>CM032625.1:7897992-8497992 GCA_019097785.1 Fraxinus excelsior | reverse complement strand
ACATTTTTTTTTGCATAATCCATGGAGTTTTGTACCGTAGTCAGCCAGTAGTACTCCATCATCATTATTCGAAAATGGACCTCTTTATTCGAAAATGAAGTTTGAGTCCAGACTAATGAGCACCACAAATTCTAGAGTGGGCTTTTTTCACGACACGTGTTGCTTCATGATTACTTAGGCATCAGAGGAAAACTCCATCGAATGATCGTCATAAATCGTTCCTTTATAAAAGACAAAGTGGGATGCACACCTCTTGATTTCGATTTTTCGCCGTGAATTGTCTGGTAACTTTTGATGTTGAAGGAAATTGATTATTGACTGTCTCCAATATTTTTTTTTCCTCATCTTCGATTACTTCAACACTATTGTTTTCTTCCATATCACTGGGTAACAATGACATAAGCACCAATCTTTGAGCAATTGATATGGAGTGGGGAAAATTTCCATCTGACCTGGTTAGAACAACGGCCAAATTAGCTACAGTATCAGCTTCCCTATTTTCAGTCCTAAGTACGAATTTGATTTTTAACGAATTAAATCGTTTCATAAGCGTTGATGCATATTCATGATATGGCTTCAAATCTGGATTACAGACTTCGTACTGAGTTAAAAGTTGGTTGATTATCAATTTAGAATCCCCAAAGACTTCCAGCTGATAGATATCCATATCTATAGCTGTCTCTAAGTCAATGATAAGGTCTTGATATTTCGCCATGTTGTTTGAATATTTCTCCGTTGAGGCAAAAGAGTACGGCATGACAAGATCATGGGGAGTGACAAAGACAATCTCTGCTCCTGCACCATAACTTCAGGCTGCCCCATTAAAGTATAGCCTCAATGATGGTATGACTTCAATAAATAGAACGTCTTCATCTGGGAGATCTTTTTGTAGTTCCCATTCCCCTGGAATTGGATAGTCAGTAAGGAAACATGTCAAAATTTGTCCTTTGATGACTTTTGTGGAATGAATTTGATGTCAAACTCGGACAATAACAATATCCATTTTCCAATCCTTTCGGAAAGAATTGGTCTAGACATTATGTACTTTAAATGATCAATATTTGAAACAAGACTGATCGTGTGTGATAGTACATAATGTCTTAATTTTTTAGCCGCGAAGATTAACGCAATGCATATTTTTTCAATAGATGAATACTTCATTTCAGCGTCTTCTAGTGTCCGGCTCAAGTAGTAGAGTGCATTCTCTTTTCCCTCATCGTTGGCTTGGACAAGAAGTGCTCCTAGAGAATATTCTTGTGCTGCAACATAAAGAGTCAATGGTTTCCATAGGACCGGAGCTGTGAGTACTGGTAGACGAGACAAATATTGCTTAATGCTTTGGAAAACATTTCGACAAGCATCATCCCATTCAAATGATACATCTTTCTTTACCAATTTATTGAATGGGTGGCAACGCCGGCAATTTAAGAGATAAATCTCTGAATGTATGCGAGTTTTTCTGGAAGACTTTTCAACTCATGCACATTTCTTGGTTTGACATGTTGATTATGACTTCAATTTTTGATTTATCTATTTCAATGCCCCTATGTCGAACAATAAAGCCAAGAAATTTCCTAAATGTGATACCAAATGCACACTTCAGCGAATTCATCTTTAATTGATGTCGTCAAAACCTTTTGAAAATATTCCGTAAATCTTATAGGAGATCATCTCGTTTCTTTGTTTTAATTACAAGATCATCTACATAACATTCTACATTCTTATGTAGCATGTTATCGAAGATTTTTTGTATTGCCCGTTGGAAGGTTGCCCCCGTATTTTTCAATCCAAAAGGCATAACTTTATAACAATATATGTCCTTAGGGGTACGGAATGCTGTAAGTTCCTCATCTTTCGGATTCATGCGTATTTGGTTGTATCCAGAAAATCCATCTATGAAAGATAAGATTTCATACCTGGCAGTTGCATCCACTATTAACTCTATTATCGGAAGCTAAAATCATCGTTCGGACATGCCTGATTTAGATCACAAAAGTCAACATGTACTCGTAATTGTCCATTCTTATTTTTTACAAGAACAATATTCGCGATCCGACTTCACGTATGAATCCATCTTCAATAAGTTTGTTGACTTTCACTTCAATTTGAGGAATCGGTTCTGGTCGAAATCTTCTTTGAGGTTGCTTGATCGATCGGACCCATGTCTTACCGCAATGTGATGTACTGCAACCTTCGGATCTCACCTCGACATTTCTTTGTAAGACCACGTAAATACATCTTTGTATTCTTGAAGCAAATGGATGTACTCGAATTCCTCTTTTTGATCGAGAGAGCATTTACAAACACTGATCTTGGGTCTTCTTCAGTCTCCAAGTTTAATTGCTTCAAGTCATTCATAGTAGCTTGTCCCCCTTCTTCAAATGTAGGTGGGGCCGGTCCGGGTTCATCTGTTGTGGCAGAGTTTTCAGACTCAGGCTTTGAATTAGGAGTTTCTTCAAAAGCTATGTGATTAACAGAGACCTCTTCTCCATCTTCATTATTCTTTAGAGAGAGGTAATTTTTTTTTTCTGTTTTTCGTCTCTCTTTGATCATTGGGGCTTTGGACTTGGATCATAAGTTTTAATTCCAAGTCGAGAAAATATAGATTGTCTTTGAGATGACTTCTAGGGAACTTGTGAATTATTATAAATTTGGATAAAAGAAGAATAATCCTCACTTAACCTTTGGAAGACAGAAGTTTTACCTTTTACATCAACCATTAGAGAGGATTTCCGTTTTAAACTTTTAAACCCCGAAACTCTGGCATTCTCATTTTCAATTTGATCGAACACTGAAGGTTTCGGCTGTTCAGGTTTCTCTCCTGCAACCTCGTAAATTTGAATCATGATTGGGTTCGAGAAAACCTTCATAACTTAAATCTTTCTCGGTGGATTTGGATCATATCTCAAACCATACCTAGGTTGCGACATAAGGGTTCCATCAAAATTAGAAGGGATACGCCCACCCGAAAAAATATCATCAAGATCACCTAATTTGCGAGGCTCTCATTTCCCAAATTCAACATTCTCAAACAATTTTTTGACTTGAAGATTATAACACCATTTGAAAGTCTGTTTTGGTTCATCGACTCTTTTAATACTTGTCTTGTCTTGTTTGGACGAGCTAGAAATACTGAGATTTGATATGTCTGGAATAGATGTCGAAGCTTCCAATGATAATTTGCGTTCTCCCGGGACTTCCATGAGTTGATGGGATAGAAACAATTTTGGAATACTAGGTATTGGAAGAGTTAACTCTTTTCTTTCTTTCTTTTTAATGGAAGGAGGGCGGAACCTCCGAGATTTTATTAATATATCATCACTTGTGGCGGAGAAATACCGTGGTTACAACTGAAATGAGGTAAAGCAATAAATGTGGAAGTACTACTTCCATAACATTAAAAGTAAAGTAAAGCAGTAAAAAAGAAAGTACTACTTCCCTTACAATAAAAGTAAAGAAAAAATAATAAAAAAGGAAGTACTACTTCCCTACCCTTAATTCTTTTCTCAATACCTTAACATTGATATATTCTATTTAAGGTTTTTTACTTTTAGAGAATCTTTTAGATGTAAATTTTAATTTACCTTTGATAAGCCGATGAGATTGAGCAACACTTGATGTATCATCATCATCTACATTTCATTTAATTTTAAATTCGAAAGTGGTCAACCCTGCAGAATTACACTCTTCATCTTCCACGTAAAATTTGGCATTAGCAAAATGAAATTCTTTTTCAAGAAATGGTTTGGACTCAGCTACACACATTTGACTTCTCCGTTTCGACTATATTTGAAGCATTGGTGCCAAGTCGAAGGTACTACTCCAATTTCATGCTGCCAAACACATCCAAGGAGTAACTCGTATGATATTTTAGCATCGATGATATTAAAGAGAGCTGAAGAAATTAACTCCCCTATTTGCAGTTTTAAACGAATCATGCCAATGGCTCGCTGACCTTTCTGGTTGAATCCTTGAGTCATAATCTCGTTCTTAGACAGATCACCAACATTAATTCTAATCTTCTTCATCATTTTGACATGCATGATGTTTACTCGCAGATCCACAATCGATCATTATGTGATTTATCTTTCATTCTCGAATATAACCACTAACATAGAGTGATATATTATGTAAACGGGAGCCCATTTGTAAATCTTCATCGTCAAATGTGATGGTGGTCATACAATCTTGTCGAGTTGTGGATCCAATACGATAGTTCTATTCTGTTTTGAACTCTCTCTCGATACGTTCCTTGCTTCATCTTTCTCTTCCACATTAATAACATTGGAGGTAAAACATTCATTGTAGAAGAAACCCTTGGGGAAATAATCACCCAAGGTTGGTAGTCTAGGAGGAATGCGTGAAGCAGCTTCTCTTCTCGTTGATTTAGTAGACACTTTTAACTTGATCTTAGACCTTCTTCTTTGGTTGTTTCTTGGTTTTTGTTTCTCGTTACAAACACTAGGACTTGAAAATTGTGGAATCTTTTGATGACGTTTTTTCACAAGGATCCATCATTCTTGATTTTCTTCTAGTGTTGTTTTTTTATTGGGTTGGACTTTCATACCCAATGCCCCCAATTTCGGTCCTGCAAGAGGTATAGCAGGTGATATTTTATCTGTTTTGTTTGACCCTTGGTATTTCTCCTTCTTACTTATGAAGGTGGACCAACCATCACTGATCTTGTCTTTGGACTCTAAATCAGAATCCCAAACATCCAAGTCATTTGTCATAATTTCATAAAAAGTTGGATGATTAGGTGCACGCGGTTCATCCATTCCTGGGTAGACGTAATTGACATTAATTTATCCGTCTACTTCAAACTTTACTGGAATGGCTCATTCTGGAAGTTGTGGTCCAAACTCTTCAATTGAGGATTTACTATCACCATATGTATGAGAAAATGTATGTCCCTTCTTTGCAATGAGAATTGGATCAAACAATCCAAACGAAACCATGGAGCAAGCAACTGTTGTGTTTTCTCCGGTTTTAAGTTTGATCTTATTTCTTTGTCCAAGCGAACAATAAGATCTTTCAGCACAAAACATTTTTCCACCGGGTGACTGATGATTCTATGAAATTTACAATATTTAGGACGATTGACCTTATCAATTTCCTCAGGTATCTTTGGGGCTGGATGTTTGATTACCTTCTGTTCAAGAAATTGATCTAAAATTCCAGAAACTTCAGAATCTGATAATGGGTACTTATTCTCTTCAAGTTCTTTCAGAGTCACATGATCTCTGCTTTGGACTAGTCCCTTGATAGGTCTGAGATCTGGTTTTGTTTTAGTTTTGATCTTGGTTTTGATTTCTACCCTTGAAAAGCTATCTTTGTAGGGATAGTGAAAATTGCCATTACCACTTTGGATTTACCTGCTTTGACATCCTTCTTTATTTCTTTCTTAGGATCTTTCTTATCACGTGGATCACTTGGTAAGTAACTCCCATGCCTTGCATATTTGCTTGGAGATTGTAGAGTAATCCCCAATGCATGTCTTGTACACACGTCAATGGAAGATGCTTCGTTTACTCGTTCTTTGCAATTGAGCATGAGGTTCTTCCAACATTCAATGTACTCTACAATGGGCTCTTCTTTGCTCTACTTCGTTCGAATGAGTTCTGGAAGGCTAACAGTCCGCCTAGTGCTATAGAAATGTGTTAGGAATTCCCTTTCAAGTCGATCCCAACTATCAATTAACCCAGCCGGTAAGTCGATATACCATTCGAATGTGGAACCTTTGAGGGAGCATACGAACTGTTTCACCATGGTGTCATTGTAAGTACTTGCATTGTTATGTGTCTAAATAAAACGAACAACATGTTGCTTCGGGTTGCCCTTCCCATCAAAACACTGGAATTTTGGAGGCTGGTAATCGAGTGGCATCTTTAACTCGTCGATTTGACGACAATAAGGATTGACATACACCAATGAAGATTGCATTGAACCACCATACTGGGCACGAATGGTGTCCATAATTATATGTTGAAGTGGTGGACAGATAGAGAACCAACGGAGAGTTGAGTAGTATCACGCAAAACGTTTTGAACAACTGTGCGACCATGTATATCTTATTTCTATTGGCGTTCTTGGACTTCCAGATCTTTAGCTTTGGAAGATCATGGATTTTCTTGATCTTCTTTTGACAGATTTTGCAACTCTAGCCAGTGCATGAGTGCAGCAACCTTGCGTATTTATCTTCTAGTGACTTCGTTAGTTTTTCAATTGCTAAAGCCATTTGTTGGATTTGATCATCTGAGCCCGATGTCGCTTCCATGACCATCACTGGCTCAAGTGATTCTTCAGACGAAGTATAGTCTCCCCACCTTTGCATAGAAGTGGTATAAGGGGATCCGACAAGGATCTGCCACTGGAGATGGTGCCCGAACGAGAATTTTTCGTCGAACTCTTGGTCTTTTCTATTGAACAAGAGTTTAACTTTGTGAAAACAATTTTCATTCTCCCTTTGTTGGAGAACTTCTTTATTAGTTATACTAGTTGAGTTTTCCCAATTTTTATTTGGGCTCTAGTCGTATGGAACAGTTCAATAAGTGTCTCTTCAAGATGAGTCATGATTTACTTCGTCTATTCGCTTGCCATTGTTGATATAGTGGTTAAAAGTTGAAAATTTTGAGACCAAAAGATGAGAAGACAAGAAGGTCCCATCGGGTGTGCCAAGAAATTTGTACGACGAATTTCGTATATTAAAATACTGAAATTGTTACAAATTGTATTTTGAGAAATACAAATGGATATGAATCTTTTTGTAATTGCAAAATTCTTTGATTAATGATCTGAATGGTTGAAGACGAGGAGCCATGTGACTTGAGTTCTAGGCTTGACTTGCTGAAAGCTTGATTTGTTCGACACTTGAATTTCGGAATTTGAATTTGCACTTCGAAACTTGGACTTAATTTTGATTTAATTTGAAGAAGACTTTAATCTTCTTAAATTTGCTTGATTTGAAGAAGATTTTTGATCTTCTTCGTGTTTATTGGACTTGCAGTTGAGAGGATTTCTTCAAGACTTCATGATTTTCTTCTACATTTTTATTC
Organism: Fraxinus excelsior; assembly: GCA_019097785.1. Taxonomy (NCBI): domain Eukaryota; kingdom Viridiplantae; phylum Streptophyta; class Magnoliopsida; order Lamiales; family Oleaceae; genus Fraxinus; species Fraxinus excelsior. The sequence goes on along the minus strand of CM032625.1, from coordinate 8,490,937 downwards.
ATTTTATTGTAATGGACATTCGATCCTAATTATAGGGAAAATTCGTGTCCAATTTTGGTAACCATGCAATTAATTTAATTAAATTGATTATAATTGAATAATTGTGGATTTTTTTTTAAAAAAAAGTGGGATGTGCCTTTAAAATTTTATGGGTCTAGGCTTTAATTTAGTAAATTTTATTGGACTATTTGTTTAAATCAACCCAACCCATTATTTGTTATTTTTTTATTTATTTTTTATGTCTACACCAACTTATAGGGCAAAATTAACATGCTAGCTTTTAGAAGCTGGGAATGTAGTGATTTTGTTCGAAGAGAGCCTAATTGATCAAAATGAGTTTGCCCAAAAAGTCAGCAGGTTTGGTTAGTGAAGGTGATATTCATAAACAACCAAGATCAATTCCTAAACTTAATTGGTCAACTTTTTTTTTTTCCATACGTTACTTATAATTAATAAGTTAAACGAACTCCTTGGTATCTTAGAATCTCACCAATAAGCTCTCCTTTACCAGATCCAACACGACTTCCACAGATTTCCCCATCTATTATGAACAAAAATGTTGGCACATCAATTACATTCTCGTCCCTCAAGAATTGCATGCGACTCTGATTTTCATCCCCATTCATTCTTGCAAAAACCACAGTATCACTCATCTGCCTCGACAGCTTAATCACCGTTGGGTAAAACCTTAACACAAGACCCACAATGCTTCAATCCCACATCAAGAACCAACAATTTGTGGTCAACTTTGTGTTTATCAGTCAGACTCTCCACATATTCTCTAGAATGCAGCTGCACCTAAGCGGAATGGTTCTCGCCATAGTCGTCCTCAATTAGTTGTCAATTGATCAGGTCCTATACCATCTTCTTTATGGATTTTCTCCATGTTTTTGTCGAAACTGAAACGTGGGACTTGTTCTATTTTATCTCTTTTGCAAAGTTGTCGGGTTTTCGTTCTCGTCCCCCATTACGATGAGGAAATCAACGTTGTTGCATGTGTCGGCTTAAGTCAACCATGAAAGGGTAGATCTTGCTGCTATGAGAACTATGGCTAAATGCATATTCTACTATGAGAAGCTTTTTTTCGTGGTGCATAAGGTTTTGCCGAATTCCTCAATACTGTGGACTTGTTGGAAAATTTTTTTTTGAAGAAGAATGGGAGAAGAGAACAGGAAAAGTAGCGGCAAGAACACCGGAAAATGAAAATAAGACTTGTATGCAGGGACGTAGCCAGGGTTTTAATCTTGGGGGGCTTTTTTTTTTTTTTTTTTTAATTAAGAGAATTGAAAACGACGATTTTGAGTACCAAAATAGTACTGAAATTTAATGTTCGATTCAATCACTACTGACTATTCTACTACTTAATTCTTAAATTCAAATATTCAATAACTAACGGGTTAATTTCACAAATGGTCACTGAAGTTATCTAAAAATTTCAAAACGGTCAATGAAGTTTCAAAGTTTCAGAAACGGTCACTGAAGTTTGAAAATTCTTTCAAAACGGTCACTGAATTTTCAGATTTTTTAGCCAAGTTTGAGGCAATTTTTCGACAACTTGCGACCACCAAAATCGTCGATTTCGGATACCGTTGGAAAGCCCACGATATCCTCTTGAATTACCACCAACAATCTCCCCAAAATTCCAAGTGAATCGGCCGGAATAAACCCACGAAGTCGGCAATCGAAAATTGTGAAAATTTGCCCAGATTTTCAGATTTTTTGGGTAAGTTTGAGGCAATTTTTTGACAACTTCCGACCACTAAAACTGTCGATTTCGAATACCGTTGGAAAGCCCACAATGTCCTCTTCAATTACCACAAACAATCTCCTCAAAACTCCAAGTGATTTGGCCGGAATAAACCCACAAAGTCAACTATCCAAACTGGGCAAAAAAGTCCAAAAATCTGCCCAGTTTGGGAAGCTAACTTCGTGGGTTTATTCCGGTCGAATCACTTGGAGTTTTGGGGAGAATTTTGGTGGTAATTGAAGAGGATATCGTGGGCTTTCCAACGGTATCTGAAATCGACATTTGTGGTGGTCGGAAGTTGCCGAAACATTGCCTCAAACTTGCCCAAAAAATCTGAAAATCTGGGCATATTTTTATAATTTTCGGTTGCCAACTTCGTGGGTTTATTCCGGCCGAATCACTTGGAGTTTTGGGGAGATTTTTGGTGGTAATTGAAGAGGACACCGTGGGCTTTCCAACGGTATCCGAAATCGACGGTTTTGATGGTCGGAAGTTGCGGAAAAATTGCCTCAAACTTCGCCAAAAAATCTGAAACTTCAGTGACCGTTTTGAAAGAAATTTCAAACTTCAGTGACCGTTTTGAAATTTTCAGGTAACTTCAGTGACCATTTGTGAAATTAACCCAATAACTAACACAATTACACAAACTAACAGCAACTACTCTACTTAATTCTTAAATTCAAATATTCAAGAACAAGTAAACATGCATTATGCATAAACCAGATTGTGAATTGTGTTTTAATTAGTTGTGCTTGGGAATTGGGAACTTAGGTTTTGAGTTGGATTTGGGCTATTGATTTATTTAAGTAACTATTGGATCATTTGTTTAGATCTAAGATTTTTGTATAGTTGAATTTTAAAATGTAAGTTATTTACTCAATATTTATTAACGGAAAAAAATAAAAAATTTCAAAATTTTTGGGTGAGTCAAAATCTTAGGGGGACGAAACTGAAAAATACATTACAAATTAACTAGGAATAGTGTACCGCGGACAATGTTGGGGGGGCGATCGCCCCCTCCCTAGCTCCATCTCTGCTTGTACGTATTATCGTTGTCCTCAAAAGATATTTGTCCCCTCTAAGAAAGATTTTGGTGTTTAAACGAACTCACGACAAATAGTTGTAGGATTAAACTGTTGAGAAAAGTTGATGAATGAACAAGAAAACCATCAACAAGAATTTCGTCGAAGTGGAAGGTTTGAACACGATTATGAATTGTTGTCTTCAAACGATATTTGCCGCCACCATGGTAAGTGTTTAAAGACTTCAATGACAAATAGTTTGTAGGAGTAAACGGACTTTAATCCAAGTTAGAATCAAACAAAACCAAACTTAGAAATAAACTTTTAGAACAAATATATAAAACTTGATTTGATCATTTGATTTGGATACTGGGCTCCGTTTGATAGGATAGATTTTTCATGGAATTTTTGTTCCATTTTTCAATTTTTGTAGTGTTTGATAAGCAAAATTTTCTAGAGAAAATATTTTCCACCTTTTGAGGAAAATAAATTCTTTTTCCACCTTTTGAGGGAAATAAATTCTTGATATTTTGGTGGGTAAATATTTTTCAGGTTTTTTTTTTTTTTTTTTGGCAATTAGAAGAAATTCTAGATACAATGGTAAAAAAAATTTCTCACTTTTATTGACAATTTTCATGCAAAACAAAGATAAACGAATGATATTCGTTATAGTTATTTTTTTTTTAATTTTTTTGGCAATTGGAACAAATTCTAGACCTAATGGTAGAAAACATTATCACTTTAATGAACAATTTTCATAAAAAAGTGAAGTCAAACGAATACCAAACTTTCAACATTTTTCATGAAAAATTATACCGATCAAACACAATTAATTATAATTCTCAATAAAACAATTTCTAGGCAAATCAATTCCCTGTAAAATATTTTATTTCCACCCATTTTCCACATTTGCAATCAAACGAACCCTAAGTGTATCAATTTGATGTTTGTAATATATTTTCCAACATGAAAAATATCACTATTTATAGAACAACAACCATTATCACGGAAATGTGCCAAAACAAGCCAAAAATGTGTAAAGTTAATTTGATGAAAAGATGCTAGAATTCAAAATCCCAACGGGCCGCTCAGTACAAAATCGGGCACCTGCAGTACATCAAATTTTCCCCCCGTAACTGCAACAAGGCGGGTGACCGCCCGCTTTAACCTTGGGTGATCACATAGGCCGTTTTTTTTGGTCTTCACCATTTTTGTTCTCGTTTGTTTTTCTCACGATTGACCACTTTCATTACATTTGAAATCACTCATCATTATTAAATTGAACAATATATCCAACATAAACAAGCATTGAATAAGAAAAACACTTAAACACTTGTGTTTTTTCTGCCAAAACTTGAAGCACACAAAAAGGGTTTGAATATGTAAATTGCATTGGATAAAAAAGGCACTATATAATGATTTTAATTGATGATTTATTGTCTTTATAATTGAAATTTATCGCCTATTTATAGATGTCAATTCACACCTCAAGAAACAATGTCAATGATTCCCGGTTTTTTTTTTCATGAAAAATCACCAGAAATCAAACTTGAAAAACTAGCCTAGTGGCTATTTCAAAGGCCCACTCGTGGTATGTCACAAACAAAATTGCCTCATGTTTGCACAACGGGAGCCATGCGTGCGCATGGAAAAATAGCTCACGAGTACGCATGGGCAAAAATACCCTTTCATGCCAATTTAATCAATTTGGGCCCAATTCATCCCTTTCATTATGCCCAAAATTATTTTGAACAATTTATAACAGTACTCTCTCACATCACTGCTTACTTTTTTCACACCTGAGGCTGCTGCAGCTTTAGGGATGAAAAGGGAAGCTTTATATTTGTTTTCAACTGTTTATGTTTTGTGGAGGGTGGAAACTGGAGGGAAAATAGGAAGAAAAAGGGGTGAGTTTTGTATTGGAAACAAGATTTGGAAGGGTTTTTGCTATGAAGTTGGAGAGGGAAGCCATGGAAATTGAAGCAAAAGCAACGCAAAAATTGAGGTTTTTAGCGCGAAGGCATGAAATTAGGGAGATATCCAATTGATGAATTCCACACATTAGGTACGGATAATGTTATCCACACATTGGGGCACTTTGGGTAGATACTTTAGACAAAATTTCATGTGATTTTTCGACATTTTGTTCTAACTAGCTAGTTTATCTCTGTTGTAATATGTGACTCATAAGGCAGAGCACATATATACTGGAATAAATAAATGGATGCTTGAGTGAAGCGGAGCGCACCGAACGAAACGAAACGAAACGAAACGAAGTGAAACTACCTAAATGTTGGGTTGATTCTCTTCCTTGATTCCGTATTGTATTGTTCATCATTATTGTTGCACAAAACATAACAGTTTCTAAACTTTAAAGTAGAGCAAGTTAGTCAACAATATTTCATTGCACGATCCATCCTCTTCGACGAAACTTGTTCAAATTGCTGTTATATTGTTACATGCCCGACTCTTATAAAACTTGTCTCACTTCAAATTTTTACTTCTTTTGACACCATATTAAGTTTAGAATTAGAATATAACTTCATAAAGTTGATCATTTTATGACCACATAACAATTTAACAAATATTCGTCACTGCAGTATGATTGTGGAATAAATGAAAGATTTTAGATGGATTTGTACTGAATAAATAGATTAAGGACCAATGGTGCAATTTTTCTCTAACGTATTCTCACTAGGTAGACATTTTTTTGTCTGTAATTAAGATATTCTTATTCTCTCTGAATAATCAGACATGGAGAGTGGACATTTGACCTTAAGACATGTAATATTCGTTTTCTTATTGCTCTATAAGTCCTTGCTAGGTGAGTTCAAATTATATTTTTATTAAATTTTGATAAAAATTGATGAGATGTGTAATTAAAAAGTTATGGATCTCATAAAATATGTTGTTGAAATCAATTGTTGACTTTGACTTAAATTAAAATCTAAGTTTTAATTTCCACCCAACAGATTATTTTCAAGGTTTAATAAGCGTTAGTTATTTATTATTTGTAAGCGATGAAGTATAAAAAGAGATACGGAAAGGATCCTTTCGTTGCAGGACGAATTCTAACTATAGGCGACACAGGTTGCCACATAAGGCTTAGCATAGACCAATTATGGGTCGATAATAATATTATATATGTAATTTTATTTTCAACTATTCATAGATCATATAAAGTTTGTTTAAAGTCATCAAGATCTCATGATCGGCCTTGTTCGAGTTAAGGTCGAAAAATAACACTTAAGAAATGGGATGAATATGCGTTCTTGAAGATAAATACAATTTCTGAACTAGCTAACGTACAAGTTTTTCGAGCGAAATATAGTTATTATACATATATGAAAATGATTGATATTCATATGCAAGTTCAAAATGCATTCTTGGAGTCAATAAGAGTCAACCAATAAATACCAACGCAGGCTATGATAGACTAGAGACTAGACAATGAGATAGAAGTCAGAAGATGTGAATTAATTTAAAAAGGTACCAAAAAAATAATTTTTTTGTTTAATAAAAAATGTTATTAATTATAGTGTAGCATGAAGACAATAATTGTTCATATTAAAAGGAAAATAACTACAATTATTATTAATATCTCAAATGATTTTCTTTTAATATTTTTTGTAATTTAATAGAAAACATCTATGATTGAGTATTCTATTTTTGAAGTGTAGTAAACATGCCTTCTTGGCTCAATCTTGAGTTTGCTCATATTTATATGGCCCCTAGATTTGTTAGTGTCCCACCAACTCCATTTTATCTCGTTTAGCTCATATTAATATGAATTAAGCTCAGTGTACAACAAGTTTGACACTCCATTATATGTTAAAATATGAGTCATTAGTTGTTTAAAGTGTGGATAAAACCAGTATATAAAAAACTGTCATCTTATAACAATATCAAACTTGATATACATGTAGCAAAATTGTATTAATATGGGACAGTGCTACATGTTTTGTACCCATTAATATGAGACCCAACTCCTGAGGTTTGTATCATGTTCCCCCGTTTGATGGTCATTCTTTTGAGAAAATAGAGTTTTGAATAGTAATTCTTTTGAACAATGTGTGATTTTTTTAGAAAGTATGAAAACAAAAATTTGAATTTACATGCAAAATATTTAATTGTATAAATGTGTGGTTGAAAATAAGTACGAGAATTAAAAAGTTTTGAAATAATTATTGTGAAGGGATCGATATATCTAAATGTGCAATGTGGGTTGAATTGAAATTGGTAGAGAAGACACACTTCAGGTTTAGTACGATGCTCACCTAAGTAAGAATCTTGTAGGACCCTGCATCAAGAGCCCGTTACTCAAATTGGACCACTATTTTAGCACATAAACTTCGACAGTCGCATGCTTGGAGAAAATTTTGATTTTTCTAAAGTAAAATTAATAGAAAATCATTATCCCACGCCGCAGCAAGAATCACAGCCCTTGTTTGGGCTCCATTAATTCAATAATATTTTTTTTTCTCTCTTCTTTTTCATTACACATTTTTCAAAATTACATAAATTCAAAATTTTCTTTTTTTTTCTTTTTAACTACAAATTCTCCAAAAAAAAAAAAAAAAAAATCACTATTACAAAATATATTTGCCCAAAAAACTACATTATAACAGAGCTCAAAATGGGGCAAAATCTCATGGTAGTCTACTCTAAATCCCTTACAAAACTTTCTTTATGAAATTAGCCACATAATTCAAATGTTTCTAACGATTCACATGGCATCATCAAATGATACAAATCTTGGATAAGAATCTAGAATGCAGTAGAACACCCTTGTTGATGATCATTTACTCTGGACCGCCTCATTAGCATAGTCAATTAATACAAGAAAAACTTAAGCACTCTGCATTACATACGGTATTCTATTCCTGCCCTCACTAGCTCTTCGTTTACTTGACGAAAGATCATCGAGAAGCGTTCACTCGTGGAGGCTATGGGCGCTACGAGAGACTCATCATGAATATCAGATATCTTTTGAGATTAGAATACACATTTTTTTTTCACATCCCATATTTTTATAGAAAACTCCTTTTCTGTCTTAATTTTTCTTTTTAAAAGAAGTTATAATTGCTGCCATGATGGATTGAAGGAATTTTCACAACATCATTGAAGAAACCCACACGCCAAAACCCATTTGTTCATCATTTGAATCCATATTCCATAATAGGTTCTTTTGTAAATCAGCAATTAATTAATCGGCGCACGGTAATCTATTGCTCAACCTTATACGCATTAAAGTGTAAGCAAATTATGACTTGAATCAACTTACAAGCCACGCATCATTTCACTGTCGCACTTCGTTTACTCTTTGACTTGAGTCCCCGCCCCCCCCCCCCCCTCCCAGCCGACCCCACCCCGCACTATCTACAACTATAATAGTATTAGTATTATTGTATTTTATTTTTTAAATAGATTGTCGGAAATAAGAGTCGGAAGGTGCACGTGACGGTCTCAACTAAATGGTTACTTCTTTAGCATCGCCAACGTCGTTCCCTCAATCTATATACGTGTATATGTATATAAAATTTGAACTTAAGGAAACTTGACTGAGAGCTGAAAATAAATAAGTTTATACACATCCATAACGTGCATCGTGATACTTTGTGTTACTATACTTCGAGATAGGTACTTTATTGGCTTCTCATAATTGTCACAGTCGTCTTTCTTAGAGTAGACATCCAAGTCGAGTAGTCGACCATCTATCCAATAATAATTATTTATTTATCTTTTTATGTATTTTCCGTAAAGTAAGAAACAAGTTATATACTTATATTTATTATATATTTCTTTACAGTTATTGCAAATTTGCAATTGGTTCTATTTTTTTCATGCAAACTACTTTTGAACAATATAAATAAAGACTAAAGAGACCAACACAATTGTGCTTTAAACCAAAGTTCTTCAATTTGTTGCTTTAAGAATTCTCTAACACTATACAAAGGGCTTTTCTTCACCTCATTTTTCTTACAAGTCACACACACACACAGGGATAAAGAGAGAGTGAGTGAGAGAGGGAGAGAGAAATGGAGAAGTTATTCGGGCTGAGCCACCTCTTCATGACGGTTTTCCTCTATTGCTTCGCTAACTTCATGGTGGTTCCGGCAATAACCGACGTGACAATGTCTGCGCTTTGTCCAGGAAAAGATAAATGCTCATTGGCCATATATCTCACCGGAGCTCAACAAGCGGTAATTATTGCTCTTTTTATTTGTTTGGCATTATTCAAGAGAATTAAAGGGACAAACAAAATCTCATCAATTTTTTTTATTTTTTCATCTAACAACGTGTTCTCCAATATTGCGCCCAAACAAATGCCGTTATTTCAATTCATTATATATTATTGATATATTTGGTACGTTAAATTAGATAATTCTATGATTTGGTAATGATAACTCCGAGTCCTTGTTTGGTGCCAATTGTTTTAAAATTCTTTTTGTTACAAGATTATTTTTAAATATACTTCACACAATAAAATATTTTGCATGTAAATTCAAAAAAAAATTATACTTTTTAACCACATATTTTCCTTAAAATACTATTCAAAGCTTTTTTTTTTTTTTTTTTTTTTTTGAAAATAACGGGCACCAAACAGCGGCCAAATAATAATGGATTAAAAAGTTAAAATTTACCAATGAAGTTACAATGTTACTTCATAAAATTTACGTGATCATGCCATCCTGATGCAATCTATAAATGTGCATTTAGTATATATGAGAAATTATAATAATAATAATAATAATAAAATTTAAACTTGCATAATATTGTCCATTATAAACTAGCTTTAAAAACATTAAATACTACAAAAATCATTTTGAGAAAATAAGGTTTTGTTGAAAAAATTTCTCTCACTGTTTCAACCAGTGGCTAAAAAACGCAAAAACTTCCTGTGCAAGTAAGAAATTGCTTTCTATGCAATCATCCCCATTCCACACACCTCTCTCCACCTCCAACCCCACATTTATCTATCTTCGACACCCCTCGTCTCCCGCCGTGTCTCTACTAAAGATCTCACGTCAATTAAATATGAAAATAACAATCAATCGAACTACTCATTTTAACAAAATTAACGTCTCAAAATGAAATATATAATTCAATATTATCCATTTTTAACTCGAACAATCATCTCCATCTTCTGTCACTATTTCTTTTAGTGCACTTAAAGCAATCCAACTGCCAATGATAACAACTTCGGACTAGTTGATTAGGAGTGCTAGTCAGAGTCGTAGTGATGCTAAAATTGTTCCTTATTGTGTGTATTCATCATTTTGAATACCTTTTTTGGAAGGGTCGGTCCAAAAGCCTTGTGCTAGTCTCCTAGGTACATACCATATATAGGCTCTGTTTGGTACAGATTAAAATCATATTTTAATTTAAGTAAAAGTCAAACAATCAATATTAACTACATCTTTCATGGGTCCCACAACTTTTCAGCCACACATTTCAAAAACTTACATCACAATTTATTAAAAATCTAATTTTAATCCCCATCAAACACCCTCGTAACCTTATTCATTGACAGTAACATGAAAACTTATGACATATTTGATATCGATTTTTTGAAAATATTTTCGGGAAAATTTGTGGTTAAAATGTAGAGAAAATTATGAGTCCAAGTACAAGATTATTTTATTAAATAATATATGTTTGAAAATGAATTTTAAGAAAAATAATTTTAAAGAATCCCTACAAAACACGACTTTAGTTGGGTGATAAGTTGAAATTAAACCATAAGTAGGATTAGAGATGATAAGAAGGTCACTTTCAATCTCTTTCGAATAGAGGGTTGTCACAACCTACAATTTGTATGGAAAAATTGTTCAAAATTTCAAAGGAATATAGAAAAAACTCCGTACTGAAAAATAACTTTCTTTATCTTAAATTATGTATTAAAGACGAATAAATAGTACTCTGAACAAGATTTCGATTTTTATTTTATTTATTTTTTATTAATGTTTAGTACCATATATATTACACATGCACTCATCTGAAAGTCCATTGAATATTAATTGTAATTGCACGAACTGCACGGCAGATAATTGGACTGGGGTCATTGGTGGTGATGCCATTGGTAGGAAATCTCTCAGACACGTATGGAAGAAAAGTGATGCTCACCGTTCCTATGGCTTTTGGGATACTTCCTTTAGGTATTATTTCTTCCTTACTTCTCACTTTCTTATAATCTTAGCAAAATAAGTTTCTCGAATAAGTTTGATCGTACATATAAATAAATAAGTTGTTTGGCTAAAATAAGTTGTTATTATTATTACTTTTTGAAAAATAAAAGGAAGGAAAGGAAAGGAATCTACAAAAAGAACCAAAAAATAAAGTAAAAGAATAACTCCATTTTTGACCAGGCAGCCCCCACCACCGTTTTTTTTTCCCTTCCCTTTGAGAAAGGAAAATAATCTTCCATTCAGGGAAAATGAAAAAGAAAACATAATTTATTTATATTTTAAAATGACATAAATTTGTCGCTTGGGACGAATAGTTACTCGACTTTGTATTTTCTATTAATAACTTTAAAATATTTTTTGTCGCTTCCAAGAAAATAAATAGAGAGATAGCTAAACGTAAAAGTTTCACAAATATTAATAACATTGATAAATTTTTAATAAGATTTTATCAAACAAGCACTAAGCATTTATTTGGGAGAGAATATGTGATTGAAAAAAAGTATGATAAACAAATAATATTTTTAACAAAAAAACCCCTATAGCATTAGACGGTCAATTGAAGTGTTGACCGTCTTTTTGCATGCTCTAAGCGAAGCACTTCGAAATTGCTTAGTGTCCACTTGCATGTTTTGTGTACAGAGGTGGCAATGAGAAGAGACAACACAGTTTGACTAATTGGACGAGCCAAGCTTGGGCCTACGAGTTCAAGCCCTGTTTGGCCCATGGGTCCTGCCCATGTTGGCACAAGCTGGCCTACTTGTCCTTTTTTTTATATATATATATATATACAAGAAAATATATGATATAAAAATTAGAATTTACATCAATTTGGCATAGAAGACCTTGAACTGGTCCACGAAGTCCATAAGCTCAAGAGTCAAAGCTTAGTTTGACTTGCCAAGCTGAAATCGAGCTCGTTCGAGCTCCACTCAGCTCATTTGAAATTGGCGGTTATATTAGGACCATGCTAGATCTTGTTTTTCCCGTTATATTAATAAATTAAATCATTATTTTTAATGAATGATAGCCTTGCACAGTTGCACTCTCCTCTAAAACTGATTATTTTGCTTTGTGGTTACAGTGATATTGGCTTACAGCAGGACCAAGTATTTCTTCTACACTTATTATGTGCTCAAAACGGTCATTTCCATGTTCACTGAAGGAAGTGTTCAGTTTCTTGCCTTTGCATATGTGGTATGTTCCTCTTTCTGCTTCCTCAAATAAATTATGACAATGATTTAAACCTGAGAAATGCCAATTAATTTAAGAATAGCTGTTGTTTGATTACAGGCTGATAATGTTCCAGAGAGCAGAAGGGTTTCTGTATTTGGAATAATGTCTGGCGTTGCATCTGCTTCTTTCGTCTTTGGGAATTTCTCTACTCGATTCCTCTCCCCTTCTGCTACTTTTCAAGCAAGTATCTACTATTGCCAATTGCGATTCCATCTTAAAAACACTTATTTAACTGATAGTGATATTTTATCAAGACGGGAAAATAACAACCCATAAATCTAGTAAGCAGGATCAAGAAGTTATCGAAAATTATCTCTTAAGAATTTAGATTAGAAGACAAGTCCCTTAACGTGTCATTTGGGAACATCAACCTTAGAATCTGTTGGCTCGAGGACAGATTGAATGGCTTGTTTGTGGATCGTGGACTCAGATAGCATATAGAAGAATGGAGAGTAGCCCAACTCCTTATACGTAGATATATAACCAATTTGGGATTTATCCCTTAACATATACGTATAGGTACATATACATTGTATCTTATTGTATCAGTCATGTAATACGGATATCATCTTTTTCAATTAAGAGTTTGCCTGATATTATACCTTATTATTTAACAATTTTGACAAATAGTGACATCTTATAAAGGCCAATGATCTTTATAAAAGGTTCGGAGATGTTGGAGTGTCCTATTAAAAATGGGAATGAGTACTTTTACTGGCTAAAAAGACTGTAGAATTTGTATAAAGAAAGATAATTGACCGGTTAACATAGGAACATGTATTTGGTATGAAAATTACATAATTAGTTAGAAGCCATTTAGAGTAACTGGTGGTCCTTGTGATAGAGTTGTGTTTGGACTGGACCGAAGAAGTTGTATTAGAACTGGGCTGAATTTAGCTCCTTATATGGGTGGGATGGATTTTTATTCCCTAATATTATAGGATCATGTAAAGTTTCAATTTTTATGTATTTCTTTGTATGATTGGCTATGTTTAGGTTGCTGCCTCAATGGCAATGGTATCACTGGTGTACATGAGAGTATTCCTTCCCGAGTCAATGATGAACAACAGCATTTGTGCAAAAAACACAGAGAATACTTGTCTTTTGGAAAAAGCACCTACGAAAAAGTGGCAAATATTCAAGAATCTGCCTTCAGTGGATGATACCATTTGCTTGCTAAGGACTAGGTATCTACATTTACTTGTGTTAAAGATTGGATCTGTTCTATAAGTAACAAATTACACTTGCTGTGAGGTAACTAACTATTATTCATAAACTGATTCCTTTTGATGGATTTTAAGGCACTTACATGGCTTTTGTCCAAAAAAATGTCTAATGCCTAAATATGGAGTGGTGCAAGGGCGTTGACATGGGTGGTTAATACCTAAAATCCCCGATGTGTTGGCAGGGGCGTTGACAAGGGGTGGAGGGTGGCTGCCTCATTTTCCTAATTAAAAAATAAAAAAAAGTACAAAAATGAGTAATATAACCTTGGTAAAGACCTGTAAAATTCAATTCAACATTTTGTTTGTTCGGGTTGCATTGCATCGTAACTCTATAATTTGGTTGTGTGTGTGTGGAGGGGGGGGGGGGGGGGGGGGGGGGAATTGATGGTGGAAGACAATCTGTAGAGTCTAAAAATTGGGAAAGAGTTCTGAACTTATGCAAGAGAGGAAGAAAATTAATTGTGTATTTTGCTTTTGTAGCAATATTTACATTGATATTTGCTATCTTGTACACTATCATTGTGCAGCTCCACATTTTCTAAAGCAGCTGCCGTTGCATTCTTCGTCACAGTTGCAGATGTTGGCCTTTACGCTTCTTTAAATGTACGTTTCTTTCGTTATATTCCATGAATTTTGAAGTCATTTAATGCTTGAGAGTTTGAAGCATAGAAATAATTCGATCAGTTTAAAGATGAAAATGTCATATGTCTCTACTGTGACCAGTTTCTGATAATTTGTTAATGGATGTCTTCGTTTCAAGTCTGGATTGCACGACTTTTTAAGTGGTACACTTGAGAGAGGTTCTACGAATTATGTATTCTGTTTTCTGGGTCTTGCCCTATTCTTTTATGGAAAGTCAGAAATGGATTTATAATGGCATGCTTTCATTTAACCACTATGCAGTACTACTTGAAGGCTCAATTTCACTTCAACAAAGATGAATTTGCCGATCTGATGATAATTGCTGGGATAGCAGGGTCAATATCACAGGTAATTAGCCTTCCTTGCAGTAGTATGAGATGTTATGTACTTATATTCAATTTCTTACATAAGTTTCATGTTCATGTTCGGTTTTGAACTCTTGCAGTTGATTATCATGCCCATATTAACTCCTCTACTGGGAGAAGAGAAGATGCTTTCAATAGGACTCTTTTTCAGCTGTGCTCATGTAAATACATTGCCATTTGCTATCCGATTTAGCTTTTTATGATTTGAAAATCTCAGTGCTTGATGCTCTTCCATACAATATTCAATTATGAATTCTTCTAAATAAAGATTACGCCTTTATGTTGGATTGTGTGGAGCCTAATATTTGTATCACATATAAAGGGTCTTTTTGTAGAGACAAGACTGAGAGGCGTGTGAAAAATATTGTATGTTGGCCGTGTGGAGCTTAATTTTACTGTATACTTTTTCCCTTGAAAGTGGATTGGCCTAATATCTCTATCTTATATAATAAGGGGGCTTTTCATGTATACAAGACTGAGAGGTGTGTGAAAATGTTCTAATCCCCTTCTTTATTATACTGAAAATTCTCAGTTGTAAGTGAGCATAGTCTCACATTGAGGATGAACTATTATAAATCTATGTGTTTATGTGGTATTTTTCTGTTTTTGTTTTGTTAGGAATTAAGATTTAATCTATAACATTGTAGTTCTATTACATAACTTTTGATTAACTATTCTATTGCTTTGAATGCAGATGGTTCTTTACAGTGCGGCCTGGGCACCCTGGGTATGTTCTTACTCGACCAATCATTCTAATTTCAATGAACTTTGTTGCTAATAGTTTAACATTATGCTATCTTATCTACACAAATCATGTAACCCTTTTATTTTTAGCTTCTCATTTTCTCTAGAAAAGCAAAACTTAAATGGAACATCCAGTAATGCTCACGATTCTAAATTTGCAGGTTCCTTATGCTGCAGCCATGATCTCTATTGTGGCTACTTTTGCTATGCCATGTGTAAGCTCTTTGTTTATTGTAGCAAAGTCCTTCAGCATGGATGTAAATTTTAACTGCACATTGCATTTTGCAGTTAAGGAGCATTGCTTCCAAACAAGTTGGACCCGATGAACAGGTGAAATTGGAAATATCGCTATTTTGTTATCTTGATAAATGCTATGCTTCATGCTCTATTGTCAAGTGTTGCGCTCATAAATGGCGAAATGTTTGTCAAAAGATCAACATAGTCATACTAAAATAGACAAGATTAGAAACCATAATATACGCTAATAAGTGGGGGGTAGTGCTGATTGAGGATAAATTAAGGTAAGAATTACTCAGGAAGTTGGGACATGTTTTACGCTAAACAAAAGTGGCTCCAGTTTATCTGACTGACATGATTGCAGTACCACACATCAAAAGAGGAAGGAGTTGATAAAAACAAACATGGCTTGTTGCAGTTGTTGAGCATCTTGTTGCTTTAGATTTTCTAGCGGATCTAGCAATAAACTGAACGAAGCGCCAACTCATTGGCCGACCCAACCCAAATTTATTGAGAACAAGGCTTAGTTGTTGTATTATTGAATACATAGCAACTATTACTTGTGAAATGTGTTGCAAATTTTTCTTTGAACGCTTCAGAGGGTGCTGATTATGAAATTGTTTTTCCTTTCAGGGAAAGGCTCAAGGGTGCATTACAGGCATATGTTCCTTTGCCAATATTGTTTCTCCACTTGCTTTCAGTCCTTTAACAGGTACATAGAACCATTTCCGAAATTCAATCAAAGCCTCAAACTCATTTTAATCTGATAATGTGCTTTTTTTTTTTACGTTTCCTGCAGCTTTGTTCCTATCAGATAGTGCACCATTCCATTTTCCAGGATTCAGTATTATGTGCTCTGGCTTTGCTGCAGTAAGTGTTTCTTCCTACAGAGACTCAGATGTGAATTATTTTCCTCATTTCTTTTAATACATAGATGCATGTTTAGTACCCTCAATAGTGCATGGTAGTGCACACGATAAGAGACGAGCTTTTAATTTGTTTCTTCACTAATCTATCCATTAGTGTCGAGCATAACAAGCATAAAGAAAAGTACATGTTTGGTTAGATGGTATTGGACAATACAATAAACAAGATTTTATATTATTGTTCTTCTTTAATGCTGTTATTGTCTAATCCATCTTCTCAAACATTCATGAATGGTAGTTTTCATTCACTAGGAGAACAAATTGCAATGGAGAATCATGGAAAAGAACTTAGTGTCTTCCTCAATTCTAACAATGATCAAGTGTAGTTAGCATTTTCTGTGTGCCATACTCTTGATATTTTTAAACAAAGGGGAAATCTACTAAACAATTTTGACTGGATGAATCTTGTAGATGGAATAATTGAGTCGTAGTTCTTTAGTTCTGGTGGTTAAACTGTATACTTTTCTATCATATTACGTGCGCTACTACCTCTTTGAGGAAGTCCTCGAGGGGTTTAGTTGGTCCAAAATACGTTTGTATCTTTTGTTTTGAGAAAGCACTACCAACTTATTATGTAGTACGTCTTTGTGAGACGAAAGTTAAATACTACGATTTTTGACGTTATTTAACTTATTAAATAGATTAGAGAAAATATCAATAGATTTGGGAACAATTCTCATATAAATTCGATAATCAAATCAAAGAGAAAAGATCAATAAATTTCCAGAACAGGGTTTCATTGCTGTGTATGATCAGCAGTCCCCTAGCTGTAGTGAGCAATGGACCTTCTGTGTTGGGCTGTGTATGATCAGCAGTCCCATTGCTGTAGTGAGCTTCAATAATGGGGGTAAATAAGTTGAGAGTAGGCATGACCTAGATGTGGAGGTTTTTATTCCGACTTGATTGTGATTGCATTGCCAAGACCCAAATGGAACCTCTTTGACTGAAGAAGAAAGTACTCAGAGACCAGTCTTTAGGAAAAAAAAACTTCATCCCATTGTAGGCATGTATCAAACAGTGATTGTCCAACCCCTTGTGTATTAAACTGTAGAACCTCGTTGATAACTTATTCTGCCGGTCCATGCAGACCTCTATTTAAAAGAAAAGAAAATAATGCAAAAAAGTAAAAGCCCATACGCCCAACATGCCCTGCCCCCAACTTGGTTACAAAAGAGGCCAGGCCATTTCGAAACTGGTGTGATTCCGACTTGATTTACACCTCTAGTTGTACATAATTGTGGTGGTGGGGGGGGGGGGGGGGGGGGGGGGTTAAAATATTGATGCATGAATACGTACTAGTTCAACTACAAATTCATTCTAATGAAGTTTTGTGTTTGTACAGATGATAGCATTCATTCAAAGCATCATGATAAAGGCAGCTCCTCCTCCTCCTACGAGTTGCACCATTGCCCATACCAACTCTGTGTGAAGCCTTAGCTTTAATTACAGTTTCATGGCAACCTATTTTGGCCCCTCCAAATCATTCAATTTTAGAAGTCAATCTTGGAGGCTATGTGGAAGCAAGCAGGATTTGAAATACAAAAAGAAGTAGTATTTATTGTTATTGGTAACCATTTTATTTGGAGTCAATATTTCTGTATAGTAGGAAAGAAAATAGTGTGGATGAAAAAGAAAGATGCAGCCTATGGTTATAAGATGTAGAAAACTAGTTTTTGTAATTTTGTTATCAAATTTTAAGGAGAATATAATATTTTCATTCATTCTTTATTTTGTTAAAACATTATTTTTGTTCAAATGTTCTAACTTTACTCTAACACGGTGATGATCATCTATGCATGTTTATTACTTTTTAAGACAAACATTAGATGAATACATATGGTTTTATGTTGTTAGGTAGATAGTTGACATGGTATCTCGGAGGCATGCAAAACATGAGAGTTCAAGCGAAAAACGTGCACGAATCACAAATTTGAATTCAAAATAAATAAAAATGAAACATGCATGCATGTGAGAGGTATGTAGAGAACAAGATTTAAATGAATATATATGGTTTATTTCGAATAATTAAATTTGTAGATGAGGTGGTCAGTATTCATACCGTCAACTTCTTGCAAAAGTCATCTTGCAAAACTTGACTAACCTAAACGTTTATTATTATGGATTAATCTTACTTCTCTAGTTACACGAAATTAATAACACGAGAACTTCATCAGAAAATACAATTTTACCTTGTTGTGCTAGGGACTGACAGTCGGAAATTGTATATGCAAGGATGAATGTCCAATATCTCGCTCACATGAATTCTCTATCAATATCTAGGTCTTTTGAAGAGAAGATATCCGTCAAAAAAAATTAAATTAAATTAATTTAGAAATGAGGAATCTTTATTTTGCGTTTATCCAGGACCTGGTTGGGATGATAACATCCATTTCGGGGTCAGAATAGTCAGGGGCGGACGCAGAACTTTAAAGTTAGGGGACACAATCGAACTTGTAAAGAAGTTGAGAGAAATTTTACAATAAAAAATTTATGTCCAAAAAAAACATACCCCATATAATTCTGCGTCCAAAGATTTACATGGGATATGACTTTTTCAGATGTAAAATTTCGAAATTTTTTTGATGTCATATTCCATATAATTTTTTTTAATAAAATGATAAAAATTATATTGAGAAATTTTTATCTCAAAAATAATAAATGTTAATGAAATAATTGATTTTTTTTTTTTAAAATGCGAGTTAGACGTCTTTATTTAAGACTCACGTTTAACTATTTTTGATATCTGTTTGGACTATTCGGTGAGAATAGTTCAAATTTTATCCTAACTCGATATAATAAGACATGATTATATTAGACGTATGGGTATAGGTAGGAAATTTTGTTTGAAACTGCATAGCATAATCACTAATGGAGCTCTCTGCAAATTTCAGACAAGACAAATAATGAAATACAAGCTCAAAACATCATAACATGGTAAAAAGTAAGAGGAAAAAATGGGGGCTGCCATATTGTCCTCACGAGCTACATAGCAACGAGAGACAAACTACACGACCTGTAATAAATCTATAATAACCTTCAAGAACTAGCACTCGGGGCATTATAAAAACCTAGGGTCCGTTTGATTGTAAAAGTAAAAATGGGTGGAAAGAAAATGAATTTTAAGGAATTGAATTGTCTAGAAATTCTTTTACTGGAATTGTAATTAATTGTGTTTGATTGGTGTAATTTTTCACCTGAAAAATGTTGAAAGTTTGGTGTCTGTTTGACTTTATTTTTCATGAAAATTGTTTATTAAATTGATAATTTCTTTTACCATTAGGTATAGAATTTGTTTCACTGTCAATTTTTTTTAAAAAAAATAGATAAAAATTATCATATCGAATATCATTCGTTTGACATTGTTTTGTATAAAAATTGCCAATAAAAATGACAATTTTTACTATTGTATCAAAAAAAATTTCCAATTGTTTTAAAAAAATGAAAAATCAAAGAATTGGTAAGCATGTGAGCCAAATGTGGAAAACATTTTTCATGGAAAATAAAGTGTGTCAAATAAGGCAAAAGTGGAAGTTGGAATTTATTTTCCATTTTTCATGGAAAATAATGGTTTATCAAACACAGTTCAAAGCTTGGACTTGGTTGGTGACAATCGAGTCGAGCCGGCTCGTCAAAATGGGCCACAAGCCACTTGAGCTCGTCAAAAAGACGAGCCCGGCTTGACTCCTTTTTTGACAAGCGGCTCGTGGGGTGGAGCCACAAGCCGGCTCGTCTAAATTGATTTTTTTAAAAGGCGTATTTTATATATAAAAAAAAAATTCGAACCGAGCTAGCTCGCCTTGCCTCGCCTAGTACGCTTGCCCAAAATGGCACAAATCGAGCTCATGTGGGTAAGGACCGAGCCACTCGACTCGGTCCATTGCCACCGCTACTTGGACCATCTTGAGTGAGTTGCACTACCGATTTTTTTTTTTTTTTTTCCTTTTTTGGACATCTCATTGCGCACCACATCTCCCATATTAATAAAATCACAATTAGTCCGTATTTAATAGTTCAAATTGTTAGAAAAGGTGGTTAAATTGTCGCCATTAACTTATGAAAATTATTATATACGTGTAAAGCTTTTGATTAGAAATTAAATTTGGTCTACACATAAATATTAAAATAGTAAAAATTCAATGAAAGTACCCTTGTCAGATCCTTTATTCTCACTTAAATTAAGAAAAATCCTGGGTCTGTTTGATCGCAAAGGTAGAAAATGAGTGAAAAGAAGATGTTTTATAAGGAATTGATTTGCCTATAAATTGTTTTACTGGAAATTGTAATTAATTATGTTTGATAGGTATAATTTTTCATGGAAAATGTTGAAAGTTTAATGTTTGTTTGACTTCTTTTTTTATGAAAATTGTCCATTAAAGTGATAATATTTTCTACCATTGAGTCTAGAATTTGTTCCAGTTGCAAAAAAAAAAAATACCGAATACCGTTCGTTTGACTTTGTTTTGCATGAAAATTGTCAATAAAAGTGAAATTTTTCTATCATTGTGTCTAGAATTTTTTCTAATTTCAAATAAAAAAAACTGGAAAATATTTACCAAACAAAATATCAAAAATTTATTTTCCTCAAAAATGTGAAAAAATTGGAAAGTTGGAAAACATTTTTCAGGGAAAATTTTGCTTATCAAACACTATAAAAGTTGGAAAATGAAAAAAAAAATTCAATTTTCCATGAAAAATGTACCCCATCAAACAGAGCCTAAAATCTAGAAATAGAATATTTTTTTTTTCACGAAACGAGGCGTTGACCTCACATAAGTGTTTTAAGTTGAATAAAACATGGGGTCCACATATTCAAATTTATTTGTCCACGTGTCAACTAATCTTAAATAGAAGAATAATGTTATTCATCCCAACTGGTGTTACAACTCTAATCTAAATGACTCTAAATAATAGGTTAAATGAAATGTGAAATTTCACATATCATTTAATCTCACATTAACGCCAACCTCCCTTTGAAACCTGAAAATAATCCCATTATCACTGTTCCATTCATCCACCTCCACTCCCCACCGTTGGCTACAGCGGAGAAACATCTGAACCGTCGCCCTCCGCCACAGCCAATTAGATTGTTCTTCTTTTTAATCTAAATAGGGCAGAGGAGAATTCAAGGAATATTATTTACCTCCATGGGGGCCTTGATCTCAAGATTCTCGAAGCTCGTTGTTTGCCAAATATGGACATGGTAATGGAGCGGTTCCGACGCTGCCTTACAGCATTTGACGTTTGTCGAAATCCATTTAGTTCCTCGCGCCAGAAAAATCACGAGCATCATCACAAGTGATCCTTATGTAACGGTTTGCCTAGCCGAAGCTCGAGTGGGGCGTACATGAGTGATCATTAATTCGCAAACCCCATAATAGAACGAGGATTTTAAGATCCCGTTAGCTCATCCCGTACCGTATGTTTAATTTCAGATAAAAGATAATGATGTGTTTAGCACGGATCTAATCGGTGTTACCACCATCTCCGCCAAGAGGATCGCCTTCGATGAGTTCATTGACAAGTGGGTCCCGATTATCGGATCCTATGGAAGCCTCTGAAACTTGATATAGCAATTAGATTGCAAATGACCTTCATTCCGTGCTCCAAAAATCCTATTTATTCGAATGGGATTTTGGAGGATTATGGATTGAATGAGAGTTATTTCCCATTGCGCCATGGGGGGAAGCTGGCATTGTATTAAAATGCACTGGCGGATCCAGGGGTAGGGATGACAAAAAAACTCGACAGCTCGGACGGCTCGAGCCGGGCCACGGTCCACCATTAAAAAAAATAAAATTATAGAGCTGCCTTCAGGTAGCTTTTCTACAAAGCTGCCTTTTGCAAGAAAAAAAAAATTCAAAAACTCGAGCCAGTTCGACCGGCTAAAGCTCGGACCGAGCCTCATTTTTTTGACCGGGATGTGCTCGGCTCAACTCGGGCCTAAAAAAGCTCTAGTCGAGTCCGAGCTTTTTTTTTCGGCTCGTTGGCAATTCTACCCAGGGGCGTCCTGGGGGCACGTGCCCCCAACTTTTGAGTTTTTTTTATCATTATTATAAAATCATATTTGATATCGATTGAAATTTTAATTTTAATTTTAATCAAACTTAACTATTATTTTTAATAACATATTTCATGAAATTCATAACTGTTTAACTTTTATCAAAATTTACTAAAAATTGATTTTATTCTCCACCAAACTTGAGTAAAATTACAATAAATTTGAATTTTAATAACATGCTAATTTAAAAAAAATAAATCGACGATCATACGTTGATTGAATCTACAAATTGCTTATATTATCTTAAAGCTTATTTTGAGAACTACATTATGAGTATATCGAATAGCCCAAACAGATATCGAAAATAGTTAAAAATACGTTAAATGTGAGTTTTAAAGAAAGACGTCTAACTTAGTTATTTCACTAACATTTATTATTTTTTGTGATACAAATTTCTCAATGTAATTTTCATCATTTTATGGAATATGACATCAAAAAATTTCAAAATTTTACATCCGAAAAAAGTCATATCCCGTGTAAATTTTCAGATACAAAATTATACGGGGTATGATTTTTTTGGACGAAAATTTTCGATTGTAAAATTTCTCTCAATTTCTTTTACAAATTCGATTGCATCCCCCTAACTTAAAAGTTTTGTGTTCACCCTTGTAAAGATGCACACGTGTCGGACGGAATGCTGCCAGAGATAGAGTTGGATGAAGATGATTTTCGAGCACGAAAACTGTTGGGAGGATATTTGCCACACAATATTGGAAGCGCACCTAGTGGTGTACGTCATTGGATGGTCGATATACCATAAGGTTAAGCTGACGAGAGAGTCAACGAAGCTATTACCGAAAGGCGGGTTTTTGAATTTGGTAGAGTTGCTCAAGTACAAGTCTCGAGAAGGGGTGAGGGTATTGCTTTTGGTTTGGGATGATAAGACTTCTCATAGCAAGTTCTTCATTAACACGATATGAATTTTGATTATAACAAGTGGGTGTGCAAGTTGAGGAATCGTACATAGCCTGTAATGTCCCGAAATCTATTTCATTCTTTATAGACTCCAAGTGTTACCAAAAATCTTCTTTATCAAATTTAAGCGAAAATACATTTTTATTCAAATTTTATGACTGACCGATAAATCACTAATAAGTTACGTACCACAAATTTCAAATCATAAATCTAAAACTTAACATAAAACGTCAAGTACTTAATCATTAAAAAAAAAAAAAAAAACCATGAAAATAACGAGTACTATATTTAACATAAAAGTGTCCTTCAAAATAAAATTTGCAATTTATCGTTCTAAACTTTTACTTGTCGATCCCATAAGCATCACTCGTGAATCTTCCACGTCTGCACGATCCATTCCAATTTGAAATATTATTGTAAGAGTGAGTATTTTGAAAATACTCGGTAAAATTACGTGCATATTCTTATTAACATGATATAAATATAAAAATGACATAACATACTTACATTCTTAGATTTAGAGCAAACTAGTAACGAAATCCAATAGTTCAAGGAATTTCTTAAGAATTTCTATATCCCGTAGGATTTAAAATATTGACCTAACGGTCCATCCCGAAGGATTTAATATAGAAATCGACCTGAAGACCTTAGAGTATTTCATGCAAAAATATATATAACATCAAGAAAATAAGAATTTACCACTTGCATAAAGGATTCTTACCTCAACTTGATACCAAGTAAAACCTGAAATGTAATTTAGAATGATAATATGTAAAATGATAGTGTGTGTAATTAGAAAGGAATTTATAAAAAAATTCAATGAAACACTCTCATCTCACACCACACATATATACATCTCGTACACGTAACTCCAAGGCAACTCAAATTTTTTTAGATTAATTAAGAATTAATTAAATTAAGCTCCCTAGTTACCATCTAGTTAATGGATAATTAAGTTTAATTATACTATATCTTTTCATTTCCCAAAACGTACTGCATAAATTTGATTATTATTATTATTTTGTTTATTAATAAAATATAAAATTTAGAATACTTTCTTTCTCTAAAAATAACTCGGGTATGTCTAGTCCAAAATTATTTCTACTTAAGCCAATTTATGTTATTTAGCATGAACTTCAAAATGAGTATAATATCAATATATATTTTTTCGACAACTGAAATACTTAAATATTCGACTGAAATAACATACGATAAAATCTAAAAATTATACTTAAGCAAAACAAATCATTTATTTAAATAAGTGCTTCGAGTTTATCGTTTCAACTTTTGGACTTTTAGTGCGACGGCCAAACTAGACATGGACTATTCATTTGCCAAAAGCCAAACCTTAAATTCAGCCCATAAGAAAATAAAATAAAAATCCGGGGTGTTACATAGCCTCAACATTGTAGAGGCACCATTTTTTTTTTATCATCATAGGTGTTTATATATGTATAGTTATATATTTAAAATGTTTTACTAATTTTAAAATTTAAAATTTTTATTATTATGTTAAGTTAAATGACACAATATTTATGAAAAAGAGTAAAAAATAATAAAAAATTATATTGCATTAATATTTTTTAAGTTTAGCATATTATTGAAAAAAAAATTGTTTTTTCAAATTTTAAACTATCTTACTTTAAAAAAAAAAGTTAAATAAGGCTCTGTTTGAGCCAAATTATTGTAAAATGAGAATGAAAAATATAGTTGTTATTGGGGCCCACACAAGAGATAGAGAATTTAAATTTAAATACTGATGTGATGAATAATTGTCATATTTTTCATTTTAATGAGATAATAATGTAGATCAAACGTGGACTAAATAAATTAAAATTAAATTATCTATTCTACCACTCCAATCCCAAATGCCCCATTTACTTCATTAACCAATTACCAATCCAATAAGATAATAAACAATCCAAAATCCAAGTGATTAAAATAAAGAGTGAAAAACTAACTTCAGATATATTTTCACTATTTCCGTCTCTCACACACTTTAACCCACGAAGAACAATCAAACAAAAGAGGAAAAACTCTACATATGTCTTTATTGCTAGCTCTACAATAGTAGAATCAACATATTAATATCACCATGATTGGGCACATCTTAGTGTAAGGCTAAATGAACGTGAAATGAGTAGTATGCATATCAACAACATGACTACATGGATTGATTTACGTGCTATTGAAAATTTTGTGAAATCTTCTACCAAAAGAAACAAATGAGGCTTTTGACATATTAATTTATTTGAAAAGATTGGGTTGTTTTCCTAATATATTTATTGCTTATAAAATATCATTGACAATTCCTGTTACTATTGCATCTACCGTGATTAGTGATTTTACTTTTAAAAACGTGAAGATATTTTTACTTAATTTATTGCATTACAAGATTTGCACATGGTATTTAATATTTCTGATTTCAAAAATTTCTCATATGGAATTGCACATAGAGTTTAGTGGCTTAAATGATTCTTTATTTATGACATGAATTTTGATGAAGCCCGAGAGGACTTTTTGAATTTTACTTGTACTTTTCTTATTGAAGACATGTAAAAAATAAATAGATATTTAAATGTCATAATTTTGCGATAAAATAATATTATTGAAACATATTTTTTTCTTAATATATTTTTTAATTTCGTGAGACGGGCAAAATTTTAAAATGCCGCACGGGGCATTTAAAATTTCAGGGCCAGCCTTGATTATGACTACACAATGTTGAATGCCTCGTTTAGAAGATTAAACTTCTAAAGAGGGATACAAGTATTTAACTAAGAGCTTGTTTGGGAGGAATTTTTTTGGGGAAGAATTAATTTTGAATAGTGATATGATGGGAAATGTGTGGTTAAACAAGAAGAAAAAATTATTGATGTGATGGAAAATATTATTTTATTGAAGAATGTGTAATTAAAAATGAGAATTGATTTACTGTAGAATTTGAGAATTTGTACCATACATGCCCTAAATTTAGTCTTCATCACATGACCTCAATTTTTCCAAAGTGTGTCACGTACACAATTTTCATAATTGAGCTTTTTGTTTTGTTGATATTTTTTGTTTTTTGTTTTTTTATTTAATATCAGAAAGGTTTTCTGGTATAGATTGTTTGATGATGGTTTTTGGCATCCGTTGTACGTAATGCTATTTGCTATTTGATACTAGTATCACGATTCTCATTATTTTAGGATACGGAGATTTGCTGAAACAGCGAACAAGTCACATTCGCAATGACAGTGAGCTAATAGGAGTCCAAGTGATGCATTTTCAAGAAAAAACATAATGCAACTGAAATTTGATATGGAAGGAGATATTTCATGTTACTTTACCAGTATATTATTGCTGTTGATTGGTATTTAGAAATTAGAACTTGTATCAGTTGTCGTAAAGTCATGCCCATTTTCAACTCGTACAAATATGTTGAACCATATCAAGCTGTCATCTAATGTTAGATTGGTCATAGCATGGCAAAAGAAATACATAAATACATTTATTTATGTATTTATTTTCCTTTTGTCATTCTATTGATCATTTTGATTGCCAATTTTAGTGCAGGCAGGAGTAATGCAAACTCATGATGAAGAAACTCGGAAGTTTTTCAAGCACTGTCACCTCGTTATGCAAGCAGTAAACTTAGCATTTTCAAGCAACAGGCATGCCTTAAATCTGTACTATCATTTTCGTCGTGCGTTCCTTTCAGTTCAGACTCAGTAATTATTGGGTTATAAACAAATGTTGGCTTCGAGTCAAGACCGCTGCTTAGACATTTCTCTTCATTAGGCTACCTATTAAGATAAAATTCTAAAGTAGCAGATAACTCTACCAGCAGAAAATTGCAAATACGAATTTCATGATAATCTTCTTTATTACTCAGGTTGTTCGAACACTTTATACGCACCACCAGAAATGTGTGACTGTGGACACCCAAGCCCAAGGCTATAATCGGAAGATAACTGCTTTCATCGGCGGTCTTGACCTGTGTGATGGCCACTTTATACACACTTGTTTGTTCAATATTTGATCACATATTCGGGGGTGTGTTTGAGCCACACTATTTTGGAAGAATGTATTATGGAAAATATTATTAATGTGATGAAAAATATTATTTTATTGAAGAATGCGTGGTTGAAAATAAGTAGAAAAATGAAAATGAAAATTTTAATGCATATTAAATAGGGGCTCAATTTCGATTTGAACCCGTTTAAAATTTTGACCCTCAACATTGTTAGCGCGAATTTGACTAGACTTATGAAAAGTCAAAATTACTTTAAAAATCAAGAAATTACTTTTTTAACCTGTTTGAATAGAAGTGCTCCCTTCTTCGTGAAGTAAAAGTAGAAACCCATCAAATGGGTCCTTACAATGGGTCGAATTCAAAAAATGTCGGTGAAAAATTGAATAGAAGCATTCAATAGACCCACAAAATGAATTAACTTTTAAGTTGTAAATGAGCATAGCATGGTAGGATTATTTAATAAGGGAATCTTTGTCTGACTGCAAAATTAAAAGCAAACAGCTCTAATGTTGGAAAGTGATAACATGAATCTTTTTCTTCCTTATCAGTACCAATGTAATTTGCTCGAAATATTTATTATTCTCCCATTTCACATTTACTCTCTTCAACTAACCCTAACAAATTCAAATCAGACTCACTTTTTGATTTTTGACTCCTTCCATAGGATGTGTCCATTATGGTCACGAAAAAAGAAGAAATGAAATTAATTGCAAGTGAGATGAAAAATACAGTAGATATGGTGAAATAATTAAATTTGTCGACTTGTTTTATCACCCAAGGTTTGCATTTATTATGATCTTTAACTCATGAATGAAAGTCCAGTATGTATACAGTATACATACATGCATATATACGTATGTGCGTATGTATATGTTGGCTCTATAAATTATATATACAACATTTTAGTTCGACTATTATGTCCTATTGGAGACAAGTTAAGAAGATAACTTTGCAAGCCCAGGGTCAAAGATGGGAAGGGTAAAAAAAAAAAATTATACTAGGCTTGTACATGGAAAATGTTAAATGGGCTTTGGGGCAGTGCTGGGCTGAAGCCCAGCCCCCTCGCTATACCCCTGGTTGCAGCGGTAATTAAGGATTTTCAACATTGCTCGGTTTAATCCCTCTAAAGAGAGCAGGATACTTGCATAGTATCAAATTCACCATTAGAATTAAAATTCATCAATGCTCTACTAAATGTGTACATTCGTGAGTTCACTTTGTCAATAAATCATGAACTTACAACAAAAATCACATTTAGAGGTGCATTTGGGTCGTCTAACGCTCAAGTCAATCGAGACTTTTTAGACAAGAAAAACATAAGCATTACTATTCACGAGTAGCCAATTAGTATGTAAAATTAATTGATTTTGTTTTTGAATCTCTCTTTGGCTTCTTAAAGCTTGTTCGGTAGAGATTAAAATTGAAAAACTAGCCGTTATGGTTGATTTTTATTAGACGGGTAAAACCTAATAACGGCTATATTTTCAATTGTAATTGAATTTTAATCGGTACCAAACGGGTGTTTAATGTCAAAATTTGAAAATCTTCAAAACTGCTTTCCTTGTAGTAACAATGTGTGACCACCTAAGTCTAATAAATGCTCTCTTTATTTGGTAAATAATAAATGTAGTATTGCCCACACAAGCATTGGTACTTCTTTCAATAAATACTTGTTTGTTAGGTCAGATTTATTTCTTTCCATCATTAAAGACATGAAACGAGACAATTTTATAAACAAGTGATGGTGAGACTTAAAGTCTCGATATAGTACCACATTAAATCATTTCAACTAAAACTTTAAAGTGTTCAAAAATTGTCTCTTTATCTTTACATTTTGTCTTATCTCCCTATTAGGTTCCATAGAACTACTACGGTTAAAAAAAAAAAAAAAAAAAAATTGGAACCGGAAATTTCATGATAGTTTCACTTAAACCATACAAAACATGGTAAACCGCAAAACCCTAATTTGAGACGCTGCAATGGTAAAGAGTATTGCATGAACTGATAAATTGCTTTCTTTTCACATTGGAAACCCGAAAAAAAAAAAATCAAACCTTGAGATTGAAGTACATTTGGGTAGGTCTCCAAGAGATGAGTTTATAAATGAAAAAGCACACTAAGATATTGGCGCGGCTCAATCAAACGCATTAGTCATAAATCTTACATCTTTCGACACAAGGTTTATGTTATACTTGACTTCTGAGTGAGCCGAGCCAACATCACAGTGACTATTTCAAGTTTCAATACGTAGACAAAACAAAACAAGAAAAGATGGACAATAACATCATGCCATTTTCATTGACAAGAGGGCAATGGAGAAGAATGGAGAAGAAGGAGAGATGGGCAAGGAAGAAATATGAAATTTTGATCCTTTTTGTAGAGTTTAAGAAGAAAGATTTGTTGGTGCATTTAAAACCCTCGACTACCCAACACTGGTAAAAGAGGACCAGGCATTAATGTCAACAAACCACCCCATAAATTAAGACACAATATTCTCTCTCTTCTCTCTCTCTCTCTCTCAAATGCATGCAATCGTCCCCATAACTCTTTCTCAGTGAACTGTGTAAAGTATATTAATTCCCATAAGAAGAATCTCATCTGAATAATGCAGTCTGTTTTGTCCATGGCTTACCATTCAGTTACACTGATTAAGTGCATTTTTATGGACCAAATTACTAAGCCCCTGTTTGGTACACATTTTTCAAAATGCATTATTTTAAAACTCATTTTCAATCACACATTTCATCACATCAATAACTTTTCTTTACTTTTCAACCACATATTTCTCATCATATCACTATTTAAAATACATTATTTCCTCAATAATATACATCAAACACACTCTTAAGATTTTATATCGCCAAGTGTTGATTTCTACTTAACTTAGATCGATTTTCTTTTGTTTCAGTGTTGGATTGGTTTCAAGCAATTGAAAAGGAAGAAGAACAAAATCGAATGAAATGCTATAATTTGGGTCAAATTCCACATGTTAGAAAAGGACATTGGTTGCACAATTAATGAACTCAAGAACTAAATTGCATTATTTGAGAAAGATTAAACCTCGTAAAGAAATATTACATTATGGGCATTGGAATTAAATGGGCCTTAGTTTGGACTTGCATTTGAAATCAAATTAATGGATCACTTGGGCTTCTGTTGAAAGAAACCAATTGGGCGGCTGAGGTTTAATTGGGATATTTTTCAAAGGGAAAAATTCATAAATAAGGTGATTACTTTACACCAAATCAAAAATCAGGTCTATAGTTTGAAAATTCAAAAATCATAAAAAATAATCTGTGACCAACAAATTTGAAAATATGTGATCAATGAAATTAACCATTTTTTACCTGTGACCTGAAAATTATATAATTTGTAACCATAAAAAAACTTGTAACCAATTAATTTGAGAATATGTGACTGTGTGACCTATAAATTTTAATTTGTGACCAACGAATTAATTGTGACCTATAAATTTTTTTACTGTGACCGTAAATTGTAAATCTGTAACCAGAATGGTAACCGAAAATAGTCGTCAGAATAATTGTCGGAATCGGAGCAATCGTCGGAACAGTCGTCTGAGAAGAGTGGTGGTCGAAATAGTGGCCAGAATAGTCTCCGGAATGGTATAAGTTGTGCATGTGGGATGTGTTAATTATATTATATTAGAATTAAATATTTAATAATAAATTAATTTAATACTTTATTATTTCGTAAATAAATAAATAAGTCACATATTGTCAAATTTTTAGGTCACAGTTAACTACTGGTCACATACCACTGACACTAATTCAGTCACCACAATCACACAAAACATGCTACCGCCTCTACTCATCTTCGCCGCTGCGAAATCCACCACCATCCCGTCACTATCATCACCACCACCACCACCACCACTGACACCAACACCACATCACCACCACCAAATCGTCACTACCAGATCCAATCAACTGCCAACAAAAAAACAACCACCACCACTATCGAATCTCCGGCCACCAACCACCATAAACCACCACCCAACACAGCCACCACCATCATCTGCACACAACTAATAAAACTCCACAGTCAAACCATCACGTCGTCACCCCTACGCCACCGCCTGCAGAATCACCACCTACCTCACATCAGCAGTGCCCTGCGGCAGCCACATATCCGTCTGAAAATGTCCTCAGCACCACCACGCAACACCACTGTCATTCACAAATCCTGTAGCTACCTCCGCGCAGCGCCACCACTGTCAACGCCAACGCGACGCCTCCACCACCACCACCACCATGTCACACCTCGTTATACACGTAGATCTAGATCTGACTACGACCGGAGTTATAACAACTATAGATCGACGCTTTGCGATGTGTACAGATCCAGGCAACTCCATCGTTGCAGCTCCACCACTATGTCGTACTGCAGAGTTTCGTAGGCGACGGGAAGAGAGAGAGAGAGAGGCGACGGGAAGTGATAGGAAGAGAAAGAAAGAGGTGTGATGAAAGTGGTATTTGATTTTTAGGGTTTGTGGGTGAAATTTGTATATATAATATTTAATATTTAAAATGTCAAATACCTGAGTTTTGATTAAAAAATTTCCCCACCTGATTTTTTAACTTGAAACTTTAAATACCGGCTTTTATGTAATTTTCCCTTTTTCAAACTAGCCAAGTCAAATGGCCCTTTTAAGGTTTAATTGAAATATTCGTCTCTTAATGATCATAGTATAAGGTTATCTATAATTTGTCCTTTTACTTCTTGAGGTAATTCTTTAATTATCATTAATGTTATGGTTTTTAGTTTCTTAGGAATATGTTCTATATATATATATATATATATATATATATATATATATTTTTTTTTTTTTTATTTATTTATTTTTTATTTATTTTTTATTTTTTTTTTCTGTTTCTTCTATTTTGTAATATCAATTTGTTTTTGTAATTGTAATGTACATGATCTCTATGGCTCTGATACCAATAAAAGGGGGTGCTACTTAGAGCGAACAAAAATTAAATAATTCTTAAAAATATAATTAATCTTTAAATAGTCGTATATTCTATGTATTCTTTTAATTTGTCAAGTTCTAATATATTATTAGTTATATATATATAAATTCTTAAAGTTAAATTAAACTTTAATTTCTTATATTCTTGTGGTAATCTATTTGTAATAGGTCTCCTCATCTATAGGTTTTTAATTAATTCTTCAAAATCTAATAATGTTTGAGAATTTATAATATCAAGATATGTTATTATATCTATATTTGGTTCAAAAGGTATATTATATTTTGAGATATTCTTTTTCATTTTTTTTCTAATTTATCTATTATATATGTATATCTTTTACGATTATGGATCTAACAATTCATCTGATAAAATTTTCTTTAAAGCATTTTAATATTTCTTGAGCAACATGTAATTGTTCTTGATATCCTATTTTATCAATTTCATTTTCAAATTCAATTTTTTTTTTATTTTTTACAATTGTTTTAATTTTATATGGACCTCTTTTAGATCTAAGCCTTTTTATTTTATAATTATTAGTCATAGTTAATTTAGTTTTGAAAAATAATAAATCTTTTAGGATTTAATTGTTCTTTTCTTTATACTATGATTACTTTAGTTGTAAATTCTATATTTGGGGGTATTTTTGGTAGTTTGCTACCTCAAATGCTATAGTTGGATTTTGGCTATTTTCAATAATTTCCCGGTTTAATTTACGCGTGGTTGAAAATGAAACACAGAAGCAAAAAGAGCAAGAAGAAGAAATCCCATCAACCTATCAATTCTTCCAATGGCGAGCGCGGTTAAAGTGTACGGACCACCAATTTCCGCAGCCGTATCAAGGGTTCTGGCCTGCCTTCTTGAGAAAGAAGTCAAGTTTCAACTTATCCCCATCAATTTGGTCAGAGGCGAACAAAAGAAACCTGATTACCTCAAACTTCAGGTAGATTTTCTGCATTTATTGAATTAATTTGGTGGATTTCTCTTTGTTTATACAAGGTGAATTTTATGGGTTTTATATTTCTTGGAACTTTGGTTATGATTTTTGAACAGCCATTTGGGCAAGTACCAGTGTTTCAAGATGAGAGCATTACACTGTTTGGTAATTTCTACATACTTTTGAATTTTTCATTGTTTCCTAAGTGAAAATGATTTATATTGTCAGTTGTTTATTCAAGTTCATGATAATCTCTACGGTCTGAAATTTGCTAATGGAAATTTTAGAATGTAGGGAATTTTTAGAGGGATGAATTCAATCAAGACTTGTGTAAATTTTATATAAGCTTGTTTGGTTTTTTAGACGATTAAAAAAGCTTCTTTAATTGTAAAATTAATTTTTGTTGAATTTTTTTCTAATTTACCCCTATTTAATTTTTTAGTATGGAAAACTAAATTATTGTTGGAATCAATAAAGAATTTGAAGTAAAAGAAAAAATGAGAATTGTTCCATGTTTTCAAAAAGTGGAAGCCTGTGTTTGGATGATTTCAAGAAGTTGACATATTAAGTGGGGAAAATTTAATAAGGGTATATTGGTAAATGAATACAACAAAATATTTTACATTAGAAGTTGACCTATATATTTGGGACAAGAGAAAAAAGAAACCAGTCTATATAATTGGGACAGAATAAGTACTTTTTTTTTTTTTTAAACGATGACTTATGTGAGTTTCGTGTACTTTTTATATATTTTTATGGAATTAATGAAAGTGCTTCTATAGACTTTTATTTAAAATAGAATTTACGTGGATTTAGAAAATAGTGTGAAATTCTCAAATATGCGAGGATAGTCCCACAATTCTCTTTCCCTTCCCCCTTAGTTTATTTTGAAATGAAAATGGCTTCCCTTAAAACTAAACTGTTAGGAGCATGTTTAGTATGGGAAATCCAGCTACAATGTAGCTTCCGTCCCCAATCTTTACCCTCTGTTGCATTTCTGTTAGACACCCGTAGTCCTTAATGATAGTTTCCGTCCAAAAATATGTTGAACTGACATTAAAAGAACGACCATGTTCTGAACTTGAACGAGCGACAAACCAGAGAGAATACTTCATCTTCTTCGTCTGAGAAATGGGATGTGAGGACAATAATTATTGAATTTGGATCTTCATTTGGACACTTTCATGTCTTTGATGAAACCAGAATCCAGAGCCATATCTAGATACGTTTGTGATAAGTATGCAAATCAAGGAAACAAGGGACTGTTTGGTACAAACCCGTTAGAGAAGGCATCAATTGATCAATGGTTAGAGGCTGAAGGCCAAAACTTTTACCCACCAACCGCAGTTCTTGTGTTCCAACTAGCTTTTGTGCCGAGGATGAAGATCAAGCAAGACGAGAATTTGATCAAGCAAAATGAAGAGAAGCTTGGGAAAGTGCTTGATGTGTATGAGAACAGGCTTGGAGAGAGTCGATATTTAGCTAGCGATGAATTCACATTGGCTGATCTTTCTCACCTACCTATGTTGCGGTACTTGGTGAAGGAGTGTGGTAGAGGGGAACTTCTCACTTCGAGGAAGAATGTTGGGAGGTGGTGGGATGAGATTTCGAGCCGAGAGACATGGAAGAAGGTGATCGAGATGCGGAACTCACCGCCCCAACGTAGTGCTTGAAATTTGGTTTGTTTTGTTAGTGGTCTATTTGTGTTGTGCATTGTTATCTCATTTGGTAAACTGTATTGATATACTATTGTTCTCTATATCTCAAATATCCATTCCTTTTCCCTCTTTTTTCCCTTGGCT
Organism: Fraxinus excelsior; assembly: GCA_019097785.1. Taxonomy (NCBI): domain Eukaryota; kingdom Viridiplantae; phylum Streptophyta; class Magnoliopsida; order Lamiales; family Oleaceae; genus Fraxinus; species Fraxinus excelsior. Next base: position 8,455,888 of record CM032625.1, on the reverse strand, counting down.
TTGTTCACTAGAATTCTACAAGTCAAATCAACTTTGCTACATATAAAACTTACTAAAGAAGTCGATTTTAACCAAATTGAGAGTTGATTTGACTCGAAAAGCCCCGAAAGGATCCATTTGATTCTTCATATTTACAATTTTATATTAAAAATGAAACTCAATCCTCAATACTTAGTTTGGCGGTTTGTCTCTAGCTATGTATTATGTGAGAGTCCATGTGTGATTTTAATATTTACATCGATGGTCTCAATCACCTAGAACCTAAGTTGATGGATTGTAGTAATTGGGGATTTAAAACATCCCTTTTGAAAGTTGAAGACTCATAATCACACCAGGTGAAAGTTTGAGGAGCCAGCCCTAATTTATCCCAAAAATCTCGCCAGACAAATTTTTTTAGAAAATAAATCGTTCAGTTTCACCGGCTTGCAAACGATGGATGCATCTTCCGATGGTACGGTTCCGTCGGAAGCCGTCAGAACCGCTGTATCGAACACCAGCCTACAGTATAACAGTCCACATTGGCGGCACTCAATGATCTCATACTGTCCTTCGTAACGAAGAACCCTACGCTCTCTGAAGTGAAAACTACAATCAACTTGGATCTCGGCAGCGCCATGCGCATCTGCGTCGTGAAACAAGATGGCACCTCTGTAGGTACTTGAATTTTTCTCAGCTAGGCATTTTCACGAACAGTTTGCAGTATGTTTTTGTACCAGATGTTAATGTCGGTTTTAATTCCATTTTTCGTTGTTTTTTGATTGAAGATGTGGCAATGATGAATTCTGCAACCGTAAAACATTTGAAATTAGCAATCAGGAAAAATGTGAAATGATATGGAGGAGACAAGGATGGGCCATCGCCAAATTTTGGAATCCGAAAAAGAGCCTTATCGTTTTGGTTTTATGAATTCACTTATACACTTTATTCATTATGGATGAACTTTTGGAACTCCATTGCTTCTTGAATGATGGTTAAAATTGAAAGACTCCAGGTGCATTTTATTCCCTAGGTTGTTTCAAGGGGCACTGTAAAGGGAAAAACATCGGCTCTTTCACGGTCTTAAACTAAAGGGCTTGAGCAAAAATAAAAGACTGTTTCGTCTTTGATTTCTTTGCTTTTACTGTAATTACACAATAGATACATCTCAACCTCTGTAATTACATGTTTTGGTTGACCACAAGCTCATCGAGATTCTACTATTTCTAATCCTACATCACACCTCCAGAAAATTGGCGTGGAAAGTGTATATTGTTGTTACGTGGCGACTTTCTTGTAAGTATTTTCAGCACGTGGGCATATTGTAATTGGCAATATAATTTTCTAGCAATTGGATTTCCAAAATATTTTCGAGTACAATATAGTTAAATGTATAATTAAAAATTTAAAATTGTGGGTTCATGAAATGAATTATTTAAATTAATAGTGGATTGTGTTAAATAGAGCGAGTTGAACCGCTCGGCTCATCTACGTCGCAATTTGCTTGCACTCTACTCGTCTCAAGCTTGCTTAAACGAAGATTTGTCTCATCAATATATTTTTACTGTTCAATATGATGAGTTCACACTAGAGACTCATTGCCAGGGGCGGAGCTAGGAATGAAGGGTACGGGGGGGCAAAAACAAATGAAGACACTACAAGTCGAACAAATTGTTTAATGGAATTTTTGAACTAAACTTAACCAGTAGGAGAAGAGAAGTCACGTTGATATTTAATAAGCTAGAGCCTAAAGTTTTATAATTTCTTCATGTTAAAGAATCTGCCTGACTTCAAGATAATAATAAGAGTACATACATTACATACAATAATTAAAGACTAAAATAAATATTAGGCACTAAAATAAAGGCAATAATTTAAAAAGGCAAAGTATCCAAGAAGTCAGGTCTAAATTCTCCGCACCATACTCCCCTGAAGCCGAAGAATTGGTCCCCAAATTTGGCGGAACAGCAAATGGGAAGCCAGCAAGTTAGGGAAAAGAAACGTTTGACATTGAAGACATCTACCTTATTGAGATGACTCAGCAGGCAAAAACGACAAGCATTAGGACGGATTTTATGCACAACCTTCACTGGTTCAATTCTATGGGAGGCTAATTTATAGTATTTGTGAGCAGAAAAGCGATCTTTAGTAAGAATATCCCAAACAATAGTGCCTCCAATGTTTTACGGCTTGAACAATGGCATAAAACTCAAGATCATATGTATTGTACGGCGTTCGGCGGACGAAGGGTTTCGCCGTTTCGAGTTTGAGGGAGAGGGTTTCACAGCTTTTGCCGTTTCGAGTAAAGGGCAGGGACGAAAGGTGTGAGAGAGACTGAGAGAGGGTTTTGCCGTTTCGGGTAAAAGGGTGAAGGTGATTTGGATTTCGGAAGAAGAAACCGTGCACAGGAGAGTTTGGGTGGGAATTAGGTTTAATTTGTGGGCTAGACAGTGGGCACTGGATTGAAGAGTGAAAAAAATGGGCTTTAACCACTTTTTTTCCCCCTGAAGTTGGGCTTGGGCAAGGGTGGGCTACAGCCCACCCCTATCTCCGCCAATGCTCATTGCTCAACTAGTTAACTAGTGGGACAAGTCAAGTCAGCGAGCGACTTACCTTACTTCACATCCTAATTCTGATTGTTTGCATTAAAAAAAATAAAAATAAAAAATCTAATATAGTCCAAAATCCATGGCTACACCAACAAAATGGCAACATTTTCCACCCAATTCTAATCCAAAGTCCAATTTCCCCACCAATGATGTTAACATGTACTCGACTCGTAACTGCCATTGAACGCATGAATCGCGGTATAGTATTTCTCCACAACTTCACTGCAGTCCATTTTACTACTAGACAAGTTCATTTTACTACTAGACATTTCGTCAAACAGAGGCAGCCACAATTATCTTACCCCAGAAACGTCAAGAAAAAGCCAACCAATTCACGCTCTCCCTCTCGTTACCTGTCTACGCCTTCTTCGATGGGCTCCATCTCTGCCATTGACGAGTTACTGGTGTACCCTTCAGCTCGCCGTGATGAATCTGTTGTTGATAATTATCACGGTACTTTGATTGCCGACCCGTATCGATGGTAAAATATTTGAAGAAAAACTTGCGAATCTATTGATGATTTTGGTGTATAAAAAAAATAGAGACGTTAAATTTGTTAGAATGGAATGGGTGCCTTGGAATTAAAATTGGACGAAAAGTTTCAGATTCGATACATTATTCTTATTCCCTTGTGTAGATTCCATGTCACAAAGTATTGTGAAAGCTATTTTTGTTTTTCTGAAGATTGCGTTAAGATTGGAATTGAGGGATTTTTGGGGTCTTTTTGTTATTGTAGCATGTGATGGTTTAATGAATTTTGATTAATGTGTTTAGGCTTGAGGATCCAGATTCTGAGGAGACAAAGGAGTTTGTGGAAAAGCAGGTGAAATTGACTGATTCGGTTCTCAAAAGCTGTGAAACAAGAGATAAACTTCGTGATAAGCTTACAGAACTATATGATTTTCCAAAGTATGATGCTCCATTTAGAGACGGTGACAAGTACTTTTACTTCCATAACACTGGTCTGCAACCGCAAAAAGTCCTCTACATTCAGGTCCATGGTCAAAATTATTATTATTATTTTTTTTAAATGTTTGGCAAACTTTGAATTTACATTTAGCATTGAATTTGAAGTTTTAATGGGATGGTGTTACAATACAGGATAGTTTGGATGGAGAACCAGAGGTTTTACTTGACCCAAACACACTAAGTGACGATGGAACAGTGGCACTGAGTATGTATTCGGTTAGTGAGGAAGCCAAATACTTGGCTTATGGTGTTAGTTCGAGTGGAAGCGATTGGGTTACCATAAAAGTTATGCGGATAGAAGATAAGATTGTTGAGCCAGATACTGTCTCATGGGTAAAGATATCATGGATTTATATTTTTGATTCTTCGACAGAATTATTTTATATATGATTTTGTATAGGGTAGTGGCATGTTATTTATTTTTTTATGTAAGAGTGATGTATGTTTCTGGTTACAGGTCAAGTTTTCGAGTATTAGTTGGACACATGATGGCAAAGGTTTTTTCTACAGCCGTTACCCTGCCCCTGAGTAAGTGACAGATATAGTCAAAATCCACATTCGATTTACATGATTTATGTGCTTAATTTAAAGAAATTCTGTTCCTAATTTTATTGTTGCGGATAGGTAAATTGTACTTGCAAGACTATTTTTTGTTTAAAATCTTAAATTAATAGCAGGAGAAATATTTGACTAGTTTGAAGAATTCACACATTACACTATTTTCTTGCAAAATTTACCTATCATGAAAAAGTAAAGCACTATTCGGCATCTTAAAGATTTTTAGAGTAGAAATGATGTTGTGTTAGCTTATGCAACTTAGCCCTTTTTTTGGCAACCATTATTTGGGAAAAATAGAGCTTTGAACAGTGATTTTTTTAGAAGAATGTGTGGTTAAAAAGTATGAAAAAGTTTTGAGTTTACGAACAAAATATTTTATTGTGGGAACGTATGGTTAAAAATGAGTATATAGAAAAAAAAGTTTGAAAATAATGGTTGTCAAACAGGGGCTTGGATGATTCATTTGGATTCTTGTAGAGCTAAGGTTCTTAGATCAGATATGATGTTCACATTAGATGAATTGTTTCCAGAGATGGAGAGAAGTTGGATGCAGGCACAGAGACCAATGCTAATCTACATCATGAGCTCTATTATCATTTCTTGGGTACTGATCAGTCTGAAGATATCTTGTGTTGGAATGATCCACACAATCCTAAACATACACGTACAGCCTCAGTGACAGAGGATGGGAAGGTACTGATCTGACTGCAGTATACGTGAGCAATTGAGCACTGATACTGATACTGATTGTTATTACTATTGGACTCAATTACAGGGATTTTTCCTTTTCCTTTTCATCCATTTAAGACTGCCAACAATATGTTAGTATGATGATAACTGGACAATAACAGATAACCATTGTTGCCAAAATGTGATTGCATATCGACAACTTGTTATAGAAAGGAACAATTAAAACATTTAAATTTGTAACGGATAAAAAAATCAAATATTGAACAGATGATGCATATTTTAACAAAGAATATCAGAAAAATAAATTGTCATCATAGGAGAACAAACTTGTAAGTATAACAATTAATTTACTTTAATGGATCATCTTGATGTTCAATAGAAAGGTCTTGACAATCATGGTAAATACTCATGACCGGGCAATCCAACCATGGTTGATAATTTAAGAGTTGAACTTGGTTATTTTGGGCATCAACAAGATTCTTAAGACAGTGATTCCATAGAAACAGTCTCTTTCACCAATATCATTGAACAGAGTCAATCTGCAACTAACTAGTGCTTACCGTGTCTGCAAACATTTATTTTGGTGGTTAAAAGAGCTCAATTTTAGCCTTGTACTTAAATGGTCTAATTTCTCTTATAATCTAGCAGTTGCATGAGACCCAATTTATGATTATAATTTATTGATTACTTTCTCTTCTGAATGTGCAGTATGTTCTTCTATATACTTTTGAAAATTGTGATCCCGTCAACAAATTTTATTACTGTGACATATTAGCACTCCCTAATGGGCTTGAAGGCTATAAAGGGAAAAAGGAACTGCTTCCATTTGTCAAGCTTGTTGATAATTTTGATGCTTGTTACGAGAATGTGGCAAATGATGACACAGTTTTCACCTTTCGGACTAATAAGGATGCTCCAAAATACAAGCTAGTAAGAGTTGATCTGAAAGAACCCAATTCTTGGAGTGAAGTACTTAAAGAATCTGAAAAGGACGTGCTTGAATCAGCTGTTGTCGTCAGTGGCAATAAAATGGTGGTAAATTATTTGAGCGATGTAAAAAATGTTTTGCAGCTAAGGGACTTGAAAACAGGTTCTTTGCTCCATCATTTGCCAATTGGTATTGGATCAGTATCCGAGATTTCTGCCCGACGCAAGGACAGTATCATCTTTATTGGTTTTACCAGCTTCCTAACCCCTGGCATTATATATGTGTGCAACCTAGAAACTGAGATCCCAGATATGAGAACATTCCGAGAAACTGTTGTGCCTGGCTTTGATCGGACAGAATTTGAAGTTAATCAGGTGAATATTTGTAGTATACTTTCACTTAAGCAGTAGCAAATGTGTAGGATGATTCTTCTTGGGAGCCCATTGTTTAAATTCTCAATTTTCTTCTCATTTGTGGTATTCCTTCAAGTCCATGCTTAATTCTAATTTTTTAATCATTCATGAGCTTTTTTTAATGGTAAATAAGTTGGCATTCTTATTATTCATAATGTTTAAGATTTCATCATTCCTAAAATTCTTTTGCTCTTGCCATTTGGTTTCAACCACTGCCTGCCTTTTTTACCATTTCATCTCTTTGCATATAAAATTGATATCCCCCTCTGGTGGTTTATGAATGAAGCATGGGAATTTGGGATAAAGGAAATATGATTACTTATGTCATAGATAAAGGTTTTTTGTGAGCATCAATACATCAGTTGTTTAATCAGTAGAGTGTACGACTTTGTACATGTGGGCATACTTGCAAGTGTTTAAATGTAGTATTATTATGGGAATTTTTTATTTATGAGACATATAAATTGATAATCTCATCCTCTGAAGGCCATTTGGCTTGGGTATTTCAATAATATATTTTATGTACAAATATTGGTGCTTCACTTTTGAAGTTCAGTAATTTAGGATTCTATATATACATAAGGTTAGTAAATGTAAAATAAATATATTCTTTTGAGACCTAGGGATGTCTTTAACATTGGTGACCTTGTACTATCTTGCTACACATTCATGGATCCAATCAGGTTTCTACCTTTATATGTGTGCAATGTTGTGTGCACATCTGAGCGACCACCTACTACATTCATGTGTGAACTTTCAGTAAATAAAACTTTTATTTATGTTCACGTCTTCTTTTCCTGCCAATAATGCATTCAAGGCTTTCAGTAAATAAAATTTTTGTTTATATTCAAATATCTTCATTTCCTGCCAATAATGCATTCAAGGGTTGTTCGTGCAGTTTGATTCCACTTGTGGTTTTCCAAGAACTTTGCGGAAAAAAAAAAAAATAAAAAAAAAATAAGAAGGATGTGTTGCAGGTTTTTGTTCGACCTTTTGGACGGAAAGGAGCTGTTTATCTCTTATTCTTTTCTTTCTTTATCCTCCCTTGATTGGGGTTTTGTTTTCTAGGTTTTTGTGCCGAGTAAAGATGGTATGCTGATACCGATGTTTATAGTGGCTAAAAAGGATATTTGCCTGGATGGGTCTCATCCTTGTTTACTATATGGATACGGTGGATTTAATATTAATATTACCCCTTCCTTTGCGGTCAGCCGTGTTATGATTGCGAGGCATTTAGATACTATATTATGTGTTGCAAACATTCGTGGTGGTGGGGAGTATGGAGAAGAATGGCATAAAGCTGGTGCCCTCGCAAAAAAGCAAAATTGCTTTGATGACTTCGTCTCAGCTGCTGAATATCTTGTCTCTGCTGGTTATACCCAGCCTAAAAAGTTGTGTATTGAAGGTGGAAGCAACGGTGGGCTTCTTGTCGGGGCCTGTATAAATCAGGTACCTTTGTTATCATCTTTTCATCACTTTTAGCTGTTGCACTTTTTATGTCAATTATTTGATTCGAAAAGTTTGAAAATTTCGCGTTTGCAGAGACCTGATCTTTTTGGCTGTGCTCTCGCTCATGTTGGTGTTATGGACATGCTAAGGTTTCACAAGTTTACAATAGGTGATATGAAGTTATCTGAGTAGAGCTCTTTCTATATGTTTCTGTTTAATCTATTCTGACTGTTTTTCACACTCGACCTCCAAACCAGGCCATGCATGGACTTCTGACTATGGTTGTTCTGAGAAGGAGGAAGAGTTTCAATGGCTAATCAAGTGAGTTTTTCCTTTTCAACGAAATCATGTCCATTGCGTTTAATCCAGTCAATGCACAGAAACTTGCTATGTGTTAAAATCCTATGAAGGATAGCTTTCTTTATCCTTCAAATGAATCTTCTAATCTTTCATGTGTGTTAGTATTGCATAAGTTCTGATTCCTATGCTTGTCCGGTTAGCTAGGGTGGCCGTTGACGGTCAACGACTGAAATAGTAAGGTTGTTTATTAATATTTAAGTAAATAATATTAAAAAATATTCAATCTATTCAACGACCGTAATAGTAAGGTCGTTTATTAATATTTAAGTAAATAATATTAAAAAATATTCCATCTATCATTTTCATTTATTACAATTCAAATTCCACACATATCACATATTTCATATTCTCAAACTCACAAATTCCCCAACATTCATAAATCGTAACTCAAATGATAAATCAAAAAATGAACTAAAAGAAGATAAACCAAAAAATAAAATAAGAAGAGAGGCATTATCAAGAAGTGATATAGGGTTGCGATTAGTAATCTGATTTTGGAATTGAATTAGAAATGGTTACAATTAAATAATACAAAGACAGTATTGGAATTTGGAGCCTAATTTATTTATTTTTTTTAAAAAAAACAAGATGCCTATAAAAGCCCCACAATTTAAAAAAAAGGCTCAAATCCACTTAACTTCATCTTCTAAGTTCCATCCTTGCGGCTGCATGGTTCTGCTCTTCCAAGTCTTCCAGCTTCCTCCCGAGAGCAGAGCCAGCACGCATGGCCCGTCCCCGTCATCAGGTGCTGTATTGAATTTTAACGTAATGGTCTTGAATTAGTGATATAGCCGACCCAACCGAAGTTTAGTGTGAATGATAGTTAGCTTGTCGTTTATCATAAACAAGGAGACTGCTCATCTCATTTATCATTACATTGCCTCAAATATGATTTTTATTGTGCTGTATACGAAGGAGGTTTGTGGAAGTAATATTGATCTTTTTACCTTACATTTGCATATTTGTTCTGCCTGATACCCTCTGCTAACTTTCTTCTATGCATTGTAATAACATTGGTCATCATTATCATTTTTTTCCTCTTAAATAATTTTGTCAGGTACTCGCCCCTGCATAATGTCAGGAGACCTTGGGATGAATCTCCAGGAAAGACCACTCAGTATCCATCCACCATGCTATTGACAGCAGATCACGATGATCGGGTTGTGCCATTACACTCATTGAAATTACTTGCGGTGGGTATTAAATAATCAAAATTAAGTTTTTATCGTCGCCTTATTCTGTTCTTCATTAGCATTGAGTTTCACTTGATTATGTCTGGACTCTAGTGATTTGCGGTGGTGGACTCTTTACTGGGGCCAAATGGTGTATTTCCTTATGGATTCTCTGCAATTTTTGTGACTAATATGTTCATGAACATAACTGACTTGTCACCTTTGTCAAAGGAATTTAATCGAGATAGCCTCGTTTAGTTGATCACCTCGTGTACTAAATTACTAATATTAGGCATGTCTCTCCTGTGTCCATGTTTTGTTTCACCTATTTTTAATCCAGATAATAATATTTCTCTTCCATTCATTCATAGACCATGCAATATGTTCTATGCACAAGTTTGGAGAAAAGTCCTCAAACAAATCCAATCATCGGCCGTATAGAAAGTAAAGCAGGACATGGTGCTGGACGTCCAACACAGAAAATGGTAAAAACAATCGACTTCCTCTCTTTTTATCCCTGGGTTACCAACGTTTGTTCATACGACGGAATTAACCCTAAACACTTGTTTCTTAGATTGATGAAGCTGCTGACAGATATGGATTCATGTCAAAGATGTTGGATGCGCCCTGGATTGATTGAACCTAACGTTACTTCAAAAGAAAACAGAAAGTCATTTTAGAACATATACTCGTGTGAAACTTTTGGTGTAGGCTTGGAGAAATACGTTTCACAGTTGAAAATCTCTGCTTGATTCAAATGATGGAATTCAATAAGAATGGAAGATTCAGTTATTTTTCTTTATCCAAGTTAGATGCTTTTCAATTGCAGTCACTCTCTATTTTCCTTCGGACTTTCTTGAATGAAATAGAAATTGAACCATTTTGTTTACTGCTACGATTACTCGTGTCAATGTATCAGCAGGCTTTGATTTATGAAAGAAGATATCTATTTACTCTCATCAGCAACCAACACGACTCAGGTGTCCAAGGCGATAAAGTGTGTGTTCTGTTCAATGAAGTTTAATCCAATAAAGTCCAATACTGTACACTAAACCCCCGTTTGGTGTAGTTAAAAATCATATTTTAAGTACATTTCGATTTTTTTAAAAAAAATGGTTGGAAAGTTGTCAATTCTATGAAATATTTGATTAGAATTAATGGTTGACTTTGGCTTAAATTTTTATCAAGATTTTGATTTAGGCTAAATAGCGCAGAACGTCCCTACCTTTGGGGCTAATTGCGGAAATCGTCTCTACCTTTCATTTCTTGGCATTTATACCCTTACCTATCACTTTTTGTGCGCTGGACATCCTTTTCACAATATTTGGACCATTTTACCCTCCATTCAAATAAAACAAAAAGAAATGAAAACAAAAACTAAAGAATTAATTGCATTCAAGCTCCCAAATTTTTTAAAAGTGCAAATTAGTCCAAAATCCTTATTAAACCATTAAAAAATATATATATATATCTCTCTCTCCTTCATCTCTTCTCAATTTTAGCATTTATCCCTCCCCAATTCTTTTTTATCTTAAATTTGGTTACCATTTCAGCTGATTTCAGCTGGAACATTCCATTGTCTGAGTTATGGTTGTAGTGAGGATCAAAGCCGAATTCCAGCCGTGACACAAGATAATATAAATAACTTTGAATGCAACAAAGGCACATTTGTCTAGTTCAGAAAATTAATTCTTATTTAAACAACATAAAATTGTCTTCTTTGAAAAACAATAATAAACATTATATCATAATCCAAAGCACAAAAAATATAACTTTATATCCCAAAATTTCAGAGAAATTAATAAACCCATAAATTCAGTAAGATATCCTCAAAAAAAAAAAAAATTAAATAAATAAATAAAATTCAATGGATGCATATTATAATGTTAAGAATTGGGCAAAAAACAGATTTTTACCTCTTCAACACGAGAGAGATTGAGCTGAAGCCTTGCGTTGATCCATGTAAGAATCTCATTCCTCCCCACAAAGTATGCACTATCCATCATCCCAATATTTGATGCCATTTCTTGAAAAATCAGAAAAGTATCAAAATAAATTCTTCTTCTTCACCAATTCTTTAAAAATTCTGTCAACGCTCATACGCATTTATGCATAAATCATAATATTAGTTTGGATTTTTGTATTTATGCATAAATCATAAATGGGTAAAGAAAGGGTGAGAGAGAGAGAGAGAGAGAGAGAGAGAGAGATTTTTTTTATAAATGTTTTAATAAGGATTTTGGACTAATTTGCACTTTTAAAAAATTTGGGAGCTTGACTGCAATTAATTCTTTAGTTTTTGTTTTCATTTCTTTTTGTTTTATTTGAATGGAGGGTAAAATGGTCCAAATATTGTGAAAAGGATGTCCAGCGCACAAAAAGTGATAGGTAATGGTATAAATGCCAAGAAATGAAAGGTAGGGACGGTTTCCGCAATTAGCCCCAAAGGTAGGGACGTTCTGCGCTATTTAGCCTTTTGATTTACACCAATTAGGTAATAGATGCGCCTCTTGTATTACCATGTACTTGTGGATCAGAGATCTAGATGGCTTGCGTAGATAACATAATAAATCTTGAAATCCCTTTGTTCATTTGAATTTTTGCTTGATTAAATTGCTTGATTGAACTTAATAAGCTCTAATATCGTGTTAAGTCTTTGTTTGGTGTAATTAAAAATAAGATTTTTAGTAGATTTTAATAAAAGTTGATAAAATGTGCGATTAAAAAATTGTGACTCTTATGAAATATTTGATTAAAATTAATTATTAATTTTGACTTGAATTTTAATCTGCACCAAACAAGGGTTAAGAGCCAAGTTCTTCTGTGACGTACCCCTAGGATTTAGGAGAAGCCCCGATGACCATTCCTGGTCCAGCATACGAGATTTGGTCTAGCCTTCTTTTGTAGGAGGTTCATTCAAGGCTTTAGTACCATCAAAGCTCCGATTATCGAGTCCACGAATCACAGAACAATTACAAATACACTCACTCGATAGTAAATAGCATCTGGTACTAGGACACCATGTTTATTAACATTGCATCATTCATATAAATAGTAGCTTAAAAACATGGCAAGTAATTTTTAGATTTTGAAAATGAAATGAGAACATGTTTTAGATACAATAATTCAATCCACCTGATTAAACAAAAAAATATTATAAGTTGTTTTATTCAATTATAATCCATCCTGTAAGATTTATGGATTAAACAAACTATAGGTACCACGTAGTCAATAAAAACAAAATACACCTAATGGTTCAAAGTGCAATAATATTGTAACTTTATATAGATGAAAATGCACAAAAAGTTAAAAAAAGTATCAAAAGATCATCAAGTGGTCTTACACAACACCTTTTGGCATAGATTCAAGGAAATATGCAGACTAGAAAAGGAGAACCTTCGCTTCATCTCTTGACAGCGGCCTCAAGATAGAAATTTAAACAGGCCAAACAAATTAAATTAGATACTTCAAAATATGCCCCGTATCCAGGAAGTCGAGGATTGTATAAGAAATAAGATGAGAATTCTGAATCCGAGTGAATTGATAGTTGGCAAGGGGAAGTAATTGAAAAGAGGCAACTCATGGTCCTAATTCGGCTGGAAGGTTCTTCAATATAAGGACACGGTGCATGATACAGAGCATCCAAATAATATCTTGGGGAATCGGTAAAAGCCAAAGACGAGAGACTTAAACTAAGAAGCTAATATCACAATGATTTAGGAATCTCCTCTACTATAAGAAGATCAGAGATAGAGATCTACCATCAAACAGAACAATGATCCTCATTTTGTAGTCTGTGTTTCCATCAGAGTAAAGTTTCTGCGAATCATTTAAAGAGGTGTAGTAGAGTTCCTATGTTTTCAGAAGGATCAGGTGAACATTATGTGGATCAGAAAATTACAGGAGAAGGGGAAAATGAAGCAGAGATGCAGTCGCAAGATTTCCTAGATCTTGGTCTAAAGAGCAATCCAAGAGAAGGGAGAAGATGGGCCAAATATGATTACTTGCAAAAGAGCTTTGGAAAATTGACAGGTCTGGTCACTATTCCTAGCTTGCTTAGCTACATTAGAATTCACTATCTACACCAGGTTGAATGCTGGAATCAAGCAATTATAAGACCTTCAAATTTCTTTCATTCTGGGTAATGTAACAAATCCAGTTGCGTCCCGAATCGATAAAGTTAAAGCTTGAATTATAACTACTAGGGCATCTTCTCGGTCTTAAGAGTGAGTTTTAACTCCCTAGTGGCTTTGCCAAACTAGACCTTCGTCAGCCACAATGCAGTAAAAACCACTAAACTGGTTTGCTTCTCTTCTCAAACACGATCTGAATATTAGGAAAAGCGAAATTGCTCCCTCAAATAGACACATGAACACAGCAATTGAAATAAATGCTATAAATTCAAATATATATCTCAGTGTGAAGTTCATTTGAACAGTATGTAGATAATCACTATATTTACAACAAGAAATGTACAGAAAATAATTTCCCTAGGGAAATCAAAGAGTGATATTTCCAGTACAGAACTGAACTTGTAACATATCAAAAACTCGATTATTTCCAAATAAAAGATAATGTGGTCCTTCTTGTCAAGTTGCAGGAATTTTAACTATAGGTATAACCATATTTTGGGAATATACATAGAAGAGTAAAATGATTTTGTGGCTCAAAACAGATCGTAATGAGTTTCTTGTATTGCCACTGAAATGGAATGCATTGGAACTTCATAGATGAAGTGTGGAAAACGTAACATGCCAGCTTCTTCATCTATATCCAAGCGTAGTGCAAAAAATACAATGCGGGCATGGCTTTATAACTTTCAGTCATTTGACAAAAGAAAATCACATAAAATCATACAAAAGCGAAGTAACTGCTCCGAATTGATGATAAAATACAAAAATGACTGAACAGTTAAATAAGAAAAATCAATTTCCCAACAAATTGCATGCTTGCACTCAAATGGATACCAAGACAATTACCTTAAAGTCATGTTTGGTAAGAACTATTGGATAGGATTGGACATTGCACATACATGAAAATTTATCTTCTTTTTCTGCGTTAATACATTCAGTACGCTTTTTAAACATGTGCGGAAAGTTTTTAGACTCCTTCACAACAGAACTAATCTGCTAGTGTTAATCTAGAGGAATTTTCACTCTTTCTTGTCGCCTCAAACTTAAAGGAACATTAATCACATTATAAGTAAATTATGCTCCTTTTCAGTTCAGCAATGCGGGTATTTTTTAAACAGCTTAGTTATTGAAACATTTCGTCTACTTCATTCTGCTCACTTTGAAGCAACAACCCAACAGGAGTTAAAAGATCAAGGAAACAGCAATGTAAACTTATAAAGAGATCAAATAACACTATTCAGAAGCATTTGTGCAATTCAAAACTAAATTGTCTTCGAGAAAAATAATTATACAACCAAAAATATAAAACAATGCAGTTTAAAGATAAAATCACAGTTCACAAAATTCTAATTTTCACAATCGAGAGCATAATAACCTGATTTTCATCTTCGCATAACCTCATCTCCCTTTTTGTTCGCAAATTAACAAGATATGCAGTTATTGCAAAAAGTATTTCAATTTTTCTCAAGACAACATTCACACCATACTAACTCGAAAACATAAAAATTTCCCCTAAATTGACTCAACGTAATCCAAAACATTGAGCAAATAGAAACCCTAGAATAAAAAACCCAAGGATCTAGAAACTCACGTCTTAGAGAACTAGTACACACTCTCAATCAGTTGCTTCCATCGCTGAAGAGGAGGCGGAGCCTAGCGGCAAACGCGCCGGTAGGCTCGAGAGCGGCTTCCGCAAGGAGGCTTTGTTTAATATGATTCATGCGAGATGCGAGACCATCATGTTCTTCCTTTAATGCTGCCGTGTCCTCCGTAAGATCGTGGATGCGATATTTTTGCCCGACCGATCGGACACTGAGCAGTAGAATCCCGGTCATCGCGAAAAATTGTACGAAGCTCTGTTTTCTCTTAATCGCGTTTGCCATCAAGCCGAGAGGCTTTCGACCGCCGGCGGTGGAAGGCGGCACTGAGGATATCATGGCTGACCTAAGACTGTTGGTTTGACTACACACTGCTGATTGAGCTTGATTTAATTTAAAGTTACCATTTTCAATTAAAAATACAATATACTTTTTATTTAAAAAAATTAAGCCCAAGTGATTAAAATCAATATTTTAATTTAAGTCGAAGTCAATCATTAATTTTAATCATATATTTTATGAATTTAACAATTTTTCAATTATTTGATTTTAATTCCCACCAAACATAAGCTAAATAAAAAAAATGGAGATAAGAAAAACAAAATATACACATGCACCAAGTTCGCATTAAGTTGATTTGATCGAAATAGATGAATCACGGGTGAAGTTAATGGTCGATTTTGTCAAATAGGTAGTCGAGAAGACCATAGATTATACACAATCGAGAATTAAAAACTACCAAGCGAGAGTGTCATTTTAATTTAGTAAAGTCCAAATTTGTCGATTAGAGGATCAAAAGGACCCTTCGTTTCACGAATAAAGAAGAACACTTAGACATAAACTCTAATTCAGATAAAGAGTAACATAGATGTGACTTTTCAAGTAACAAAGACCATATTTCATATTGGCCCCTTCAAAGAATCCATGTAATAACAGTTTATGAACTTGAACTAAGACTTATTGAAGGAAAAGTCAATACTATGAGACTCCCCATTTGTTCCTGAAGTATGATGAGGTTGTCTCAACTCCTCCCGGCTACGAATGGAAGCCTCAAGTTCTGAAATCTCTGTATCCGAAAGATAAGAAGTCGGAGAATTAGGGATACTTTCGATATCTGATGCATTTGATCTGTACTTGTGGTTGTGGAGCAAATGAATGGGTGAAAATCCCTGGCTCGGAGTCGTTTCGCCACTCATGAATCCTGCTCCATGAGAAGAAGCATTGTTTCCTTCGTCTGTTTTGCGCATTTTCTTCTTCCTTTTCGCAGCCTGATGCCATTTCTTGAGAGCCTTGGCCGTCTGCTCCTCGAAGATTGTTCTCTTCATATGCGATCCCATCTAAACACGCAGTCGAGGACATGATATATCTGTATAATACTTTTTGTCACTATGTTCGATCATTAATACTAACCTGTGTTACGAGGGAATAAAGTGGGAATGTAATGTAGCTGCACAAGATGTGAAGGGCTACCCCAAGGGAAACTCTAATCATAATTGCATAGAGTTTCTCATGGAAGCATTTTGTGATTCCAAACTCATACTGCATTAGAAAAATTTTGCTTATAAAATACATGCAATACAATAATCTAATTGAAAAAAAAAAGAACAAATTATTTGAGATTTACTTACCCATTTCCATAAGAAATATGCCATTTGGAATGCATTCTGCAAGTGAATAGATATTTTAATATGTAATCAATAAAAACAAAGATTTCGAGCCGCTCACCGGTTCAAGTCATTCCGACTTGGTCCATGAGCCGGTTGGACTCATATCGAGACAAGGTATTGGCCGAGTCAAGCTCAAAATTTTGTTCATGAGCCGAGCAGGCTCGTGGGTTAAGCCCATAAGATGGCTCATCTTAAGCTCATGGCTTAACTCGGTTTTTGCTTATTTTATTAATTTTTTTAAAACAAAGAACCAAATCGTGTTGGGCTAGTGTCCACACGAGTCAAATGATCGATCTAAGCTCGAACTCAACTCGTGTCCTTACTAGCCGAGCCACCCCTAATCTGTCTATTATTATAATAAAGGGTTAAGAGCATTTACCATAAATAGTGTGAAATGTATGAGGAAGAGAATCCACTCGGGTCGATTGAACCAAAAGAAGTTGTTAGTGGGCTCCACTAATGGAGACCCTATAACCACAGTCGTACGATCTTGAATTTGTTGAGCCATCTCCATTATCACAAGCTCCAATTTTGTACCAACTAATACAATTATCTGATCACAAAATTTCATAAATATTTTGAGGGTCACACGACAATTTAACGTAAAAATGAACCATTTTTATCGCTGAAATATGATTAAAATTATAATGTAAGGTTGATGACCAATTTGCTCGTACAATTTCGACTTTCTCACGTGCGTGAATCAATTTCAAATAACGTAAATAGAGATGGCAAGCACTTACAATTAGAGGTATTAATGAGAGCCAGGAGAGGGTATGCCATTCTGCACCATTAGTTATAGAAAGTTGAACTACGAGTTTTAGAGATACAAAGCTATCGGTACACTCGATACTATTACACACTAGACTGAGTGGTTTTGCCCATTACATCTTACTAAACATGCAGTTAAATGTAGAAAGGAAGTTCAGGTAATGGATAGAAAATGAGACGTACTGTAAAAATTGAAAAACAAAAATATAACGGCAAACAACCACAATGGGGCACTGCACAGTCCAAACAAAAGAAGTACGTTAGAGTATACAAAGAAAATAATATTGAAAGTGCGGTGACTATTCTGAATAATTTTAAATTTCAGTAATTGTTAAAGAACAACATTTTTTTTTTTTTTTGATAACCGTGGATGTCCGGACCAGTTTGCGCGCACCTCGACTAATCCCACGGGGCCATGAAGTTTACAGCCGTTTCTCACCTCAGTGGCCCTGAGGGGACTCGAACTGGTGACCATTGGAGAGCAAACCCAAGGCCTGACCAATTGAGCTACCCCTCAGGATTTGTTAAGGAACAACATTGAAAGTACAACGACCATTGAAAATCGAAAATTTTCATTTTTATTAGGTGGTTCATATTTTTTGTACATGGGGCGGTAATTGATGGAGCGGAGGGCACAAACCTTATTCCCAAAACACTTTTGTAATCATCTTCCATGGATCTCTTTATGTACTTGTGGAAGTCAAATTTGCTATTTGGTGCAAAATGAGCCTGCAATTTGCCACACCTCAATCAAATTAATTAATTTTGATAAAATAGAGCGGCGAAAAAGAATTCATGTTAGAAACTTTTTAAAATTTATTGAGTATAAGGCATATTGATTATTTTTATTCAGATAAATTTAACTCGTTCTAATTTAATGTACCAAGGCAAAAATTTTGAAGTACAATTTCCTATAGATACAAACTTTTTAAATAAAAGTAGTAATTTTTTTAACATACTTCATAAATTCTAAAATGCTAGTATAAAATGAAGTAAACTATATGCAAATATCACTTAAAATTATTTAAAATTGTGAAAATAAATGGATTTTAGACAACAACAATGTCTCCGGTTCATATGACTCTCAATTTTAGATTTTGGTATTTCAGATCTTTTGTCCCGACAATAACATTTTGACATCTCAATACAATTTTGAGGTGTTGACAAATTTTAAAATTTGACACCTTAAAAATTGTAGTAGAGTTTAATGGAATTTTGTCACCTCTAAAATTTCGCACCTTAAAATTGTAGTGATATATCAAAATTTTAGGGACAGGACAACTAAATGGACAACATATCTATACTCGAATTTTGGTTGAATGAATAATAAAGCCATGCTACGCGAACATAGGGATGACCTAACACACACACCTCGGAAGTCGGACATTATTTTATTCACGCGGGGCCCACGTGCAATGTGAGGGTAGGTCACACAAGATGTCAACTATTTTCGGATAAAGTGACTTTACTTATGAATAATATGCATCACCTTTGAGTTAAGCCAAATGTACAAAAAATAGGTTGACACAACTTCTACCACCTCTCACATGAGGTGGGTCCCATATGGGACCAAGCTCAATAAAAAATGTATAAAAAATTTCCCGACCCCACGCCTCGTGAGTGATCTGTCGAACCCCCACATCTGTAAGCCCAGCAGAACTCATCACCTTTAGGGATGTAGTCAAATCAAGTTATTATTTATGTCAATTGAACAAATAATATTGATTTGGTTTAATTAAAAAGAGGTAACTCACATTGATAAATCCATTGCGGATGGCCATGTAATCTACCTTGGATATTGATCCAAAAAATTGTCTGAAAAATGCTACCTATTATGTAATAAGAAAATTAAAAAAACTATATTTGCAATAAATACAAGAATTTTGTTAAAAACAATTAATAAGAGAGCAAAAAAAAAAAAAAAAACTTACGATCCATCTAATCCCAGGTGTACTAGTGATTCCACCATGTCGCCTCACAAAGGATGTTTGATGAGCAAATCTAAATCTAGCAGGATCTGTTAATAAAATTATCAATTATTTTATCAAATAATCAAGTAATCAAACATGCTACAATAGCTTTAACCTCAAATAAATCCTATTCTTTTTTAAAATATTAACCCAGAGAGGTTGCTCTATTGGTCAAGTCTTGGATTTGCTCCCCAATGATCACAAGTTCGAGTTCCCTCAAGACCATTGAGATGAGTATCCGATCGTAAACTTCAGGGTCCCGTGGGATTAATCAAGGTGCGCATAAGTTGGCTCGGACATCCACAGCTATCTAAAAAAAAAAAAACCATTGCTCGGGAACTTTTTAAAGCATATAGATCACTACTTCTTAGAAAGTCACAAAAGTCTCCATTTGAATGGAAATAGTATGGCGTTGTTTGGTTAAAGTGACACGTATCTTGCACATGAACTTTTTAAAGTATATAGATCCTAACATCTTAGAAAGTCGCGGAAATCTAAATGGAAACCGTATGTTGTTGCTAGGTTAAAGCGTCACATACACACGATCTTTTTATTCTAAGAGCATTTTGTCAATTCACCACGTATCCACAAACACATAATAATCATTTCTATCAGTATTACCATATTTTCATTCCGGAAGAAAATAGGAAAAAATTACCATTAGTGAATTCATATTCCAAGGAGGCTGTTTCCAATTCCCATGCTTTCCACTTCTTCATCTATCATCATCAATAAGGAAATTTTGAAAATCAAAATCTTTTCTTTTGACTATTAAAAGTTTAAAAACATATATGTTATGAACTTACTTTGGCATAGCCCAAACCCATGAGGATGACACTGTAAAGAACATGCATAACTGCAAGAACAAATATAAAAATATGCAGTTGGTGCACTCCTGAGTATGATATCAAGGATACCTTCCCCTGTTTACAATAAAATAAATTAAGGTATTAAATAGAAAATAAATTTATTTATTTAAATATTATTTTCAATAATTACTCCCTCACCTTTTTAGCGCACGTGTCGGTTTCATCAGTTTCAGCTGCCAAAGCTCGACGCCAAATTAATTCTTCTGCATAAGACAACAATTTTCGATTTCCTTCTTTATCATGATCGTCACCTCCGTTATCACATGGATGCCATTGATCTCCAATATGTTTAGGCACACATATCTTGGCAATATAGGATGTACCAAATGTCAAGAGTAATGATATAAACCCAAGTAGCATCAGTTCTGAAAAGTAAAATAAAAATATATAAATTGTCATTTTTAACGATTATTTGGTATTTGTTTCGTTGTATGTAAAAGAAAATTATTTTAGTATTTGACCTGCTTTGATTTTTTCCAAGGCTTCGAGCATGGACTTGTTGTTGCGTTTCCGAAACCACTGCAAACACACGTTGAGAAGAAGAAAAAAAATTAAAAAGAAACATTTTTGCCTCGTATTAAAATCTCTAAATATATAAACCAATAAAAATATTATGTATACCCCGAAGAAAATGTTTTTGAATACCTTTAGGGCTTGTTTGGCACAGCTCAAAATCGGATTAAAATTGAAAATATACCCGTTATTGAGTCTCACTCATCTAATAAAAGTCAACAATAACGACTAATTTTTCAACTTTAATCCGATTTTAATCTCTAGCAAACACTCTCTTAATATTAGAAATACTATAGTCTCGATAGATGAAAATGTCAAAAAAGACTTGTTTTCTACAAAAAATTAAATTTCAAACACTCGAATACCAAAAAATTTATACTGAAAATCTCAGCATCAAACTCGACAAATAGTATCCCTCCCCACTCCACCACTTTTGAACAATAAATGCGTTTCTTATCTCTAATGAAAAGTTAAATCCCGTTCTCACATGAGAAACGTACTGAAAAGTAAATCGAACTAAATGAGTAACAAATTTTTAGAGGAGCTAGTTCAACGGGCACAACCCAACTATCAAACAGATGAGAAAACATACCATTGCAAGGGAATGGATCCCATGTTCTATAATGACAGAAATGATAACAAAAACTGCACAAACAATGGCCACAGCCCATGTTGGAGTTTCCTCCAGAGACTTATCTCCTGCGCCTGGAGCCATGAATTCAATTCTACACACTACTCATCAAACTCTTCTTCTTCAAAAAGTGGTCAAATTGAGGTTAAAAATGACCATTGAGAGGTTGTGTCTTTGTCATTTGCTCTTTGTATTTACTATGTTATATTTACATAGAAAAACTCGTTCAAAAGTTGGTTGTATAGAGAATAACATTTAAGTCGCGGCCGGCTATCAATGCCAAAACGGAGAATAGGATTCAACGATGGGAGAACTAAGTAACAGCTTCATTTGACTCATAATTGAATGAAGACTAATTAATATCAATTATTTCATGATGTTGACGTGCATATACCTTGTTAGAATAAGCTTAATTAAGTAAATTTTTGTTTCCAAATATATTTCAATATGTTTGGTCATGGATTTAACTTTTACGGGTTACCTTTTCTTAGCACAGAAAGGGAACACTGTGCGGCAGTTGTCTGCTCCGCTGGACTACCTTCCGCCTTCTTTCGATCGTTTCGGGACGAAAGTAAATTTGATCACAATTTAAAGAAAGCTTGCAACATGAAATTGAAATGCATTGAAATAAACTTGATCATTGATTGCTAGAACGCTGAACATTACAATAGACGAAGTAGTAGGAAATTACAATGGCTAGTGCAGGGGCGAACACTAGAAAACTTGAAAATGTTTAAAAAACTAATATCCCCTATAATAGATTTCGAAACAAAAACCCAACCGACGGGAGTAGACGTCTTTTGGCCGAAAAATCATACTAAAACTTTCTAATTTTTATCTATTTAAATAAATTATTTACAACGTGCGGTCAAAGTTGGGGAAACTACGGCAGCGATAGGATCACAGGGCTTAAGCAAAGTTGCAGCCCGTGACATTCTCCCCCATTTGTTTTTGGCGATGTCCTCGGAGTCATTGAGTATTCTTCTCGTTGTTGCATTCGCTCCATTTGACCAAGTACTCTTGAAGATATTTCCTAGAAGTTTAAGTAGTTTGGTAGCCAAGAATCTTTTCAGCAACCTTCATTTCTGATCTTTTCACTTTAAACACTGGTTGCTTCAACTCTACAGACTTTTTGTACTGTTTCTGATTGGTATCTGTAGTATGGAGGAGTAACGATTGCTAGCTGATAGTAATTTCAAAAGAACTCTTATTGGGAGAAGAGTACTTTTGAGCATTAAAACACATCTGAGCCACATCCGTAAATTTCACCCAAATTTCATGCGAAGCAGAGATAAAGTGCCGAAAATAGTCTTCCAGCATAGAATTGAAGCGCTCCGTCTGTCCGTCTGATTGTGGGTGAAAACTAAAATTTATGCTCAAAACTGAACCAAGAAGTTTGAACAACTCGGTCCAGAAAATGCCAGTAAATCGAGAATCTAGATCATTGACGATAGACGGTCCTAGTATTTGACAATGCGTTCGAAGAAGAGTTGAGCTGTCTCTTCGACTGATACATACTTGGACGCTGTGGTGAGAGTTGCATTTTCAGATAAATGGTTCATCCTGACGATGATAGTGGCAAAGTCTCCAACTCTTGGCAATCCACTAATGTAGTTCGTCGATCCACTCTCAACTGATCTATTCGGAATGGAAATGAGTTCCAGTAAGCCTGCATTTTTCTGATGATCTGTCACATCTTGCTGACGAACAAGGCAAGTTTTCCCATAACCTACAATGTCATCCCGTCTTTGAGGCCGGTAGTATGTATGTTGTGATAGTGCAAAAGTGCGCTCCACGATAATCTCACTTCCCAACACTTCTTCCTCTTGTTTCCGAAAATTTTCAAGCTCCAGCTGAGCCATACGATATGGTGCCTTGGTGGGAAGTTTGGCACCCGGAACAAGTCCAATCCCACGATCAATTGTCCTCCTTGTTGGCAATTTTCTTGGTAACTCATCCGGTATGATGTCTTCGAATTCCTTAAACCCGGTGACAGATTTTGGAGCAAAATCGGTTGTCTCTTCGATCTCCTCTACTTGAAGAGAGCACAGAAATGAGAGTTCATTCCTCTTGAAACCCTTACTATATTGCATGGCCGAGATGCCCTTCTCGCCAGTTTTCCCAACCCTTGTGGAAATAATGAATGGTTTACTACCCATCATTATTAATGAGTCAGAATGCGGTAACACTACTGTCTTTGTATCCCGAAAATATTCCAATCCTAGAATGAGCTTGAAATCATCCATCTGAACTGTCGACAAAGTTGTCCTTCCTTCGAAGAGACCTACTTTGATCGGCACAAATTTTGTTATTCCCGCTATTGGTTGAGCTGCGAAGTTGATTGCTTTGACCAAGGACCTCTTTCTAGACCAAGTTCGAGCCGCTCTACTTTGGAACTTGCGAGGTTGTTGTGCGTAGCACCAGTATCCACCATAGCCCAGATGGGCTTTCTATTGATCTTCACATCAATGTATAGTAGGTCTTTAGCCTTGCAAATGTGAGCATTCGATTCTTCAATCTTTGGCTCTTCTCAATGAATTACATCCATTTTAGTAGCTCGGTGCGATAGTGTATTGCACCAATGCGAGAATGCACTAACTATTACATCTATTTCTGAGGACACTCTGCCACCCGATAAGGTCCTTCACATAGAAAATACTTCAAATTAGGAGCGACATCAGATCTGCCCTCCTTTGCCTTTCCATGATTCCAGTCATTACTGATACTGCCGTTATAGTTTTCTTGACAGCTATTTTGATAGTTTCCTTACGAATTACTTGACGGTTACCTTGATAGGATCCTCCACTATTCTGAGAGTAACGCTCTCCCCCATTTGAATTCTAGCTGGGTCGTAAGGTCTCTTTCCACTTTCAACAGATTGACTATTTCTCGAAGGTCGACCCTCTCTCAATTTTCGTTGATAGTCACTTAAACATTCAACAGCTCCCATAGCCGCGCTCAAATCAGTGACCTTCTGTCTCTGAAGTTCCGTGCGTGTCCACAGTTTCAACCCTTCCATGAATGTGAATAGCTTATCCTTTTTCGACATATCTCAAATGTTCAACATATGTCTTGAAAAGGCCTTCACATACTTCTTGATAGAGCTTGTGTGTTTCAATTCCTGTAAGGTTCGACGTGCCTCATATTCCACATTTTTTGAGAAAAACTGAGATCTGATAGCTTCCTTGAGAAGATCCCAAGAATCAATTCGGACCATATTGGCCTGAATATCAACATACTTCGTCCGCCACCATAGCTTTGCATCTCCACCTAGATACACGGTAGCTGTTGTGACATTTCTCGTTTCATCTTTGATTGAAGCTGCAAGAAAGTATTGTTCCATATCGAACAAGAAGTTCTCAGCTTCTTTAGCATCGCGTGCCTTTCCGTAGGTACCGTAGGTACACAGTTCTGAAATTTTGAGCCTATGCACCGGCTCTTGTGCGATGGCTTGCCCATTGCCAACTGCACGTTGAAACACTAGTAACCAGACGCTCCTATTTCATCCTGCAGATTAGGTACGATACCAACAGCTTCAATCATAGATGCGCAAGCCTATTGGCTTTCATCCAATTGGATACGTAATTCCCGAATTTTCGTCTCTACCACATCGACCTTTTCTCCGAGGTTCTCCATGGCAAAACACAACCTAGTGTTTGTCACCTCAAACGCCTCCAAACGCTGTTTGGTGTTCCTCTTTCGAACATCTTCCACTTCTGTGGTGTTCGAGAAATTTAGATCAATTTTCATAGCTTTCTTATTGAGATCTTGAGCCGCAGCTCTGATACCAACTTTTATGGGTTACCTTTTCTTAGCATAGAAAGGGAACACTGTGCGGTAATAGTCTGCTCCGCTAGACTACCTTCCGCCTTCTCTCGGTCATTTCTGGACGAAAGTAAATTTGATTACAATTTAAAGAAAGCTTACAATATGAAATTGAAATGCATTGAAATAAACTTGATTATTGATTGCTAGAAAGCTGAACATTACAATAGACGAAAGCAGGGAATTACAATGACTAATGCAGGGGGCGAACACTATAAAACTTGAAAATGTTTGAAAGACTAATACCCACTATAATAGATTTCGGAACAAAAACTCAACTGACGGGAGTAGACGTCTTTTGGCTGAAGAATCATACTAAAATTTTCTAATTTCTATCTATTTAAATAAATTATTTACAATGTGCGGTCGAAGTTGAGCAAATTACGGCTGCAATAGGATCATGGGGTTTAAGCAAAGCTGCAGCCCGTGACACATGATGTCGAGGAAAGTGCGTGCACAAAACTTCTGAGTTTTCTAGTAATATTAAGTTCTCGTTTGGTGGAGATTAAAATCAAATTTTTAATAAATTTTGAAAAAAAATTGATAAATTGTTTGGTTAAAAAATTGTGGATCCCATAAAATATGTGATTAAAATTAATTGTTGACTTTGATTTAAACTGAAATATAGATTTTAGTCCTTATCAAATATGGCTTAAATATATAAAGCCCCATTCGGTAGGGATTAAAATTCAATTAAAATTGAAAATATGATCATTATTGAGTCTCACTCGTTTAATAAAAGCCAACAATAACGATTAGTTTTTCAATTTTAATCTTTACCGAACGGGCCCTAACTCTATAATATAGTTGAGATGTACTTAAATGTCTAAATTTATAATAATAATAATAATAATGTTTTTTTTTGACATTTTAGTTCAATTTAACAAATATAATATTACCAACCATGTGCACATTATCCTTGGGAAAATCATAGATTCATAATCAGGCTCTAGAACTTTCATACGTAAGATTCTACGTCCAAATTTTTTTAAATTTGTGAATTTAAGTTTCTATATTGTCAATGTTAGACGTTAAATTCGCAAGTGAATTTCAATCTAATTGAAGAAAATGTTAAGTAATTTGAAAATTTGATCTTCCAACTTTTGAAATTGCAAAATATCTAGTCCCTCCAAATTAAGATACAATCATTGTTTGGTGTCCATTTTTCTTAAAAAACAACGTTTTGAATAGTGAATTTTTTTAGAATGTATTGTTGAAAAATAGGGAAGATTTTTAAGTTTTCGTGTAAATATATGAATGTGTAGTTAAAAATGAGCATAACGAACGTTGAAAGAATGAATGACAATCAGGGGCTCAAATTGATGGATCCATAATTTTCTCCTAACTTTAACAAAAATAGTCTTTAAGCTTGGGCCCAATTTAGTTCATCCGCCCAACACAGTTGGCCCACAATTTGCTGAGCAAAAGTGGGATCTACATGGCGTTGCAATCAGAGGTAATCCTCGATCTTATCGACCAAACATATAAAACAAAGGAAAAATTGCAATCACGATACCAAATCTTTCATTTAATAGTAAACTTGACCCAAATTTTTCATTTTTGCCTACAACAATACCTAACTTTTCAAAAATTCTCGCTTGGAGTCTAAATTGATGAAAAGTGTTAATTTGACCGTTAGATGATTAGATAATTGACATTGAAAATAATTTTAACTAATTTTAAAAGACTAAAATGATAACTTTACATTTTTAAAATAAAATAACTAAAATCAAAACCCAAATAACTCCTCCATCTACTTCAAAACCACCACCACCACCATCAAACGGCTCCACCACACCCACCCAAAACCGGCACCACCTTCGGGTCCTCCACCTCCATCACACAACATCTCCACCTCAAATCTATAACCACCACAACCCAATAGTCCACATGATAAGGTTCGATTTTTAACATAGAAATGCAATTTGGGGATAAAAATATACAAAGTGAACAAGTTGTGCAGTGAACATTCACCCCACCTGCACTTCCACCGCTGCTGCCACCATCTAATTGCCACCTTCGCCATCGCTTTTCCTCACCACCATCACCACTTTCATTCACTAGAACCACCACTTGCACCACGAAAAATAACAAAATCCCAAAACCGAATATGATTTCAAAATCAGTTTTGATTTTCAGATTTGAAGAAAAGAAATCCTTCATTATTATTCTTCCTTTATTGGGCGGTGATGACGGTGACATTCGGTAGCCTAGATGGTGGTGGCAATGACTTTTGGGCGAGGGGAATTGCATGGGAATAGGGAAGAAAATGCTTGGTTTGGGTAATGGTTGTTTTATTATCCTTTTTAATTGTTTAGTTATTTTACATATATAAATTTACCCTTTACCCTTAAAAAATTAATCAACATTTGGTCAGACCACTGACCTATAGTCAACTAGAGAAACTAATGGAAACCTTTTATTAGAGCTCCAAATAAGAATTTTTGAAATGTTTGATATCGTTGGTGGTACAAATGAAATGTTTAGATCAAATTTGTTATTAAAAGAAAGGTTTGGTACATGGTTGCAATTTTCCCTAAAACAAATATGTTTAGCCTTTTCACTGTGTTCATTTTTCTCACTTTTCTTGCTCACTTCGCCTTCACACGCACACATTTTTCTCTGAAACTGATACAGAATGATGGCTGTATCAAATTCAATTGTGATATCCAAAACCTCTGCTCTTTGTCTATCATCCGGTAATCGTTCGAATATATTTCATTTCGACAAGTTTACATGTATTTTCATAATCGACGATCGATGTGTGTTTTCCACTGTACCTTCAATGCTTTTTGATTACTTTGGTGCTTTTTCTAAGTACTGGATGAGAATTTTAAAATTGTTAAAAAAATGTTGAATAATTGAATTGGGATGTGGGTTTTTGCTTAATTACTGTTTTTGACAAGTATATTTTTGCGAACAGCATGAAAGATTATATCTCCCAGTCTAAATTTACTTTCATATTCGCATCTCTTCAATGATTTTTTTTTGAAGTACTGGATAGGAATTTAGAAATTGTTAAAATCGTTGAATTAACAGGGGCGGACCCACGAAGGGCCCAGCGGGGGCGGCCGCCCCCACTGAAAAAAAAAAAAAACCAAAAAAAAATTTTTTTTTTTTTTTTTTTTTAACAGTTTTTTTAGCTTATTTTCTATCTCAAATGCAGCCAGGATTTGGTGAAATGTTTTGTGTGTAATCTTTTTCTCTTTAATCTTGTTATATATTCTTCAATCTCATAGAGTTGGATGGTTAAATTTCCTTCCCACTTAAATACAGCTTACCAGAAGGGTTTGGAGATGATTTGATAATTAAAATCCACGATTCGAAAGGAAAGTATTTTGGCCACATAGTAGTTCAGGTGGCTAATATTGCTGAAGAATTGGTATGTTATGTAAATCTCATTTTGACCACCTGTGATTGCAAAAAGTATTGCATGGTCAGAGTGAATATATTTGTGGGTTTGATGCAGGGTGAGAGGCTTCGTTCATGGCCTATATAGTATGAACTAGTTGGGAAAATGCAATTAAATCTAAACTATTCAACAACTCCCAAAAAAAATTTTCGCGCCCCCGAACCCCTGTAAACCCCCACCCCTTCAACTTTGGACCCCCCTACTTTAGCAGACTGGCTCCACCTCTAATCTCGCCCCCACTCAAAAAATAATCTGGGTCCGCCCCTGGTTGAATAATTGAATCGGGATGTGGGTTGTTGCTCAATTACTGTTTTGGCAAGTAAACGTTTGTTCGTGTTACAGAGAATCATGTAAGATTACAGCTCTACGTTTGTTTTGTGTCTCTTCTTTCAACTCGCTTATGCAATTTGCTATTTATTAATGTTCATGGAGTTCATATATTTGCCCCTTGTGGCGCCAAAAGGACAAAATCTGACACAGAAACCTTCATGGAAAATCGTATTCATTATGATGATTGCGTATATACTGGAAACATAGTCATCATATCTTATGTTCTAGAAAATCTAAAGGCCACATCTGACACTAACTTCCTTTTTCTATTAGGGGAGAGGATCAAAAATCAATGTACTTAAAGAAGTTGACTAAACATTTAATACCAGAAGTGTAACATTTTAATTACTTGGAGGCTAACTGGTAACTATTACAAAATTCATATGAAATAATAAATTAAAGTTATTGTATACCATTAAAATTCTTCTAACCTTCGGGTTTAGTGAGTAAGATCTGGATGGCTTGTCTTGTGAGTGGCGAGAATGTACTAGCTTCAGGATATTAATGCTTTCTGGGGAACCCCCGTATGGAAATAATAACAATCTGCAAGATGTCACCCTGCCTACATCGTTTTGTCACTGGATGCATTAAGCAAGAGCAGCTTATCCAGCTTGCCTCTTATTTTATGTTTCTGATTGCAGTGCCTGCCTATGGTGCCAAAATGCTAAATTTGTTTTATAACTAACTTTTGGGGTAAGCAAGGTTAAAGTGCGAATTCATCAACATACTTGGCGCTTTGGAAGGATATGTTTTAGCCTCTCTACATTTATGCACTATGCTCCCGTTTGACCCACATTATTTTTTTCATTCCCATTCTTCTACTCATTTTCAACCACACATTCTTTAATAAAATAATATTTTCCATCACATCAATAACTTTTCCTTCTTTTTCAACCACATATAGGACATTACTTCAAAAAAAATGCATTCTCTCAGTATGTTTTAGCCTCTCTACATTTATGCACTATGCCCCCGTTTGACCCAAATTATTTTTTTCATTCCCATTCTTCTACTCATTTTCAACCACACATTCTTTAATAAAATAATATTTTCCATCACATCAATAACTTTTCCTTCTTTTTCAACCACATATAGGACATTACTTCAAAAAAATGCATTCTCTCATTTTAATATGTACCAAACACACTATATATGCCAATACACAACTCTAGGGATATTATATACAATTTTCAGTCGAATTCCAGAAAGCTAATGCAGTAATCATGTTTTGGTGAAAGTACATCTTTTGGGTTCTGAAGGATGTGATCCAGGCTTGGGTTTCAGTCACTTGATCAGCTGGAATGAAAAACTTATATTTTTTTCCTTTTATGTTGATACTTGCAAAATATTGCTATCTGTTGATATGTGCTCACTTAGAAATTCAGTAGTAAATATATGTATGGTCACAATTGGCATGTTATGCTTTATTACTTTGGCTCTGAACTCCCTTAACTTTGTTTCTTGTACTAGGTTCTTCTTTAAAATCAGTTGACCACTATGCCTCTATTATGGGCCCAAACAACTCGTCCTTCAGTTTGAAAGGAACGAGGACATCATCTGCCCCGAAAAGGACCCTCATTCTTCAAGCAAGTTACAGGTATGTGTCATCATCAGCCTGTTTATTTACCTGTTTGTTGTTATGATTATGAGTTGACCTTTGCCTTTTGCATTAGCATACAAGGTTAATAGGATTTCTATTGGTTGCCTATAACATTTTGTAAATATTTTAGACTTAAAAATTCAATTTTTCAGAATGTAGACCTACTTCTAGCTTTCTTATTTGTCATGGACCATAGAAAGAAAGCACCAGGATAAATCTGAAAACAGCATCAAATAATCAGAAGAAAGAACGCAATTTGCACCTTTTTTCATTTCTAATTATGTATCAAGAGAAGTTTCTAAATATATCTTCTTACCTTTTATGTTTGTTGTCAGTGACAGACCAAGCAGTGGAAGCATCTTTGTTGGCGGCTTTGTTTTGGGGGGGTTAATTGTTGGCACACTAGGGTGTGTGTATGCACCACAGGTGATTATAATCAAACAATTATAAATGGCTGCATCTATTTTTGCACGGGTGCTATACCTCTCTCTACTATGCATTTTCTTCTTACCCTGTGAATCCTGGACTCTTGTTGTAATTAGAATAAACTGCACCTATCGTCATCCCCAATGTATCATTTGCTCTTCTATCTTCGACATTTTCTTTCTTGGCATTTACCTTCTCAATGTTTGATTTTAGGCATAAATGGCCTTTACTGACAGTAAGGACCTTAATGGAAGAAAACAAATAAAGAAAGAAAAGAAAAAACACCGGGTTAGGGATTAATGTGTAAATGGGGGTATACGTTGAGGACAATCTGCATAGTTTATTCTTATAGATATTTCTGTTTGTAATAGTATTAAGATCTTAATATATGTTGATGCATGCTTGCATACAGCATCTGGGAGAAGGAAGCTGACGATTCATAACTAGAATGTTTATCTGTTCCTTTCTTTATTCGGGCTAAAATCCTGCCATTTCTCCTATTCATTGCCTCCCTTGTTTTGCCTTCCTCTGAGGGGTTAATCTGTAACAAACACATTATTTCCACCGAAACGTCCATTAAAATTTATCAACTCATCAAATTAATTTGAAGATATAAGATAAAAGATTGCTGTGTGAAATAACATTATTAATGCTCTTTCTTATCTTTCACAGATTAGCAAAGCTTTAGCGGGTGCTACTGCTGACAAAAAGGATCTCATGAGGAAATTGCCCAAATTTATCTACGATGAAGAAAAAGCTTTGGAGGTAAATTTTTTATCCCATGAAGTCCTTTAATAATCAGGATCCCACTTTCCTCTTGTTCACTGTTCTCTTCTGATGGAAACTTTTGTTCGAATTCAATACTGGTAACCTTAGCTATTTGTCTGCTCACGTATCTTTACAAGAAAAATAACATATTTTGCTCACTGGCTGAGACTTGAGCTAGATGCAGTTATCGTAGTTTGAGTTCTTGTAGTCCGCGGAAGAACCGCAACATATTTAAGGCATGAACTCAAATTATGCTATATAAATGCATATGAGTTTTGAATCTGTTAAAAGACAAGCCCCCCCCCCCCAACCAACACACACACACTCCGCCAACACAAACAAGAAACATCCCGCTAAATAAATAATAAACTAAAGGGGAAATTGAACTATGAATGAAGGAGACCTGAAACTACCTATTTTGGCTTTTATTAAAACAATAATTTCAGTGGCTGCTTGTTTAAAGTATTCATCAAATTTTGTGAAATCGTTAAGATAATAAGAAATTTATATAAAAGCTAAATATAATTTTCTACAAATTTTCCTGCAGCTGAAATTAGACGAAGGCTGGCATAACTTATTTCATGAACTGAACTGACATTATGAGGATGTTTGTCTAATCATAACTTGTATGCATATAAGCAAGTTTACTTGTTAGTGGATAAGTAAGTCTTAAAATAAATAATTTTTCTTATTAGTCAAAGTTAGAAATAACCTTTTACTCAGGAGTAAGAAAAATGTAATATATTCGAACATTTTGGGAAAGAAGTTACTTAAAATAACTAAATTCTTTTAAAGATTGCCAAACATATTCTTTCTGGATTATATTACATATAATGGCATTGTGTGTTGCATCATTGCTTTAACACATGATGTGGCCTGTTTTCCATATCATCCACTGTTTTGATGCATTTGCATGCTATCCTATTTACAGAGGCAACGGAAGAAACTAGCTGAGAAGATCGAACAGCTAAACTCAGCCATAGACAACATGTCCAATCAGTTGCAAGCTGACGAACCTTCAAATGGAGCAGCTGGGAACGTGGATGATATGGAAGTTCTCGTATAAGACCACTGTGTTGTTCTCTTTGGCACTTGCCCATCTTCTTGTACTCCGTTTAATTCAGATAACAATGAGGCTGTAATTTGAGGCTGTTCGTCTTTGCTTTTATAGTTGAGTTGTTGGTTTTTATTGATTGATGTGGATCTGCATAATGATAACTCAACTTGTTATTTTCGTTTCTTCATTTCCATGAAACATGTGACCATCCTGTAATATTGAAGTTCATAGAATTGAACACATTAATAATGTTTCAAGGTTGTTTGTTTATTCAATGTTGGGTTGTTTTCAGTTTATGATTTGAGATTCCGTTGATCTGTAAATCCTTTTTCACTATACCTGTCTAATGTGCAAGACGGAATTGTTTATGAAGGTCCAAGTTTGAGAGAAAATGAAGTCCTCTTTCTGAAATAAATAAATAAAAACATTAACAGAATCCAGAACGACCCTAGTTTTTTGTCATAATGAAGCTAATGTTAATATTATTTGTTTGAGTTAAGCTATTTTGCCATATGATTTTGCCCACCTATTTGACAAATGCAATGTTGGCAGCAAATAATTGGATGCAAAAATTGACTGTTTTTTATGGCATTCTATCAAGGAAGTGGGCAAAATATTCTGTCAATGTAGCATGATTCTATTTGTTTTGCTCGTGCGGGCCATAGTACCAAGCCTGGAACAATTTGCAGACAGGCCAGGCCGACCAGCATCGAGCTTTTCAAAGGCTTGGATGATGCGGGTGGTGGCCTCTTTGACACTACAGGAAAGGGATTGAAATATAAACCGAAAATTAGTTGAATAATCTGTGCTTCAGATTTTTATGGTGCAGAGAAAAACATGATCTTATCTGATATCAATCTTCACATGGAATCCTCACCACTCATTACTTCAACTCATTTACAACCAGAATTCCTTTACAAATTTAGATTTTCTTGAATAGTGAAAAACCATATATAATATAGGAAGCTGTTCTTGTAGTTTGTTTTAGTTGCTGCAGCCATGGCTTCCCACGCAGCTCTGGCTTCTTCAAGAATCCCAACTAGCACCAGGCTTCTTTCCAAGAACTCCCATTCATTTCCTACTCAATGCTTCTCTAAGGTCATTTTCCTTTACCTATTTAAAATGCATGTTAATGACACATTCGACTAGTAAAGTGGATGTAGCTCTCAACTTGAGGATGAACTAAACCAATACAAATATTTGTACGCTTTGCTTATTCTCTGATTTTGTTTTAGTTTATTATTACTCTCGTAAGTAGGCACTAGGGCTTAATCCGTAACACCAT
This sequence comes from Fraxinus excelsior, assembly GCA_019097785.1. NCBI lineage: Eukaryota > Viridiplantae > Streptophyta > Magnoliopsida > Lamiales > Oleaceae > Fraxinus > Fraxinus excelsior. The sequence goes on along the minus strand of CM032625.1, from coordinate 8,421,909 downwards.
CTACTGGAGTTTTAGTCTATCTAATACTGAATCCAAGTAGTTTCTGTTCAAGTATTCGTAGTCTATCTAATACTGAATCCAAGTAGTTTCTGTTCAAGTATTCTTAATTTGTTTCTTTCTGATTGTGTAGAAGCTGGAAGTGGCTGATTTCTCTGGTCTTAGGTCCAGTGGGTGCGTGACCTTCACCAAGAATACTAGGGACGCTTCCTTTTTTGATGCAGTGGCTTCCCAACTCACTCCAAAGGTATTCTTTCTATCCCTGTTCAAAAATTTAATATAATAGTGACAATTCTGCTATTCTTTCAACTACTATATGATAAGTCTACTAGGTTTGACATTAAGGTGGTTATCTCATGTTAAAAATACAGATTTCTGATGGTAGAATGATTAGGTTGATGCATACTTTATTCGCTGAATCAGACCATAATATGTTGTTTCTGTCTAACATTAGACCACAGGATCAGCCCCTGTCAAGGGACAAACTGTCGCCAAATTGAAGGTTGCCATCAACGGTTTTGGACGCATTGGAAGGAACTTCCTCCGCTGCTGGCATGGACGCAAGGATTCACCACTCGAAGTGATCATCGTCAATGACAGTGGCGGTGTCAAAAACGTGAGTTTAGCATGGGTTTCTTTGTAAGCCAGTATAGTGGCTTTTTTAGTCCTTCAGCATATTAAGCATTAAAAACTACCCAGTTTTGACTTACAAATTGCATTATAAATGCAGGCATCTCACTTGTTGAAGTATGACTCAATGCTTGGCACATTCAAGGCAGATGTTAAAATAGTTGACAATGAAACCATCAGCGTCGACGGGAAGCCCATAAAGGTTGTCTCTAACAGGGACCCTCTTAAACTTCCTTGGGCTGAGCTTGGCATCGACATTGTAATTGAGGTAGATTTGTCATCCAATCCTCTATTAAACTATGTGAAGTCTAATCATATTCTAGACCACAGATCGACTTTCCCTGTAAGGTCAACAGCGTGTTGGTCTAATATTCCTACATAAATGATTTTAAGAAGCCGGTTTTTTCTTACCATGTCAGCATTATCGTTAATTAGGCATACATAGTGCTTAAATTGAAACAAAAATGAAAGTTCAGTGATTAATTAGGATTAGACAGATGTTTGATGATGAAAGTATAACAACGCCACGAGTTAGAACAACCTTAAATTTGATCCCATTCTTGGACAACCACTTCCCAGTTAACTTGATGCGTGCTTGGGATTTTATTAGATTTTTTTTTTCTAGTTAAATACTGTCCAGTATTCTGAATACACTGATTTGACTTACCAAACATGTCATTAACGTGTAGCAATCTATACTGATTAAATCATGTGGATACAGGGAACGGGTGTTTTCGTGGATGGTCCGGGTGCTGGGAAGCACATCCAAGCAGGAGCCAAGAAGGTTGTTATCACTGCACCAGCAAAAGGAGCTGATATCCCAACTTATGTTGTTGGTGTTAACGAACAGGACTACAATCACGATGTTGCTAACATCATAAGGTCAGTAGTTTTTACTATGATCGACTAACTATCGACAAAGTGTGCTTATAAATATGCAGTTATGTACACAACTAAACATGTTTTTTGTGTGTTTTACTTTATGCAGCAATGCTTCTTGCACCACCAATTGTTTGGCTCCTTTTGTGAAGGTCATGGATGAAGAGTTAGGTAAGACTCGATTTTACTTCTTGGACTGCAACACAAAATTAGGCCTTCCGTCATGGCCAAAAGCTGTAACCGAATACTGTCAATGACAGATGAGAAAGCATAATATGTGAGGTGTCGTAAAAAGGTTACTATGATGGTTATAGAACCATCATAGAACGACTATTTTCTATGATGATTGTTACGATAATCAAGGAAACTTGTACTTCGGGTACAAATATGTTCTGCCTTTTCCTTTAAAATGACCTAAAATATAATAATGCTTTGAATTACACATAAAGCGTTATACTTATACCTATGTTTCTCAAATGCTTGTATTGAAGAGCAAAGTTAGGAAAGCGTTCAGATTTTTCTAGCACGAGGCTTGACCTCCGATTTCTTGAGTTTTAGTAATTAACCAGGGATTTCCCTTTCGATTTGCAGGCATTGTCAAGGGAACAATGACAACCACTCACTCATACACCGGAGATCAGGTAATGTTACAATGAAAAACTTGTGAACCTAACAAAACAAGTCAAACATTGTTGATTACCTTAATTAGTGTCATCGCCAGAATAGAAATCATTGATGTTGATTTTGTTGTCTGCAGAGGCTTCTCGATGCTTCACACAGGGACTTGAGGCGAGCTAGAGCCGCAGCATTGAACATAGTGCCAACTAGCACTGGTGCAGCCAAGGCTGTGTCACTCGTGCTTCCTCAGCTCAAGGGCAAGCTCAATGGCATTGCACTCCGTGTGCCAACACCTAACGTGTCTGTTGTGGACCTCGTTGTGAATGTTGAGAAGAAAGGAATCACAGCCGAAGATGTTAATGCAGCTTTCAGGAAGGCAGCTGATGGACCATTGAAAGGCATATTGGCCGTATGCGATGTACCTCTCGTCTCAGTCGACTTCCGATGCACCGATGTTTCCTCAACCATAGACTCCTCCTTGACAATGGTCATGGGAGATGACATGGTCAAGGTGGTGGCTTGGTATGATAATGAATGGGGATACAGGTATGCAGTGTTAATCTTTTTATATTAGAGACGACATACATATTATTTATTTAAACTTAGTCTTCCTTACACCCCTTCAAGAGCAGGCTGAATAAATGTGTTGCGGTGAGATACAAAACCCGAAATCTCTTTTTGCTATAATGAAACATATTTTCTAAATTCTTGAGCTATTAGAGAGGGGAAATAATTATTTACTTAACTTCAATGTTGAACGGGTCTATCACATGTAGGTCAGAATCATGTTTTAAACTCTACAAGATATATGATACAGAGTTTCTGCTTATTCTCGTACTACAACCACCTCATCTAAAAGTTTTAGTTGTTTGACATGGAGCACCTTTATTCATTTAAATTTAATTTTCGACTAACAAATTGTTGCAGAATGAATTCTTTTGAGTGCTTGCAGAAGTTCTAGTATGACACAAACACGAAATGTCTTGCTGATGTTGAGTTTATGTAACTTTATGTTGTTGTGTTTTTATCTTTGCAGCCAAAGAGTCGTGGATTTGGCTCATCTGGTGGCTTATAAGTGGCCTGGCATGGCTGCACAAGGAAGTGGCGACCCGTTGGAGGATTTCTGCGAGACGAATCCAGCTGACAAGGAGTGCAAAGTTTACGAAGCTTAATTTCTTAGTTTTTTTTTTTTTAAATGTTAGGATTTAAGGACTCGTCCTTAATCTCAAGTTCCTGTTTTCAGATATAGAAACGTGTGTCTGAATAAATGTTTAGCTGCAAAATTTGAAGTCAATTTTTTGTTCTTTACAGAAATTGGAATTTCACATTGTGGTTTCTGTAAAATATAACTAAGCCATGAAGTAATTTCTCTCCCTCGAGTTGAGTTGAGTTGAGTGCCCTACGTGCCAAGCCTTAACGAACGTAGTTACACTGTACATGCTGCCTCTTAGAAGATTGGCTCATCTCCCACGCGGGTCATGTACGTTAAAATTAGTATATTGAGTTCCGTTTGGAGTCTTTGGCCCCCATTTTTTTTTTTTTTTTTTCTGACTTTACAATCTCATTTTCAACAAATGCGGGCCCCTTACTTTGAATAGCATGAAAATCGCCTGATGCTATATCTTACACATTTGACTTCTTTCCATTGATAAACAGTGAATTATTCACAATATTCCTTTAATTAATATATTCAGTTATTAATTCTAATTTGAATTTCACATTAAAAAATGTATTTCATTGCTAATTAACATCCATTTTTTACTTAATTAGAAATTAAATAAATGATTTAACATTAATTATCACGTATATATATTTCTTTGTATTGATTCTAAATTAATTAACATTCAAATATTATTTTTACAGTACTTATAAAATATTTCATAATAACGTGCAACCCATGTTCAATGTGGACTAGTGTAAATAAAGAAAATAGATTAAAATCCTTATCTAATTTACTGTCCAATCCTCCCTACTACCATATCAAAACGTATTAGCAATAATCTATCATATCGAGAAGACGTAGAAACGTTATCGAACCACATTATCTTGTGTGCACACATAATCCATGCATATGGACAGGCAATAGATGAATAGAAGGACTCGAAACTCGTACAATTACAGTATCTTGTCGTATTTTGGCCCACAATTTGCAATCCAGCACAAAAGTTTCGGTGATGCTTCAAATTTACTATCTGACATTGTTGACTAGAAAATGAACTAATAATAATAATAATAATAATAAAACCTATCCAGGAGTTATCCAACGTCATCAAATCTCTAGATGAACTTTGATGTTGTGTGCACGTGATTGATCGAAAATCTTCCTAATCCAATCCGTGACACAAAAGCGAAAACTTGCTTAGCAAACTCAGGGCAGCCATGGGGAGGCAATGCTCGGCTTGGTCCTTTGGCTTGTGTGGACATGAGTCGAGCCCGAGCCGGACTCATATTTTTTTAAAAATAATAATAATAATAAACTGAAAACAAGTTGATTAACAAAGTGAAGATGGGCCAACTTGTGAAAAGAAATAAAAAATAAATAAATTGAACTTGACTCAACTCATGACTCACTTCAATAAGAGTCTGAACGCTCCATGGACCGAATCAGGATGATTCGAGTCCATGGGAGGCTGGGCCTGTTTGCCACCCCTAAAATGGTCCTATCACTGTCTTCTCATCGTAGCTCAAGTCGTAAAGAGGTTGAGCTCGATACTAATTGGCAGAAACACAATTCTCCCAACCTGCATAGCCTCCTACAATTTGTCCAAGGAAGCAAAAACCTATAATTACGCGGATAATTTCAATTATGTTGTGTCTAGCATCTGCAATCCAGCTCAAAAGTATAGCAAAAGGGCAGGCTTTATTTTTCAATTTCTTTTACCTCTGTTGTGGAGAGTGAAAAGCACAGCAATATATTCACTCTCGTGTCTACGACAAGGCTCTGGGCAAAAAACCAAGTGATATACTATCCTCCAAACCATAATGGCTCTGATCAATTTTCACCTCCTCCTCCTACTTGTCCTCCTTCAGTTCGGCTTACTTCGACAAGTTTCCGGCATTGGAATAAACTACGGCACGATTGGGAACAACCTCCCTTCACCGAAGAGGGTAGCTCAGCTACTCCAATCCACCCTTATTGATAAGGTCAAGATATATGACAGCAACCCTGAAATCCTTGAAGCCTTTTCTAATACCGGCATTGACCTCATTGTAGCAGTAGAAAACTCCCATGTCGCAAACATAAGCGCCAACCCTTCAGCAGCCGATCAATGGTTCGCCACTCGGGTTATGCCCTTCATTCCGGCAACTTCCATCGTTGCTATTGCCGTAGGAAATGAGTACTTAACCACAGACGACGATAAGTTGGATCATAATGCTTTACTACAAGCAATGCAGAATTTGCATTCAGCTTTACTCAGTCGTGGATTAAACCGTAAAATTAAGGTCACAACGCCACATAGTATGGCTGTTCTTGCCTCTTCATTTCCTCCTTCGGCTTCCACTTTTGCCACCATGCTCCTTCCTACGATGACCGCCATTGTAGGGTTCTTAGCAGATACCGGTTCACCATTCATGGTGAATGCATATCCATATTTCGCTTACCGGGACAATCCAACCACGGTTAGTCTAGAATACGCCTTATTAGGCAATGCAACCGCAGTACATGATCCTAAGGGAAATATGTACACTAACATGTTAGATGCACAAATCGATGCAGTTCGATCTGCTATCGGTTCACTAGGATTCGGAAACCGATCAATCAAGATTACGGTTTCAGAATCCGGGTGGCCATCAAAGGGCGATGCAGGCGATATCGCAGCAACACCTGAAAACGCAAGAACCTACAACAGCAGGCTAATCGAACGCGCACAGTCGAATAAAGGGACCCCCATGAAGCCTAAGGAGATTATAGAGATTTTTGTGTTTGCTTTGTTCAACGAAAACAAGAAACAAGGAGGCACCAGTGAGAAAAACTTCGGGATTTTCAAAGGGGATGGTTCTAAAGTTTATGATATAGATTTGAGCTGCCAATTTTGTTCAAATAATGCAGATAATAAACTAGGTTTTGGGGAGAAAGGATCCAGTGTGGCAAGGGGTCCTTCTGTATGGTGTGTGGCTAAACCACATGCAGATGATAAGGTTGTTCAGTCTGTGATTGATTTTTGCTGTGGACCAGGAGGAGTTGATTGCAGGGAGATTGATGAAAATGGAGATTGTTTTGCACCTGATAAGATACATGCACATGCATCATATGCCATGAATGCATACTATCAGATGCATGGAAGAAACTACTGGAACTGTGATTTCAAGGGAGCTGGCCTTGTTACCTTCAGTGATCCAAGTAAGTTCATAAAATTTTAATGGTAACTTATAAGTCAAAAGGTTTTTTAATTCCGATGGGCAAACCTTTAATTGCCGCGCGCCTCTAGCTCTATCTTTTAGAGTTCTATACCATCTGAAGCATGAAAGCACAAATCTGAGTAACTTATTTTCTTATAAGCTACTATAAACAAGTCCATCTGAGAATGAGTTTGTGTCTTGGTTTCTACTTAAAAGCCTAATCTAAATTTATGTCTCCTGATGTGCGATCAGATATTCATTTTCTCATCAAAAATTACCTAACACGTGCAAAAATTTCATAGATTTGAACTCAGGATATTTATCCATTCTACTACCACATTGAACCTTGTTGTGTATTTATTTATTTAAATTCTATCTCTGTTACTATAACAATTTTCTAATCATTTTCTTCCTCCCTTTTCCCCTCTGGGCAGGTTATGGAAAATGCCAATATGCACACCAGTGACAGAAAAGTAGAGAATCAAGAAGAGAGGTGAAAATGGAATAGCAAATGTATTCTTGATGTCCGAATATCAATTAACTCTATCAAGAAATATAATGTTGGATATGTTTATTTGTCATAGCATTCAATATTTCACTCATCAGCATCAAACTATTGCAAAAAATTCAAATAAAATAAAATAATAATAATGTCAAAAGAAATTGAGCTTTAACTTTTCTAAAGGAGAAAAACAGACAGGGATGAGTACATGCACATGGAAAAAGTTCATATCAAATTAAACCTTTTTCTTGCTCCCTTTTGTCTGTTTTAAAAGTTTGTTCTCTCCATTGAGGGCAGAATTAGCTGTTTCCATTTTCATGGTACTAAAGTCAAAAGGAGTTGCCTAGCAAGAGAGCCCACAAAATTTTAGATTCCATTATATATATATATACACACACACACATACATATATACACATACAAGTTCGCAACACTTGTTTAAACTCTTCGGCTCTACATTTAGAATATCTAATTTTACATGTTAACAAGCAATCGATATTTCACAACCAAAGACGTACTACTTTTTGCGGTGACAGTCAAAGATGTACCAACAATTCAAATATGGTCAAAAAAATAAATATTTATTTTGGAAGTGTAATCTTGAACCTACGAATGTCAGTAAACCGTAGATGATATTTCTAAAGAATTCATTGGTTTTTCAATATCATCACATTCATTGTTTTGCAGAGTGTACATCTTTTGAAAAAAAGGGGGATATTTGATTTAAACTTTAATCAGATTTTTTAAAGGTATCAAACGGGGTCTTAAACAAAGTGTCAAATCGTTGATTTTTTATTTTTATTTTTTCCGTATATTATATGAATGATTTGAACCTCAATGATTATGATTGGTGGTAATATATATGGAATATTTTAGGAAATAAGTCCAGGCAGGCTACATGCCCCTTTAGTCAGGCTCGACATGTCTGGGATGTATGAGCAGGCTGACTGGTCTGCCTCTACATGCATGACGATATCATTTTAATGAAATATGGTTGTCCACTTCTCTCTCTCAAATGATCAAATACAAACACAATTTTGTAGTACAGAAGAAAATTTCCACACACCATAACTCCATATATATCAAAAACAGAATGCATTTGTTCTACCCTTTAAAGACTTGCATAATCGGAAGAAAGTTCATATATTCAAAAGGTGAGAAAGACCGCCCAAACGTTAAGACAAAGTTCTATCGAACAGGCATATACAGCATGACGCATTAAAAATCTATATTCTTGGAAACTATTTTTTTCTCGAACTCTAAAATCTCGACCCCCCTACCTTTCTGTGCTCACAATTGAAAAGAAAAGGAACAACTTTATTTCATTTAACGACATAAAGTCTAAGTTCAAACCAGATTCTGGCATCAGTACACGAGTACAACTCATTCAAAAGAACAATTCTCTCTACGTGTAGATACAATTTGCTTAGTAAATTAGAGATCCTAAATCCTTGGAGGTCAAATACAATACTTTCATTGGGTAGGAATAAAATAGGAAGCATGTTCATGCATTCCGTAATGAAAACCAGGTGATGGATTGGGTTCAGTCGCTTAAGTTGATGCCAGTTCAGAAGAAATTTGCGAGTGTCTCTGTTTGGAATCCCGTCCCAGGTCATTTTCCTCATCATATTCAGACAATGACTGATCGATTTTCCTTCTTTTTGCATCTCTACTTGACTGATCCGCCTTCTCATCCATTAATGATAACAATGTCCGAAGGCGTCTAGAATGTGGGGTCCCTTGTTCTTCTGAAATGGATTCGGAAGCGACCCATTGCCTATACTTGCGTACAATCTGAACAAAGTATATAACAAGAGCAATGATGCAAGCTGTTCCACATAGAAGATAGAGGCCCCAGAAGCTCTTCAGCTCGAGGCGGTCCGACTCAATTTCAGTGTTATCTGAACTACATGTGCTTTTTGTCAACCACTTGTCATGGATTCGCTGGAGATCCCCATTTTCAGATAGTGATAAAATTGCAGTTGATAAGTCAATGGCCAAGGGAGAGTCCCTTGGAAATGCCTAGATAAAGACAGAAGAAATTAGCAATGAAAGAACTACTGGGAGCCGGATCTTTCATTGATGCTACTCATGACAAGTTCTATAAAATGCAGAACTGCAACTTCTGTGGTCATCACATCCTAAAGGGCGCCCAACTTATAATGTTACTCACTTTGGTCACCAAGATTTTTTTGTTCAAAATTAATCTTAAAAGACTTTCAATTTTGTTACGGCCTAGGCACTCTGTCTAAATTAATGGATACCGTCACGTCTCAAGAATAATATAACATGGCGTGAAAATTTTGTTGGCACATTTTTTTTATATGTTGAGGTGTCATGCATGTCAAGCAAACGATGCTTAGTAATAGATGTCACTCACAAATCCCCAGCCGCTTTTCGTAAAGGTTTGACCAGCAATCCTGAACTTGCACTGACTTGACAAGAAAAGCTCTACATATGGGCGTTCGTCAACCACCGCAACAACACCCCCCTTTGCGGGATCACGTTGAAGAGCCGCTGCATACTCTTCTGGCGATCCAAGGGCTCTGAGCCGGGATTTCGATATACCAATTTCCTCAGTCAGATAATGTTCTGCAAAAGAGCCCACTTGATAACCAATGGGTTCATCACCCTTTTTCAAGCTTTCAATTCCACCTATAGGAGAATAGAGCTTTTGCACTGTAAGGATAGAAGTCAAACTAGCAGTGTAACTTGAGTTAATTATCAGAACTACAAAGAGCCATAGGAGTAGCACTGAACGGCCAAGGGTAGTCACGGTATTCTCTTCTGCATGCGATTAAACAATAAAAGATTAAAACTATCAATGATGAAATCATCGTAACATGCCCCAAAAAAATTCACGAGGGCTCAGTTTTTACTCACTGTGCGCGAAAAATAGAGTTGAGAGGCTGAACCTGCAGAAGAGCAGGGAGAATAGATGTCAGAACCCACTTTCTCATAGCTGCTAATCTTTTAGTTAGGGAGACAAATAAAACGGGTTATGATAATAAATGCAGTGCATTAAAACACGACAAACCTCTTTAAGCCAACTATATAACACTATAATACATTATGCTCACTCAACTCTAATAGCCACGGACTTTTTAAACCTTTGCAATTTTGTTCAAGTTCACTGTGCTATGTAACAAGCTAATGCAGCTGTAGGATTGCTAAGTTGCATCAGATAGCATGCTAAGGTCAGATAGTTTTAAACTCCTAGCTTGAAGATGTTTTGCATAATTATACAGAAACAGCGTGATTCTGAAAACGATCCTACCCAAAGTAGCCGAGGCTTCAATAAAATAATCTCAGATGAAAGGTAAATGACTGATTATTTGAGAAACAGGTTGTAAAATTGGTGCCAATTACGGAGCTATAGCAGTTAGACTTGATAGAACCATCTTTTCCTGCCAAGAAAAATTCACAAGACCTCCAAACGAAAGAACACTATTTCCACTATTATCTTATCCGTATTCTCCAAAAGGACCATATAAACCAATATGACTATTTTTATAACTAAGCTCTCAACAATTAAGGAGGACCCTGGAGAAAGTTATCAAATATATTTTATTGGAAATATAGTCTCAGGATATGGAATCAAATTAGGTGTTAAAAGTTTGGCGACCGTGGTCATTAACCAGAAGGATGTGGACTTTGATAGAGTTGACTCAAAGAAAGAAAAGGTTCACCAAAATAGTTAGTGGCGTATAGTACACACTATAGAGATGCAATGGCTACTAGTAATTGTTAGAATTTGGGTATGATCCGAATTCCTTGTTGAACTAATTAAAGAATTATAATTAAAGTGCACGTCAAAAAAAATTCAGTTTGGAATGCTATTGAAGTCCTATATCAAGTTGAAGTTCTATTTTGAAAATCTATTGAGAGTTGGAAATTGGTATTGAACTTGAAGAAAAGATCGAAATGAAGAAAACAACTTGGAGAAAAAAAGAGAGAGGAGGCAACACGCTTGGTGCTAGGGCGCCCAAAGGTGGCGGTCTGTTCCGGAATTTTCGCGTTATTCTCTTTTTTTTTTCATTTTGGACTCGATTTTTTAGCATCCTACTTCATCAACAACTCTACTACGAGGGTTTGTACGTCCCCCACATGTTCCCTATAAATACTAAGCCCTTCTATACAATTTTATAATGTAAGAAAAGTGATTACTAGCTTTTAGGATCATTATAATATTTCTTCATCTTCATTATTTGTGGTGCAATAAAATCTTCTAAATTTTCTGCCATATTTTCTTTTCTTGTGATCAAATACTTTATCATTGTGCCATAAAACTTCAACATTTCAATCTAGTGGTTGGTTTCATATCAAATGGTATCGAGCAATAAGTGATTCTTGAATTCCCAACAATTGATATCAAAGATTCTGAGTATAATTAACACAACAAGTGATATCAGAGCCTAGGTTCAGCAATTCTGCAAGAGCACAGGGTTTGATTTGTTCGAAGTTTTTGTTCGTGATGACTTATATGAAGTATGACATTCCGCTTTTGGATAGGAACACTAGATTTTTGCTATGGCAGGTTAATATGCGTGCAGTACTCGTAAAACAAGATTTAGATGATGCATAGCTGGGAATTGACAAGATTCTCGCAACTTTGACTGCGGATAAGAAATTACGGAAGGATAAGAAGACAGTTTCTCACATTCATCTTCATCTATCGAATATCATTCTTCAGGACGTTTAGAAGAAGGGTTCAACAGCTGCTTTATGGTTGAAGTTGGAGCAATTGTGCATGACTAAAAGTCTGACAAGCAAGTTGCATCTCAAACAGCGTTTATACTCTCGTCGAATGGCAGAAGTAGGATCATTGGAAGATCACCTGACTGTATTTAAGGAGATAGTCGCTGATTTGAAAACTTTGGAAGTAAAGTATGATGAAGAAGATTTGGCATTGATCATATTGTATTCGTTACCCGCTTCGTTTTCTTCATCTAGAGACACGATCTTGTATAATCGTGTCACACTCACCATAGAGAAAGTATACAGTGCTTTGTTTTCAAAAGGGAAGATGAAATGTCTGGTGTCTGATGTCAGAGATGGAGACGGCTTTATTGCTCATGGTGGTTCTAGAAAGGGCAGTAGTCAGATTTGTAACTTCTACAAGAAGAAGGGGTACATGAAGAAGAATTGCTACAAATTGCATAATAAAGAAAAGTTGGCTGCAAGTCGATATGAGAAGCAATCAGACTTCAGGTGAAGCAACTTCGTAGAGAACATTGTAAGTGATAGAGATATTTTGGCTATCTCTGATGTCGAGTCTAAACCAGAAGAGGATTGGATTCTGGATTCAACGTGTATTTCATATGTGTTATAATAATGACTTGGTTACTATATATGAAACTGTTTCCAAAGGTGGCGTGGTTATGAGAAACAACAAACCTTGTCAGATTGCTGATATTAGTACGGTCAGATTGAAGTTATTGATGGACAATTAGAACACATGGCTAAGTTCGACATGTTTCGGATTTGAAGAAGAATCTCATCTCGTTGTCTATTCTTGATTCAAAGGGTTATGAGTTCTTTAGTGGAGGTGGAGCTTTGAAAATTTGTAAGGATGTCTAGGTTGTATTGAGGGACAAACATGGTTTCAGTTATACATCTTGCAGGGTCGTACAGAATCTAAAAGAGTCAATCAACACAGGTTCAGTACTGTGGTGAACATTCAATTTGGTACAATATCTTTAAGAGCTCGTAAAGAGTCGGATTTGAAAAATATCAGTGGAGTTCAAGAGATATGGTTAATGCCGCTTTGCCATCATCACATGCAGTGCCATTATATTATATTCTATTGCTAGGGACAAATCCAGTGGAAAAAGGTATGTGGATGCTGATTTTATTGAGCATACTTTCGAGGTAGTAGAAGGTATACAATCTAGCAAGGGTCTTCTTTAAAAGCATTTGGGTTTAATTCTGATTTGAGGTGTGTTACATCCCAGTTTGATAAATTTTAAAATCATTATGATATTTTGGGAATATGAGGTTGAGGTAATTCTGCAGAGTAGTGCTTAGATTCATTAAAAGAGGTTGAGTATTTTGGGTTTGGTTGCAAAAATCAGTTTTGGTTATTATTGAAGAGTCGGTTCATTCCTTGCAAGTGGATTGTACTTCTCCAGGTGGAGAATATTTTAGAGTTTTGTTCGTTGCAGTTGAATTCGTGTCAAGTTAAAGATTGTTTGAAATTAGGTGGACCCGAGTTCGTTATTGAAATAATTGAAAAATTCTAATTGAAGTATACGTCAAGAAAAATTCAGTTTGGAATGCTATTGAAATCCTATGTCAAGTTGAAGTTCTATTTTGGAAGCCCAATGGGAGTTGAGAATTGGTATTAGACTTGAAGAAGAGTTTGGAAAGAAGAAAACAACTTTGAAAAAAAAAAGGGGGGGCAACACGCCCAACGCTGCAGCACCGGGCATGGGGCGCTGTGACGCCGGCGTCCCTGTTTGTTGTTTTGCCCCAAGGCGGGAAAAGGTGGCACCACCGTTTCTGTTCCGGGATTTTTGCTTTATTCTCTCCTTTTTTGTTTTGAACTCGATTTTTTGGCATCATACTTCATTAACAACTGTATTAGGAGGGTTTGGATGTCCCCTACATGTTCCCTATAAATATTAAGCTCTTCTATACAATTTATAGCGTGAGAAAAGTAATTGTTAGCTTTTAGAATCATTGTAATATTTCTATCTTCACTATTTGTGATGCAATAAAATCTCTTAATTCCTCTACCATATTTTCTTGTCATCTTTTATTCTTTTGCTTGTGATCAAATACTTCATTATTGTGACGTATAACTTCAACATCTCAATTTGGTGGTTGGTTTCATATTAAATAGTATCGAGCAATACGTGATCCTTAAATTCCCAACAATTGGTATCAGAGATTCTGGGCATAATTAACACAATAGTAATTATAAGATATCGATTGTTCTATAAGAAAAGATGAATTATTGAAGGTATACGCCTCCATAGCACATACACTTCAGTTAGGGTAGAGTGTCCGTGTCGAATACGAGTCGATACAAACTTCAATTAGGGTAGTGTGTCCGTATCGGACACGTGTCGGATACGAGTTGATACAAACACTTCAATTAGGGTAGCGTGTCCGTATTCGACACGTATCGGATACGAGTCAATACCGACACTTCTCGGACACTCTACCTAATCATTTTTCTTTTTATATTAAAAATATTATATATTGTTAATTCAAAATTATTAGCAAGTATAGTTAAACCTCGATAAAGTAATGTTCGATAAAGTAATAACCTCGATTATATAATAATTTCTTTCGATTCCGACTTGAGCCAATGGACTAAAGTAATAACTTCGCTAAATGCATTAAGTAATAAAAAAAATTGAATCCTTAAGGGTCCAATAAAAATATAAAGTAATAATTACTGGATTTCAAAAAAAAAAAAATATATATATATAGACCAAAATCTTTCAATCAATCAACAATACTCGTACAATAATCATTCATTTTGAAAATATGCGTCTATAGTTGCTTGTTTTTTCTTCCCACCTAAACCAAAATGAACCTCATCCTTAACTTTTTGTAGAGCATATACTTCCGGAATATTTTGCTCGTGTTGTAGCAAGTAGTTGCTTAAGGTAACTATTGCTTGAAATGCTTCTTTTGACAACACATTTGGGACAACGCTACTATCGTCTGGTTCAGGATCATTCTCATCATCATTACTGTTTATTACCGATTGAATAATTTCTCCGTCTGTAGGTGATTCCATAACTGCATCATTCTCGATAGGATAGTTCAAAAGATGTTCAACATCCATCACATTTCTATAGCGTAAATTAGAGATGACATCATTTAATCATTGGATACCTTCATCTAATTCACCAACTTCTGGTTCGAAAACATTGTTTTCTTCTGACCGAATCTTGCAATGCCGAAAACAATTTGCAATTGTTGTTGTCTTCACATCAAAATTCCAAGCCATGTTAGCAAAATTAATAGCATTCAAAATATTAATTTTTTCAGGATTTGGTGCTTCAACATCAAGGTCTTGTAAGATGCTAGAATAAAAACGACGACGATAATGAGCTTTGAATGCTCGAATAATCCTAGCATCACATGCTTGAATCTTAGATGTTGTATTAGGAGGTAAGAAAAATAAATCTACATTTCTCAAGCCTTCAACTACCTATGGATGAGCTGGGCAATTGTCTACTATTAAGAGAACTTTCCTGCCATTCATTCTCTTATCAAACCAATCAACAAATTCTTAAAAAAGCAAGCCAGTCATCCAAGCTTTCTTATTGGACCGATACTTGCAATTAAGATTGTTCATGTTCACATTTTTAAAGTATCTAGGATTTACATACTTACCAATAACCCAAAGTGGTACTTTGTCAGATCCATCACCATTGCAACAAACAACAGTAATTCTCTCCTCTTTTTTGCGTCCTTCGAGCTACTTGATAGCAAGTGAATGATCAGCTTCCAATCGGTAAAATAATCCAGTTTCATCCATATTGTAAATATCCTTCAACTGAAACTAGTCTAGTTTGGATCATATTCCAGGTAAAGCATTTTCAATGTTCTCCATGATAACTGAACCACTTTCACCAAAACGTCGGTAAGATTTGATTTCATATCTTGTCTTGAAACGTTCTAACCATCCACTAAAAAAGCTGAATTCTGGATTAGTTTCACCATACATTTTTTGCAAAAGCTCTTTTGCTTTTTTTTTGGATAATTTCTCCGGACATGTTCACTTTATCTTGTCTTTGAAGAAACCACTCATACAAAACTCTCTAAATCAGGGAATTTTGCCGATTTATGCCTTTTAATATCGCTATTTTTCATCTAATTTTACAAATATTCCGACACCCTTTTGAGAGTGTTCGATATTGTTGATTGACTAATAGTCAAATCAAAATTTTGTTGCACCTATGCTTGCATATTTTTTTGACTAATAGCTGGATTCTCTTTCTTATGCTCACATATTGCGCTCCTCATTTTATCGGTTAAAATTGATTTTTTTTACTCCTTTCAAATGATGAGAAGACATTGGAGGGAAAACAAAATATTGTATGTGCTTGGAATATGTCTTCCAAACATCTAGCTTTTATAGGTAAAGACTAAACCTTTTCATTTGCTATGTGCGTGAACTTAGTTTTTAGAGACGTTAAGTTTCACTAAAACTTTTAAGCTTCCCTAGATTCAAATAATACTTTGATTAGTGTCTTTTGATTTTTCTTACCACATACAATGTACATATTTTATATTGAAAAGCTCTCTCTAAAATAATAAATATTTATTTATCGATAAATGAATAATTTATTCATTTATCGATAAATAAATAACCTAAATGAATATTTTTTCCGGTCATGAGGGTATTACTTTATCGAGGTTTAACTGTAACAAATATGTACTCATGTTTAAAATATTTCAACAAAAAAAATTAATAACAAGTATAAAACTAAATTTATACTATATAAATGAAAAAAATTTAAGAATTTAATCAACGTGTCGATAATGTATCGTGTCTGTACTCTTTTTAAAAATCGCGTGTCGACGTATCCGACACGTATCGTATCGGACACACGTGTTCGTGTCAGTGCATCATAGGTATACGCTTCCACTCCAGCAATTAAAGTAATCTCGAATCAGATTTAAAAGTAGATTTCATACTATAAACAAATATTTCATCGTATCCTTGACAAAATTATCACGAGATCAGAGTCTATAGCTCAGCAGGTTAATTGTTAGATGAGAGACATGACATAAAGTCAAAACACACTGATTCGTCTAAACCTACAAACATTCCTAAATCTTTCTGCCTCTATCCTCACTTTGCTCTTCCATTTACAACCATATATTGGTAGAAAGAGATGATTTCCATTACTGAGGATGCTACTACTATTTTATATAAGGTGTGTTTGAGTCACATTATTTTGGAAGAATGTATTCTGGAATAGTAGAATGATGAAAATGTGTGGTTGAAAAAGAAAGAAAAGTTATTGATGTGATGGAGAATATTATTTAATTGAAGAATGTGTGGTTAAAAATGAGTAGAAGAATGATAATGAAAATTTTAATATGTACGAAACAGATGCATAACTTCAAATCTAGGTTCATGATCTTAGTTTTCTCTACAATAAATAAGATTAATTGGTACTTGTTCCAAAACAATAAATAATAACTTGCTAAATAAGTATATGAACCCTGATTTTGAACTCACCATAGAATGGTAATCAGTTGCTTCTTTGGCGGTCCGCGAAACTCATCATTGGTCCGATGCTCCAAAATCCAAACCACTATTCCAATAAGAAGAAAGAAAAGTGCACTAACACCCCACAGTGTAGCAGAAAACGGTCTTAGGAAAGCCCAGGCTCCCGTGCTCAACCTCTTAAATGGAACTACTACAACAAGTCCAGATGTAGCAAATGGCAGGGTAAAATCCACAACTTTGGTTCGATTTGTCACAATGGCAATGTCGCCAACAACACCGTCAAAGAACTGTCACAATTGAGTATAATATAAGCTATCAATGCAAACGAATCACATATGTAACCACAAAAATAACCAAGATATTAGATAGTTATGACCATCCTCATTTTTTGACCTCATACTTACTTGTGTTGTGATTAACTTAACAAGTTCGGTGTAGCTCGGGTTTTCATGGCCATTTCCATAGGGGATGAATTGATATGGAACAGCATACGGCAGTAAGTTTACAGCAGCTGTGAATACATCTATGCAGAATCCTTTGGAAGTATTAGTACCTGGGACTTGAGACACAAATTCTCGATAACTAACTCGGTTGGGCACCCCAATTCTCAACTGCTTCCCATTATTCGGGAAAACCCATCCACGAGGTTTACTTACCATCTGCCCAGGCCAAACAACACTATATAGTTGTTGGTTTGCACTTGAACGGTTCGGGGGCCTTGAATACAGATTCTCGGGAGGCACAGTTGACAGCCCAGAATAGTTAGACCAATAACCAATTTGACGAACACCAGTTCCAATTATGTTTATAATGTCGTATGCAGGAAAAATGAGAGATTTGTCAGGATTAAACTTGACATGCCCTGTCAGGCCTACAAAATCACTCTGCAATATGTTCTTCAATAGAAGTGGGCCTCCATCAAAAATATTCAAGGCTTCCAGGTGAAGGTCACTCCTTTCTGAAGATTGCAAGCTGGAATCATTAGAAAATGAAATCACTCCTCCCTGATTAAAAAATGAATCAATAGCATGAGCAAGCAACCAAACAGTATCATAGGCATAGAGTGCATAAGAATTCAGCCCTATAGAACCACCAGTTAATTTGTTCCACCTAGCTGAAAATGCTCTCTTCTTTTCTGAATCCGCAGTGTGCTGACGCAAAACAAGAACTCCTTGCATAACATCTGTTATGGTCTCTGAACGAAGAGGGGAAGAGGAATCTAACACAGTGGAAAGCCAATCTGTAGCTATCCAAACATAGCCATCACCCACCATTCCAAGATACTGTGCTACTGAAAAAACCATTAATCCTGCTGCAGGATATGCATGCAGAACAATAACTCGAGACTCCATCATTGCAATCTTGACAAGAATATCCATGATGCCACTCCGACTGACATCTCCTGGGGGAATTCCTTCTTTGTAGGAAACTCGACAGCGTCTGGCAGCAAGCGCATCATCCAATGCAGATAACCCATTCCTTCCATAATCATCATCAAGGAAAATCACAATTACCTCCCTCCAACCATAATAATCGACAATTTCAGCTATTGCATTCATCTGGTGGAGATCACTCTGTGTTGTCCTAATAAAATAAGGAAACTGAAGAGAAGAGAGAGAAGGATCTGTTGCTGCAAATGACAAGAAGGGAGTTTGGAGTTCATTTGCTACATACAAGATATTGTGGGCAACCACAGAAGATTGTGGACCAATAATTGCTATAGCATCAGTCTCCATAAATCGCAAAGCTGCAAACAAAAGTTTGTTAATCAAATCACTCTCCAAATCAAGATGATAAAATAAAAAGTAAAGTTGAAACCTATGAATCAATGCCTATCAGTTCAGTGTCTAAGTCAAAGAACTCAAACATGACAGGATAGAGCAATACTAACAACTAACAACTAACTCTATTCCATGTTCAGAAAATTTTAGGCCAAAAGGCAACTCTCAAATTTTGAATCTTCTCTGCTAGGGAAATGAAGACAACATATAAATTCTAAGCTCTTTTCTCTTCGTAAGTTCCCAAAGCAGCCAAATGAGATGTTGCATGTTGTGAGTGATGGTAGACAGTAAATTACCTTCAACCATGCCAAGAAAACCACTGCAATTGGAATTAGTAATATTCACAACGAGTTTGGTCTCACGGAGAACACTGGAATCAGCATTTACATCTTTAACAGCCTCTTCAATCGCAATCTTGGCAACTCTTCCAATTGTAGAGTTGAACGAGAAAATAGCTCCAGCGTTGACAACTGCTGGTCGCAAAGAAACATTTGTGCTCAACCCATTGGAAATCATTCCAAAAGAGAGTAACCAAAACAGAAAAGTCCAAATCACATTCATTCTAAACATTCTGCAAGTGCTATTTCCACCAGGCCAGTAAGAATCCAACTCGCAAATTCCAAACAAAAGTTGTTGCCCAATTGATTCATGGGGTCGGAGAATTCGGCATCACTCTGCTATAAAAGAATAACCATTGGTTGATTAGAAACAATATCTTAACCACACATTTATGCATATCAAAACTCTACAAGCATCATAACAATAAGAGTGTTTCTAATACTCTCTAAACACAAAATACTCTCTATTTTAGAAAGTCGGTGCTTAAAAATAAATTCCAAGACACTCTTTTTTTAACTTTTTAAAATAAAAAATGGGTTTGGCTCTCCAAAACTCTATTATGTCTATTCTTAATTAATAATAATGAATGTATTTAATAAATTACAAATTTCAATACTCTACAATTTAAATCATTCAAAACACATTTTAATTGATTGGTCATTATCGTATAAAAAAAATTATGTTAAATAAGAGAGGAGGAGAAATCAATAAATGTTCATCGGAAAAAACAAAATAAAGAGTAGCTTGTTGAAGTGCACAAAAAATTTTGCTCACTAAATCTAAAGATATTCCTCGTTATGCATAAGATGTTATTTATAAATAGAGAGTCCGTTGGACATGCTCTGATTAGATTAACGCTGAAATTTTGCAAATTAACACATTAATATTGATTTCCATCCATTTATACTATAAATGAAGAAGCAAATACAGATCCAGCACATAACTGAAGTAAACAAGAGGAACAAAAATGAACAGAATAAAGGAACAACTTACACTTAGCAGAAACAAGAATCAGATTTTTCACTGAAATAGAAACTTAAAAAAGTTTAATACTGTGCTAGAATTAGATGCTTTACGTAAAGCTATGAATAATAACTAATTTCTACTAACAAAAGCATGTGAAACCATTCTCACCAAATAAAAGATAAACGCATATGAAACAGACAAGAAACATCAGTGGGATGTAGATTTTTATCCGTAAATAGGACGACCCACCTGAAGAAAAACTTGAACAAAAAGGAGAATTGAGGATGACCAATGAGATGAAGTGAACAAGACTGCAAGAAACAAAGATTTCTGGACTAATCACGTCAGCAGACACGACACATCGTCCTATTTTTATTTAGTAAAAAAGTATTAATATGTGAGAAAGAAAATATCTAACCCAACAGCTTGCCGATTAACGTATTTGTTGCGGAAAAGGAGAGAATGATGGAAAGTGGATTTGAATTGAATGATTTTTTGAATTCTAAAGAATGAGCTGAGCAAAAGTCATTGCCTGATTGATTAGAGCGAGAAGAATTAAATGTAATTTGCCCTCGTTTAGATAGCCCCCGTTTGACACACAATTCTAATTATTATTCTTCATTTCAATCACACAATTTTCAAATAAAATAATATTACATACAAATCAAAATATTTTCATCACATTTCCACCACACATTCTCACATCAATCACTATTTCAAAATTTCTATTATACGCAAAATGAGTTTCAAACATATAATTAGTATGGACTACGTTAAAATTTTCATTTTCATTTATCTACTCATTTTTAATTACATATTTTTCAATAAAATAATATTTTTCACCACATCAATAATTTTTCATTATTTTTCACCAACACATTCTCGTTCAATCTACTATTCCAAAATACATTTTTTCAAAATAATTGGGCTCAAACACACTCTTAAATTTTAATTTATTTTCTCTCACTCGGTCAATCAAATATTTTCTCAATAAAATAATATTGTACATAAATCTAAAAATTCTCCTTACTTTTTAACAACACACTCTTTAGAAAAAATATTCCAAAATCAATTTTTTTCACAAACAAAGGCTTATTTACCTTTGAGCTCCTTTATCCAAAAAAAAAAAAAAAAATTTTTTTTTTTTTTTTTGTATTCTTTTAATAAAATAACTGTATGTAAATTTAAATTTTTTTTGTATTCTTTTAATAAAATAACTGTATGTAAATTTAAAACCTTTTTCTAATTTTTAATCCCATAATCTTCAAAAAATCATTCTTAAAAAACTTATTTTTCTTAAAAATGGGGCTCGAACTTAATTTCGACCTGAATAATATTTACTAATTATAAGTAAATTGTTTTAAGGTTGGCTAAAAATGCTTGGAATCAAGTTTTGAGAAGGCGGAAAATAATCTTCATTCAAAATTTGACTTGGCTAATTTACAAATTATTTATAAAAGATAAAAGTATATTCAACTCCTTATTTCGATGGATTCAAAAATATCCACTATCCAGCTCTACTTATTTATAAGTTAAATCATTTTTAAATTTTTCGATCGAAGTAATACGATGGGATGATTTTGGACGTAATTTTTAAAAGTTCCAAGTTCAAGATTTTTGCATTCATCGATGCAATTGTTAACTTATAAAATAGACTATTTTTAATAGCGAAAAAGACTTGGAAAACTTTGGATGACTTATATGAGAGTTGAACACATAATTTAAGAAAGAAGAATTGTTAGGAGAAATTCTTGATAGTTCTTCAAAATTTATAAGAAAATTAAAGTAAACTAGTGACAAATTTCAAGAAGAAATTGAAATAAAATTGTCTTTTATATCACGTGACGAACGAGCCCAATAAATTGAATGTTGGTAGACAAAGTAAAACGTTGGCTGATTTTGGTGAAGAAAAGAATAAAGTGGTTTGGAAGAGGACTTTCAGAGGCAAGAATCATAAAAACATTTTGTTTGCTTTTTCCCTTGACTTTTTGGCACTGTTTGGTTTTTATTATTTTCAAAATACATTTTTTTTCTTTCTTATTTTTAATCATAAATTCTTTAATAAAATAATATTACACGCAAATTTAAAAAATTTCCTTATTTTTCAACAACATTTTTCCATCACATCATTATTTCAAAATGCATTTTTAGCAAGAAATGAGGCTCAAGCACCTTTTTTTAGTTGTCACATGGGGCAAAAGCTTTGATTCTTGAGTGCCAGTACCATTAAGGGCTCGTTTAACATAATTTTTAAAAAAGGCAAAAGGAGATTTTGAGATTCAAAAGTTGTTTTTGGATTTGTTTGGCTAATTTTATTAGTGTTTCTTTTTTTGATTAGAAGAGTTTTTAAAGGAAGTTGATCCATAGTTACTTCTTGAGTTCCTATATAGTACTTTCCGAAATATGAAACTCTTAAAAATTAGTTTCCAAACAAAAATTAAGGTAGATTCTTCCAAAAACTCTTATACAGAAAGAAAAACAAAGGCAAAAGTTATGTCAAATAGACCCAACGAAAGTTGAATCTCTTCCATTCATTTATCAAATTCCGTGGATAATTCAAGTGAACAAAATTGCTATAGTAAAGCAATTTACTAAATCTGAAAACCAAAAACTAATTTCAATCTAAGAAAGTGTAGTATCCAAGTAGTTAGGTTAATTTAAGAAAAGGTAGGTGTAACGTCTCGTTTTAACATAATATTGTAGGTGTCCTAACTCACAATACCAGCTCGAATTTACCTTAATTTAAGAAATAGGGTTTATTAAAATTCAATAGCAGCTTCAACGAGGACGGACTAATAGATAACCAAGTCAGCTCGACTCATGATATAACAGCTCGATCCATGGAAGGTCAGCTATACCACATGAGCTCGACCAATGACAGGTTAGCTCTACTCCATGAGCTCGACCCATGGCAGGTTAGTTCGACCCATGTCCGCTTTCATGTAAAAACGTCATCATTATAATTCTGACTATGTCTCATAAGTGATGTCATCACCATCCAAGTGACTATTCCCAAAGCGACATGTGGCATCCATGACGTCACCCCATTTTCAGTCATTCAAAAATCAGCAATGATTACTTAAGTGACGAGTAATCATGACCTCAGCCATGACGACTCGTTCGGCGACTTCAATAACCAACTAACATTTTTAAATTTGGAAGGTGGCACACACTTCTAGGTCGATAATGTAGTTGATGTGATGTTGAATAGTCAAGTTGCTTGATTAGAGGCCTATAAATAGATGTCAATGGTATTCCCCAAGCAAGGAACTCAACATACTTGTATGTACTTTTCATTTACTTCAATATTTGCAAAAACTCTCATTTTTTTACTGTTTTAGCAATATACCTCTTACAAATTATCACTTAAGTTGACAAAAATCGACAGTCATTTTTTGACATCAACAAATATCAAAACAAATTTAATTGAGATAGTATTTGAAGTTTTCATATGATATTTTAAATACAATATCAAAATAACGAAAATAACAATAGATTATCTTCTCTAATCCAAAGAATTATCATCATCTTGTCATATCAATAATGCGTATCCTCACCCTCGGTGGTATAATTCAGTTGTGCAAAAGATATGAGTAAGGTAGTCTTAACTAAACTGACAACTGCAGTGTGAGGATTGGATTTTTACATCTAACAAGATTTGAAATTTGACTTTTTGTGGATACCAGTATGACAACTCTTGTGCCCTAACCTACTAAGGCACATCCCGCAATTTACCTCTTCCACGATTCTCTGGGAACGGGGCGGTGGAGGGGGCCTCAAGGTTGGGGGTTCAACCTTTAATAATGCGTGTCCTTCCTCTAAAATTAAAAGCAATATATATTAGATTTAGGTTATAAAAGATCGATTCACATTTGGTGGAGAGGGCCCATAATTTATTACTTGAAGTAAGAATATATTTAAGGATTAACATATATGTACCGAATGGGTTATCCCCTTTCACAATGCATACCGAGCCCAAGTTTATTTAAAAATCCCGGCTTGTGGTCCCCATCTCCTAATGTGAGTGAAGTGTAAAAGATTCGGTATAAAAATTCGGTACATGTAACATAACCCTTTATTTAATATCTATAATTTATCAATCGAAGAAAGATGTAATTATAGATGAATCACTGCATAAATATACTTGCAAACACGTTTTCATTCGAACGAGTTAAAAACATTATCTAGCATTTGCTATCTGCCAATTATTTTTATGAAGAAACGGATGTCTTCAATTTAAGCTTAAATAATAAAAAGAAATTAAAATATTATATATTCCAATAATTTTTTTTTGAAATATTGCATACTAAACATGAGGTATGAATTCTACATATAAACATCATCAACATCTAGCATACCTGTTTTCCTATGTGGAATTTGACAGTCGACGTCAGTCCACATTGGCTAAGAAGAAATATCAATGACGATGCTTCTATTAGACATTCCAACACACAGACCTCTCTTAATCTTCTACCACGCTATCAATTAAACAGGAAAAAAAAAATTCAAAGTTCCTCAAAATTCTTCACAAGCAGGAGAAATGTGCGTGGGTTTTTCAACAAACTTGAAAAAATATCGGAAAATTTTAGTTTACGAGTTATGAAATGCTTCTAAGACAATAACAACCCGGTGAACAAAGTGAAGACGGGTAAAATCGTGGACGATCATGGTGGAAATCAATCACAAATTCATAACATCGCCTGTTGAAATGTCTCAAATTTTGCATAAAGTTTTCTTATTTCAGCCACAATAATAGCAAACCAAATTTTGCCGACTTATAGTTCTGTGTTTCTGTATTCATCGCCAGCTTTTTGGTGATCACTGTACACATAAAAGTAGTTAAACATGAAGTTAGTTCTTTACTATTGATAAATTGCCAAACCTTAAAATGTCATACAAGAACGCGGAACACTGCTTAATGGATTATGATCAGAAAAATAATAAAAATAAATTAATCAGTATACAACATCTCCTTCCTTGCCAACAATTTTCCCTTTCATGTCAAAGCAGAATTCTTTTGAGTTCAGAAATTACGGTTTATAATTGAAATTACCTTGTTTGCTTACAATATCTGCCGAGGTCTTGACATAAAACCTTGCCTACTTCGCCAACTTTAACATACCCTTTCTTTATCAATTCTGAAAACTGTTTCAACAAATAACATGGCCTATGTTAGTAATACTTGCTTTGAAAACAAAAAAAGGGACTGAAAGTCAGGAAACGATTTACCTCATCTTCAGTTTCTTCAAGTAACCTAGCCATATAGAAAAAATAGGTTACGATACAATTCATTTGGTGAATTCCGGGGGACATTAAAAGCAATAATCACAATAATGCCACGACAAGCTAAATTATTCCACTTCTCACCTTCCACAAAAAGTTGAGATATGTTTCGAATGTGCACGCGCTTCTTGTTTATCTATCAAAAGAATTTTAGAATGGGAATGATGGATCATCAGAAAATCCTCAAAACCTAAATAATTTCTTCAGATGACAGAAATTGAAGAAAAGTGCAATGGAATATATAAACAACATTTCCAAATTTCCATCATATATTTTAGGAAAACTGCAGAGACCATTAGAATATCAGAAACCTAGCAGGAAAACCATACCAGTGATTGATATGAGCCAACAATGGAAATGGAGACGCTAAACTAATATTACTCTTTTCTTAATATATATATTCCCCCTTTTTTATGCATGTTTTGCCTAGTGAGTCTCAACTCCTAGACTTTATCTAAGACAACCTAGGCAAGATCAGGTGAGGGTTCAAGCGTAGTCTTTGTCCATCTGTTGAATTCGAAGCAAGATTCCAGTCATTTTTGAATATCGAGTTGTGTACTAATCTTCAAATGGAAAAATACTAGAAGTTTGGTTCCTAACAGTTAAAGCTATTACCTCATATGAACTCATCATGAAAAGAACAAAGGCTACTCTACTAAAAAAAATATTATTTTGTGGTTTGTCCTTTATAATGTAAACTTCATCTAGTTATAGCACAGAAGCCAAGAAGCACCATTTAGCACCTTCACTCCTATCATAGTTGGTCTCTTCCTTCTTCATTCAAACCACTCACCTATATACAGTGACTTGTAGGTTATCAGTAGTGTATCATTGAGTTCTGCTCCTTGTGATCACCCATTTTGAGAAGTAGTCCTTCACTGCTACCAATTTAGGTCATTTGTATCAAAAATAGGTTTGCATCCCAATTTTTACTTTTAAACTCCTTGTACACTGCCTATGAAATGTGGACCCTAGAGCTTGGTATATGTATACCCTACTAGTTATTTTTGGGCTACTGCTAGAGCTTAGCCGACTTCACCAAACCTGCATGGATGATTGGGCAACAACAAAATTCACTCTCTACTTTTGGTGACATTGGCTGCCTTGAATATCACGCTCTATTTTCGGTTAAACGCGAACTCAAATTATTCGACCCTACATCACTTGAATCCTTCATTCTTTCAGATCCATCTTCGTATAAACGTATGCCATTCAGTCATTTCTATACGTTTCAATCAAACTCATCTATAACAGTTCCATATATGATCTACTTTTAACTTGTGATAGAAGCTTTAATCTGATAATCGTTCCTTTGATAGCTATTGCAACAGCATCCACAGCTCCTAACATTCCAGTTGACATGAATATTTCTGGGACAGTAACTAAACTTCAGTTAATTGGTTGCAAAATGATGCAATATAAATGGAAGTACCATATTATAGGTTCCAGTATCCATGCTTTTAGTATATGTTCCATGCACCTACTCTGTGTACAGCAAATGACAGAATAAATGAGAGAGAAGTATCTAAGATATTAGCATTGTCTCCACTACAAAATTAGAATTGTATGAATTCACATGAAAGCTAATAATAATGGTCCCGGACAATTTTAGCACAAATATTACTGTCCATATACAGCAATATGTGGGGTATTAGGTACCAAAACTTCATACTAATCATAAAGGTCCAGACCGTTTTAGCTCAACGGTATTACTCTTCACAGAACAATAAAAGGGGTATCAGACTATTAGGTACCAAAATTTGGAGATTTATAGACGAGAAAGAAAAACTTTACACATCTGACACTAAGTGAACGATTATCAAACAAAATACTATTTGAGAAATCCCCAGATTCACAAAATAACCGCATCAATAGAGTGATAATCTTGCCAAAAATACATATTTCATGAATGCTAATGTGCATTTACACAGCTAATTGCCAATTAATGTTTACTAGAGTGCTTTGTAATGAGCAAAAGTTTGTTCGGTGAAAGCTAGAGGCTTAACTATTAATATCTGAACTATCATATTTATTGGAAAAATCAGCATAGAAAAACTAGGTTAGTTTGATGTGTTAGGACCTGTTCTCTTTGCCATTTCAATCGATTTTCTGTTTTCGATTTTTCAAAACTGTGAAAACGCGTTCTCTTTCCTATTTTCGAAAACGGATTGAAAATTTACAAAGAAAACCCAAAATGACAAAATAGTCATTTTGGGTGTTTTTAGTTATAATTTGGCCAAAATTTCCAAAACATGTTTTCGTTGTTTTCAACCACTGCCAACTATCACCGCACCCGACCACCAGTACACCATCGAAACCAACTACTACACCACCGCGACCCAACTACCACTGCACCACCACCATCAAAATTACTACCAGAATCCCCCAACCATAGGCAAAATTGCAGAAAGACCACCGGAAAATCGCCACTAGAAGTACCCCCACCACCACAGCCAAAATTGCCACCAGAAAGACCACCGCCGCCCAGCCAAATGGCGACTAAACCACCGCAAAATCGCCGCCGGAATCGCGACCCAACCACAGCTAAAATCGCGACCTAACAACAACCAAAATCGTGATCCAATCGCCACAGCCAAGACCCCTACCGCCACCGCCAAGTCACGGCCCAACCACCGCAACCAACCTAACAACCGCCAGTGAAGGAGGGGAAAAAAAGAAGGGGGGCATGAGAGAGAGAGAGACGCCAGTGAAGTCAGGAAGGAAGAGAACATGTTTCCATTTTCTAATTTTTGAAAACCATTTTTCAAAATGCTAAAAAGAATGCATTTTCAATAATTTCAAAATGGACACTCAAAACACAAAACACAAAATGAATTCAAAACTCAAAACACAAAACTGAAACAACACTTTAACGTTTCCATGAAAAATTAACAACACAAGTCAAGGGGCTAGATGACTGCAACGAAAAGTGACTTCTGCACAAAATACAATATTAAGCATGTGATTTAGATTTAGCTAAGGTATACGGGATAAGTAAATGATGTTAATGAAAAAAATTACAATAGCAAGCATTTGAATAAGAAACCAAGCAAATATAAGAGAGTTCAAATATTCATTAGATGATGAGTATTGGATAAAATTGGTATGAACTGGAGCTAATATACATACTAGTTGTAAGGTTGTCCCAGTTATTCACTTTGGTCCATAGTTTTGAGCTTGAATCTACCTGCCAATTTGGAGAACCGACATCAGCATGGAGGAAAGAGCAAATGGTCAGTTTCCAAATTAGTTTTATGTTGGATGAACAACTTCATACAGGTCTTTTACATTCAGTTCCAAAGCCTTAGGTGACTTGCCAAGATAATTACAGAAAACTCTTTTAATCTTAAAAAATGTTATTGCAAAACATACTCTTGCATCAATTAAGGCAATAAACATCAAGTTTGAACAGGGGAAGCCAGACCAGACTACCTTCTCAAGCGTATAGTCCTGCATCTTTTCGCAGAGCCCATCCAGGAGATCGACAACTCTTAACTCACTGACTCTGTTTGAGAAAATTGCAGCAGTATGAAGTTCTCAGCCTCCCATAATACAGGATAAAAGAGCTCAACAAGATAAATTCACCCTTTAAAGCATTCTAAATTTCCGATGTCATGAAGTTTACCGACACCAATGAATGAAATAGATTTATACAAAGTAATAAAGTAGCTGGTAGGCAAATAAAAGGTACATGTCTATGCTATGAATTTTCTGAATATGAAACATTAAATATTCCACCACTCACTAGTAACCCCCCACACACGCACGCGCGCAGAAAAAAGAAAAAAAAAAACCCAATCGAAATGGCCTATTACAATGTACAACACCGGAAAGGAGTAACTACTCTAGATATATAGCCTTTGAGGCTCACATCAAAAAGCATTACACATTAATTTCATGGTGAGATTCATAAATTAGATTAAATAAAGATTATCTAGTACATAGAAAAGAAATCTTTGGTGTTATACCTGTAATCTATTAACTTTCCTTCACGCTGACCTTTAGAGTCCAAGCGGTGTCTCATGTCTAAATGATTTCTTGGTTTTTCCTGTGTGATTTAAGTCAGTACTTACCAAAAAATTGCAAAGATAGTGTCCAACTGAAACCCATGCAAGTGATTGTTCATTTAAAATGAAAACATATATACATATACATGTATATCTTGCAGAGCAACACATTTCCTACTCGTTGCTGACAAAGTTTCAATTTTACTCCTCTGCTAGATATCTCAAGTCAGCAATTTAATTTCCAAAACTAAAAATCTTAATTCAACCAGTGAAGTCAATAACTCGTCCTAACGTAGAACAAATTTTCGTTTCTGTCTATTCACGTTTCATCACTAAATCCCAGTACCACATATCCAACCCATACAGTCTTCCTGGCCTTTAAATTCAGACCCCAATTGTCATAAATTGGTGTCCATTCAAATGCCTAATCTCTTTATGAGTATGTTCAGCTGAGCTTAAAATGTTCACTTATACCTATTTGATGCACATTAAACTGGAAAGAATGCATTTTTTTTTTTTTTTGATGTGATGGTGAATATGTGGTTGAAAAAAAAGGAAAAATTATTGGTGTGATGAAAAATATTATTTTATTGAAATATGTGTGATTGAAAATGAGTAGAAGAATGAAAATAAAAATTATAATGAGGCTCAAACGAGAAAGTAAACTCAATTAATGAAAAACATAGTCGTTATTGGGCCATAAAAGAGATACAAATTAAAAAATGATAGCTTGATTTGATAGATAACGACTATATTTTCATTTTTATGGATGAAAAATGAGAAACAAATGGGGGCTAAGTTGTCCAAACATATTCTGGGACAAAATGTAGTTTATTTTCTTCCTCAGCTTCCATTTTCAGGTTAGCGTTAAACCTAACTGAAAATTATTACACATTTTTGAAATTCGAAGTATTCACTATAATAAGCAGGTAAAGGAGCATAATTTTTACCGTGATAACATAATCAAACCAAACAAGAAAAAGCAACCAAAAAGAGAGAAAACGCTCTTACATTCATGAGTCCGCGCTCTAGCTCCTCCTGAAAAAAAAAATTAAAATTAAAAAAAATCACTGACAATTATTAATAAGATCCGTAAAAATTATGACATTAGGATCGAAATCAAATAAACTAAAATCATAATTACTAGATTGCAAAGATCAAATATATAGATTAAAAATACTCACAGCAATAGCATTGCAAGCGGCACATTTATCATCAATGCAGTATACGGAAGACGCGAATATGACAAAAATTACAAGGAAGACTGATTTCAAATTTATAATCATCATTTCATACGTTTTTTTCTTGGGGAACTCCGTTTGATTCGATAGCTGTTAAACCTCAGTTCTGCTAAAAAAATATTTTCGATTGCGAATTAAAATGGAAGATAAATAAATAGCACGTCAGCCGAGATTGTGTGGTGTCAGTAACCAATAAGAATCTGCCACCTGGAACTTGGCTTGAAGGTCGACATGTCCGAGAAATACCATAGTGCAACCTCCGAACCAAAAACAATTTTTGTGTTGGATAGATATTATTGAGAAAATAATTTATTTTAAATAGCGATATGATGAGAAATATATGGTTAAAAAGTAATGAAAAATATTATTTTATTAAAAAATATATGATTGAAAATGAGTTTTGAAATAATGTATTTCGAAAGAATATATGTTAAATAGGGGTGTTTCCGTTTCATTTTCACCCTTATTTTCTAAAATTTATTTTTAATTACATATTTAATGGTATTCATAATTTTTTATCAACTTTTCATTCACACATTTCATCGATTTTCATCGAAATTTACTAAAAAATCAATTTTTAACTAAATCAAACCACGGCTTAAGTTTGTAAAGACATTGTTTTTGTAGGGTGCCGACCTTGATATTTTGGAAGTCTTATAGCAACTTTAGATGAACTTTCTATATGCGATTGGAAACCAAATTACACGGAATTATTAAAAAAATTCATGTGGGGCCATCACTTATGAAGGCTTTTAGACGGTAGTTTATATCGCTTATAGTCAAGACTAGTCAGAATCGAACGTGCGTTACACGTTATTTTAAAATGCTTTATAACTACTGTAAAAGTAATATTTGATCATCAATCTACTCCTTTAGTCTAAATATGAGAGAAATGTAAGTTCGTGAAAATAAATGTTAATTATTAAAATTTCACGTAAATAGTGAAATGCATACTTAAATGTAAGTATTAGAATTACAAATAAATGCATAAATGAAAATGAATGGCAAATACGACACTTGAATTAACACGAATGTTATTTAATTTAGAATTAACAACAATGAATACATACCTGATACTAAATTTTAAATCGTTTATATTAAATGAATATAATTTAATTTTCAATTAAGTGAAATTGAATACTAAATTAACATGCATGAAAGTGAATAATGAACTACATTTTTAAATGTGAATGACAATTAATTAAAAATTAATCAGTTTTTTTAAAATCAGATTGGTCAAGTCGATTCAACTGGGAAAACTTAGAATCAGAACCCAAATCGGTCCGATTAGGTTTGTAAAACCTCTAATTAAAAACTGGTCCCAAAACCCCTTAAACCGGCCAGTTTCTTGAAAACCTGTTACTTGTTCCCGTTTTAACTAGTTAAACATATGTAAATGTATATTTTATTTTTTATTTAAAAAAAAAAAAACCACATTTCGATCCCTATTCATCCATGATTCAACATTTTGACCCGTACATAGATGTGAATGTGAACGTGAAATTATAATTAATATTAATTAAATCAATGTCAATGTTAATTAATTGATAATTAATTATAACATTTATAACAATTTGTAAATTAGATATATGTTAGAACAGAAAAGTGAGGTATTACTGAAACAATTGAATTGCAGTATGACTATAATTGTACAAAAAATTATTTTCACTTGATGTGATATTTAATATATTATAGATCAGTATCAATGAAGTTCAGAGGTTGGTGCAAAGGGCACGACAGGGTCATGTGGCTATCTTTTTCGTTTTCTTGTTCTTCTTTTTATTTATCATTTATTAGAATTGAACATTTATTTATTTTCTCTTAAAAATCAACTGAAAAATGGAACACAACATCAACACACTTCACACGGTATGAAATCACTACTATATTAAAAGAGAGGATAGCAAAATCACTATTCATTTGTGCACCCTCCATTTCACATTTGAACTGGTTCCTCACTGTTGGTTTTTCTACAGTAGCCAGCCATTTTTGTTGACTATTTGGTATCTACAATTAAACCGACTTGCCACTGATATTTTCCAAACCGACTTGCCACTAATATTTTCCAAACCGACTTGCCACTTATATACATGCAAAAAAATCAATTGCAATAAGACAGTATCTGATTTCATTTGCAAGAGGACAGTATATGATTTCATTTCAACCATCAAATAAATTATTAGTTTTATCAAGTCAGAAATCAAAGAGAAGAAACGGAATTTGAGACTAAACCACGCAAGTCAGTTTCTCAGGTGAGAGTTTTGAATAACTTATAAAGAAATTGTAATCAAACCAAGCTAATGTAATTGCACCATTTTCAGTTTTCAGGTTTTTACTTTCGACGTGGTGGAAGCTATTCCAAAATTTTCTCCGAGCAAAATAAATTTCAGTTCAACTTCTTTTAGATAAAGAGACAGAGAATTCAAGATTTGCTAATTTCCCATAAGGTTCCCTATTATTATTGCAGTTTTTTGTTCCAGTTTTTTGTTCTCATTTATTACTACCATCATGATTAGGTTCGAAATACAATTGTTATCCAACCATTGCAATTTATATTTTTTTTAATATCTTGTTTCCCATGTCCGCACGGTATCTTCAAATACTACGCACACCGAATTATTTGGAGTCACACACGGTGTCTCAGTGTGTCGCCGAATAATTCGGAGACACCGTGTGCGCAGTGACACCGAATTATTCGGAGACACACACACGGTGTCTCTGAATTATTCGGCGACACACACATGGTGTCGTCAAATAATTCGGAAACACTGTGTGCACGGTGACACCAAATTATTCGGAGACATACACACGGTGTCTCTGAATTAGCCTCAGTGTGTCACCGAATAATACGGAGACACTGTGTGCACGGTGACACCGAATTATTCGGAGACACACACACGGTATCGCCGAATAATTCGGAGACACCGTGTGCACGGTTACACCGAATTTTTCGGAGACACACACGGTATCTCCAAATTATTCGGCGACACACACACGGTGTCGTCGAATAATTCGAAAACACCGTGTGCACGGTGACACCGAATTATTAGGAAACATACACATGGTGTCTCCGAATTATTCGACGACACACACACGGTGTCTCCGAATTAGCCTCAGTGTGTCACCGAATAATTCGGAGACACCGTGTGCACGGTAAGACCGAATTATTCGGAGACACACACACGGTATCGCCGAATAATTCGGAGACACCAAATTATTTGGAAACACACGGTGTCTCCGAATTATTCGACGACACATACACGGTGTTGCCGAATAATTCGGAGACACCGTGTGCGTGATATCTCCGAATTATTCAGAGACACTCACACGGTGTCTCCGAATTATTCGGAGACACACACACGTTGTCGTCGAATAATTCGGAGACACTGTGTGCACGGTGACGTCGAATTATTTGGAGACACACACGGTGTCTCCGCCGAATTATTCGGCTCCGCCGAATTATTCGGCGACACACACACGGTGTCGCCGAATAATTCGGAGACACCGTGTGCGCGATGTTCGGAGACACACACGTTGTCGCTGAATAATTCGGAGACACCGTGTGCATGGTATCTCCGAATTATTTGGAGACACACACACGATGTCTCCGAATAATTCAGAGACACCGTGTGCTGTCCGCATATGGCGGCCACAGTGTTACCTTGGTGTCCGCGATGTGAGGAGGATTTTCTTTAAAGTGCACAAGTGCAATCACTTGTCTTGGGAAAATAGGATTCGTGTGTCATGGTCGTGCTTTTTTTTTCCCTTTTCTATTAAATAACATGTTTACTTCATTATCTTTTTTCACTCGAAAACGTGTCGTTGCGCCCTTTTTTTCCTTTTATGTTAAAAAAAATACGATGACTTCGCGATGTGCTGTGAGATTTTTTAAAAGTGCACAATTAGAAAAATAGACTCCGTGTCTTGACTCTAACCTTTTTTTTCCATCGCGCGCCCTTTTTTTTCCCTTTTCTGTTAAATAACATGTTTAATTCATTATCTTTTTTCACTTCCTTAAAACGTGTCTTTGTACCTTTTTTTCCTTTTATGTTACATACGATGTCTTTGCACGGTGTGATTTTTATTAAGTGCACAATTAAATGACTCTGTGTCTCAACTCCAGCATCTTTTTTTCTATTGCGCGCCCTTTTTTCCCCTTTTCTCGTCTTTGCGATGTGCGGAGGATTTTTTTTTTTGAGTGCACAAGTGCAATCACTTGTGTTGGGAAAATAGACTTTGTATGTCATGACCGTACCTTTTTTTTTCTTTTCTATTAAATAACATGTTTAATTCATTATCTTTTTTTCTTACTCGAAAACGTGTCTTTGCGCTCTTTTTTTCCCTTTTATGTTAAAAAAAATACGCTATCTCCGCGATATGCGGTGAGACTTTTTTTAAGTACACAATTAGAAAAACAAACTGTGTGTCTCGGCTCTAGCCTTTTTCTCCATCGCGCGTCCTTTTTTTTCCCTTTTCTGTTAAATAACATGTTTAATTCATTATCTTTTTTCACTTCCTTAAAACGTGTCTGTGTGCCCTTTTTTTCCTTTTATGTCACATACGATGTCTTTGTACGATGTGATTTTTTAAAGTGCACAATTAGAAAAATGACTCTGTATCTCAACTTCAACATCTTTTTTTATCGCGCGCCCTTTTTTAAATAATATGTTTAATTCATTGTTTTTTTCCCTTGAAAACGTGTCTTTGCACCTTTTTTTTCCTTTTATGTTAAGAAAATATGATGTCTCTGCGATGTGCGGTGAGATTTTTTTAAGTGCACAATTAGAAAAATAGACTCCGTGTCTCGGCTCTAGCCTTTTTTTTCCATCGCGGGCCCTTTTTTTTCCTTTTCTGTTAAATAACATGTTTAATTCATTATCTTTTTTCACTTCCTTAAAACGTGCCTTTGTGCCCTTTTTTTTTTTCCTTTTATGTCAAATACGATGTCTCGTACGGTGGGATTTTTTAA
Source organism: Fraxinus excelsior (assembly GCA_019097785.1). NCBI lineage: Eukaryota > Viridiplantae > Streptophyta > Magnoliopsida > Lamiales > Oleaceae > Fraxinus > Fraxinus excelsior. The sequence continues at coordinate 8,386,153 of CM032625.1, read as the reverse complement.
GTACACAATTAGAAAAATGACTCCACGTTAGGGCCCGCGATGGAAAAAAAAGGCTAGAGCCGAGACATGGAGTCTATTTTTCTAATTGTATACTTAAAAAAATATCACCGCACATCGCGAAGACATCATATTTTTTTTAACATAAAAGGAAAAAAAAGGGCGCAAAAACACGTTTTCGAGTGAAAAAATATAATCAATTAAACATGTTATTTAATAGAAAAGAAAAAAAAGGCGCGACCACGACATATGAAATCTATTTTCCCAACACAAGTGATTACACTTGTGCACTTTAAAAAAAATCTTCCACACATCGCGGACACAAGAAAAGGGGAAAAAAGGGCGCTCGATGGGAAAAAATGCTAGAGCCGAGACACGTTGTCATTTTTCTAATTGTGCACTTGAAAAAAACCCATCGTACAGAGACATCGTATCACTAAAGCAAAGCAACACATGAGAGTTAAAGAATTGTAGTGTTTCTTTTAGCGTAGAGAAATATTGAATTTTGCATGAAACTTATGTTAGCATGAAGATACAAACAATTTTATCGTAAATAATTGTTAGCATGTGTAAAAAAAATCAGTGCCATGGACCAAATTTCTCGATCATGGGTGCCATGGACATCAAAAAATTCGGTCATGGCACCGAACCGAATTTTCGGTTTGCATGGGCACGATTGTCGGCTGCAACCAATTGGTGATATGGGCACCGAGAAAATCGGCCACGACGCCGATAAAATCGGTGCCATGGCATAGACAAATTCGGTGTCATGGACCGAACATGACACCGAATTTTTCAGTGCCGTGTTTCCGAATTCTACGGCCGTGTCTTTTTTTTTTTTTTTTTTACAGTTTTTCTTGTTTTTTAAGTTTTTTTTTCACCCCCAATAATATAATAACAAAGTATTTCTTCTTGTGTAATTCCAATTGTGATATGATGTTACTTTACGGACTGGAAAAAAAGAACAATACATGGGAAATTACAAAAAAAAAATGTCTTTTTTTTTTTTTTTTTTTCGGGCGGAACGCCTCGAACCCCCACGAGGGCGCTACCCCTCGACCCCTGCGACCTGAACAGCACAGGTCAATCCTCTTCGAGGATCGTTGACCCCGAACCCCCACAACCTTACAGTATCAAGGTCTATTTTTTTCTTTACCCAATGGTGAAGATGTTGACATGCATGTACCATGGGGATTTGTATTCTTTTTTTTTTTTTGGGTTTTAATTTGTAGAAATTCTAAAAGGTAAAGAACAATATAAATTAATCGAATCACTACTAATGCCACATTTTGCTTGGAAAAAGTTTTTTTTTTTTTTTTTTTTTTTTTATGAATGATTCCATGTTCAAAATTAGAATACATTTTTTTTTTTAAAAAAAACTTAGTTATCTAAACATGTTGTTAGAAAAAATAGACTTCGTGTCTTCATATGTCGTGGCTCCGTGACGATTTTTTTTCTCATCAAGAGCCACGTTTCCCACATCATGTCACTGCGCCTTTTTTTCCTTTCTTGTTAAATAACATGTTTAATTCATTAGCTTATTTTACTCCCTTAAAACATGTCTCCGCGCCCTTTTTTTTCCTTTTATGTTAAATAACATGTCAATTCATTAGTTTTTTTTCACTCACTTAAACTTCTTACTCTCTTAATTAGTTCCTATAGTGTTTACTTTCGACTCCAACTATTTGATAATTTATCTTATTCTTTTGATAGGTAATTCAAAAATGTCCACTGATGGAGAGCCTAATGTTGATAACCCTGAAACTATTTTTCAAAGTACAAATGAGTCCTACAATGCCTTCATTCGTCAACAACAAAATCAAAGACATAAGGATCGGCGAAGTTGAGTTAGAACTGGGTGCATTGATCATCGCAAAAGGAACTCTGACCCTATGTTGACTGCGAATACTGATTTAGGTGTCGCTGATGTGCATAAATCTACAATACACCATCATTCGGAAGCTTCTACTTCAAATGAAGCAGCTGTCAATATTTCCAATGTTGAATTACAAAAAAGTTCTACCCTATTGAATGTGCCAATTACTCCATATGTATTACCGACATGTACATATTGTGAACATTGTGGTGCACAGAAATTTTATAAAGAAAGTAAAGGCTTTTGTTGCTCGGATGGAAAAGTTAAGCTTTATATGTGTGATTCACCAACTGAACTGTTCAACTTGTTTACTTCTACAGAACCTAAATGTATGGAATTTAAAAAAATTGCAAGGGGATATAATAACCATTTTGCATTCACTTCATTTGGTGTAAAGTATGACAAAAAACTTTTTAGAGCATACAGAGGTATATACACATTTAGAGTTCAGGGACAAGTATATCATTATATAAATCAACTTCTACCAAAGAATAATGCTCCTTGTTATATGCAGTTATATTTTTATGATACAGATAATGAACTTGAAAATCGTATGAAAATTTCAGAAAACTTTATTGAATCTACTTTAATGATTTTAATTGAAATCTTGAAAATAAATCCATACAGTAGATTTTTTAGATCTTTAAGTGATATTACTAACTTGCATAACTATCAAATACATATAAGATGTGACCCAAGACTTGATCAAAGAGTCTTCAATACTCCTTCAACGTCTCAAGTAGCTGCTGTATGGATTGAAGATGATAGAAATGCAAATGTTCACATTCGTGATATTACTATATACGGGCATTCTAATGATTCACATAAAGTTCATTATTATTATGGTTGTTATGATCCTTTGCAATATCTTTTGCTTTTTCCGTATGGGGAATCTGGTTGGCATGAAGGCATTAATAGATGCAAAATTCAGACTCAAGATTTGCCCAATGTTGATGCTTTTCCTAGCACAATTAATTCTGCATCTCAAATTATCGAAAAAGAAGATCAAGGTTTGCAAATATGTATTTTAGTATATTTCCTAACTTTTCCAATGTAAATATTATAAATGAATATTGAAATTGGGTTTTCATTATACAGTGCTTAATGGAACTAAGAAACGGTCTCAGGTTTCTTGCCGAGAATACTATTCGTACAAGTTACAAATTCGGCCTTCAGGTAAGTCTATATTGCTTCATAGTGGTAGACTTTTTCAACAATATGTTGTAGATATGTATGTTAAGATTGAAACCACTAGATTAGACTATTTTCGTAATAATCAGAAACAAATTCGTGCTGAACTTTATTAAGGTATTGTGGATAGTGTTCAAAATGGAGAAACAAGAGGGTACAAAATTGGAAGAAAATTTGTTTTACCACAATCCTTTACATGTGGGCCTAGAGATATGTTGAGGAGATATATGGATGCAATGGCTATTGTACAACGTTATGGAAAACCAGATATATTTTTAACTATAACATGTAATCCAAATTGGCCAGAAATTAAGCAAGAACTAAGACATAATGACGAAGTTCAAAATCGACCGGATCTAATTGTACGCGTATTTAGAGCAAAATTGGAAGAGTTAAAAAATGATTTGTACAAACAGAATATCTTAGGTCTTGTTGTTGCGCATATATATGTGATTGAATTTCAAAAAATAGGACTTCCTCATGCACATCTATTGTTAATTTTCAATTGTGGCCACAAAATTTCTTGTGCTGAAGATGTTGATAAGATAGTATCCTGTGAAATTCCTGACAAAAACAAATGTTCTCATCTTCATTCTGTTATTGTTAAACACAATATGTATGGTCCTTGTGGAAATCTAAATTCAAAGAATGTATGTATGGAAGCAAATGTAAAAATAAATATCCTAGAGATTATTGTAATACTACTATCTTCGGTCATAACTCATACCCGTTGTATAAGCGTCGTGATAATGGAATTTCAGTTAAAGTTAGAGGTTAAATGTTAAACAATCAATGGGTTGTACCATATAATCCTTATTTAAGTGCAAAATTTGACTGTCACATTAATGTTGAAGTATGTTCTTCTATCAAAGCTGTAAAATATTTGTACAAATATGTATACAAAGGACATGATCGTATTAATTTTTTAATTGACACAAATGAAACAGAGAAAGAAATTGATGAAATATCTGCTTACCAATCTGCTAGATGGATATCTCCACCTGAAGCTATGTGGAGGATTTTTTCTTTCAATTTGTCAGAAATTTGTCATACTGTTTATTTTTTATAGTTTTATATTGAAAATCACCAACAAGTAACATACAATGGGAATGATGATTTATCTATTGTTATAGACAATGAAAATATGAGGAGAACAATGTTGACAGAATTTTTTCGCATGAATGAAGTAAACGAGTTTGCTCGAACATTGTTATATCGGGATTTTCCTACACATTTTGTTTGGAATACAAATATAGAGATTTGGACTACGAGAAAGAAACAAGTTGTTATACGATGAATTATCACAGCAAATCCTTCTGAAGGAGAACGTTATTTTCTCCGCATTCTTCTTAATCATATTCGAGGGCCAACATCATTTCAATATTTAAGAACTTCAAATGGGATAACTAATACAACTTATCGAGAAGCTGTATTTCTACATGGTCTATTAAGTGGAGATAACCATTGTGAAGAATGTTTATCTGAAGCTATTGTTTATGAAATGCCATTTTCTTTAAGACGTCCTTTTGCTACAGTCCTTATGCTTTGCAATCCTAATCATCCAAAATTGTTGTGGGATAAATTCAAGGCTTATATGATTGATGATTATGTACGTGAAAATATACCCGTTGAAGTTGCTGAAGTACAGGCTTTAGAGGATATCAGCTCTGTTTTAGAATCATTGGGTAAAAACATAAACGACTATGAAATGGTATCATTCAATGTAAATATAGATGAGAATGAAAGGTTGAGAAAAATGATTGCGGAAGAGACAACTAATTTGGATGTTCAATGGGACTACGCTGATACAACAACTTTAAATGACAAACAACAGTTTGCGTATGATACAATTATGGAAAGAGTAAGATCGGAATCAAGTGGTGCTTTTTTTATCGACGGTCCAGGTGAGATAGGTAAAACTTTTTTATATAAAGCACTCCTAGCTGGTGTGAGATCTCAAGATTTAATTGCTTTGGAAACTGCGTCTTCTGGAGTATCTGCATCTCTATTACCTGGAGGTAGAACAGCTCATTCAAGATTTAAAATTCCTTTGGAAACAATTGATGAAATTAGTTGTAATGTTAGCAAGCGATTTTGCCTTTAGGAACTTTATTGAAAATGTCTAGATTAGTAATTTGGGATGAAGCAACCATGGTAAATCGTTGTGCCATTGAAGCTGTAGATAAAATGCTAAGGGATATTACAGATTGTAATATGCCTTTTGGCGGTAAAGTGGTGGTTTTCGGAGGAGATTTTCGACAGGTTCTTCCAGTCGTACAAAAAGGAAAAAAAAAGACATAATGAGAGCTACCTTAGTATTCTCCGATCTATGGCCCTTGTATTTACATCTACCATTAGTTGAAAATATGAGGGCTAAGTTAGATCCCAAATTTTGCGATTACTTGCTTAGAATTGGAAATGGAACAGAGCAGGAACATACTTGTAAGTGCATTAAGCTTCCAAACAGTATAATTTTGCCGTTTGAGGATGAAATTACATCTTTAAAAAATCTAATACATCATGTTTTCTCAAACATAGAATCATATGCTGATAATTTACATCTCATGGCAAATCTAGTCATTCTTACGCCTACAAACGAACGTGTTAACCATATTAACAACATTTTGCTTGAAGATATTCCTTGTGAATTTTACACATACTATAGTTTTGATGAATCAATTGACAAATCAGAACAACTCCTACAGGAAGATTTCTTGAATAGTTTGACCTCAAATGGTATTCCACCACATGAATTGAAACTCAAAGTAAACTGTCCTGTGATGTTATTACGAAATATCAATCCTTCTGAGGGATTATGCAATGGGACACGTCTTACTTGTCGAAAATTTGAGAAAAACGTAATTCTTGCTGAAATCACTACTGGTGAATATTGTGGAAAACATGTTTTCTTACCAAGGATCCCTTTTATACCTCTCAAAAGTGATCGAAACTCAATTCCATTTAAAAGAACTCAATTTCTAATTAGGTCATGCTTTGCAATGACAATAAACAAAGCACAGGGTCAAACACTTGATTTCGTTGGTTTATATCTTCCAGAATCAGTTTTCTGTCATGATCAGCTTTATGTAGCATTATCAAGAGCAAAAACAAGCACATCTATAAAAGTTTTACTTAAACCATCAAACATTGACACTTTACACAACACGTGTACTAAGAACATTGTGTACAAGGAAATTCTTTCATTCATACATCCGTAGAACTACAATCTTCATGACTATTTTTGATGTTTGACATCTTTTGAGATCAAATTGAATCTGCTTCTTCGGTGATATATACTCGACAAAGGTTTTTACTCTTTCTTGATCAATTTAGATTTATTTTCATTCGTCATTTTTAACTTTAACTAGATAAACGCATATTAAATATTATGTTCAAATAAATTTCTCAATTATTAGAAAATATATTATGTCTTAGCTTTGGAGTCTACTAATACTGATTAGAACATTACCTTTCTTTTTTCTAATTTTTCTTCCATCTATATTAATGTAGGATTTTGTCATTTATGATTATGCTCGGACTAAAATACTTGATGAGGAACTGAAAAATGTGATAAGCGAAACTTTAACTTGCAGAATTAATGAAAGACATGAAATTCTGTTAAAGAATTTGAATTATTAGATAGTTCTGTCATTATTTATTTATTTATTTATTTTGGTGATGGCTTACAGAAATAATGGAAAAGTTTCTGAAGAGATGTTTTTATTACTCGGGTCAATATAATTATTAGGAACAGTTTTTAGAACTAAACTGCAAACTTTTAAAACGAAAGGTAATTTCATGTATGTAGTTTCCTTAGACTAGAAACTGCAAACTCTATAATTTGCTACTTGTCTACATCTCTGTCATATTATTGTAACTACTTTTAACATGTTTATGATACTTGACTAGATGGTAGTAGGTAGAGTTAATGAAGAAAAAGAAATAGACACCTTTTTATTGTACCATAAGTAATATCCAATATTGCATTCCAATTACTTCATTTATGTTATTCCTTTCCAATTTAATGGTGCCTTAATTATTCATTGCAGCTCAAGGGCTTATCCAATTGTCATTACTGCTTATCCCTTAAAGCTTAATCAGTTTGCATTGATACTTACTGATGGTTGAGTTCGCGTGCTAGAATTCCTAGAAACAGAAGAAAAATGGAGTATGGTGCATTCACAAGAAAATGGTGCAGGCCACCAGCCCCATTACATTTGTACCGAACCAATCCTCATAGTATAATAAACATGTATTATATGGCTTAACTTGCAAGATTCGACAGTGATTGGCCGAGAGAAGGGTTACAATGTTAATAGACATAACATAGATGAGAATAGTTCAAAATATGTAAGATAAACGCAGAATCTTAGAACTTTTTTTTGCTTCTCTTTTCTTTTTCCTTGGACCAAATATTGTATCTAAATGCACACTTACATGTTATCCAGTTTTACTACAAATTATGTTTTTATGTAAAATTCTATTTTGATGAATTTTATGATTTTTTTTTACACTACTGAGGCTTATAAGTTTGCTTATTTTACTTGATGAAGAGAAAAAAAAAACTTATAAACTCAAACCATTTACATAATAAAACAATAAATAAATAAATAAATTATAGAAAATAATATTATCTCCAAACTAATGATTTTCTTTAACTTTATTTAATAAGGTGATATTCTGATTACCAATAAAACTTTAGCAATAAAAAATTGACAAAGTTTTATTCCAGAGTAAAACTTTGGCTATAGAACTTGACAAAGTAGGCAACATATCATTTTTTCGTCACCAACTGTTTCCAGAGTAAAAATTTCGTCGCCAATTATTTCCAAAGTTAGTGATTATGTAGGCAACATATCATTTTTTAGCTTCAAAATTGTGTCAATGTATCATTCTAATGGAATACAAGATAAAAATCATTTTCGTAAATTATTGTTAACAAGTAAAAAAAAAAGAAAAAAAAACATTTCGTCACCCGCGCCTTTTCATTTTATTTCCTTCTTTTGTCATTCCAGATTTAGTGATTATGTAGGCAACATATCATTTTTTAACTTCAAGATTGTGTGAATATATCACTCTAAGGGAAAGACTTTAAATAACAATTGGAATACAAGATAAAAATCATTTTGTCGTAAATTATTGTTAGCACGTTAAAAAAAAAAACCATAAAGAATGTAAAAAAATAAAAATCATTTTGTCTCCGCATTGTGCGGAGACACGGCTTATCATCTCTACACTTCTCAACTGTAATTTCTTTTTTAATTTTCATTTAATTTCTAGTGAATTTGTTTAGAAAAATTTATAAATGAAAAAAAAAAAAAAAACCTTTTTTTAACTCTAGATTAATTACTAATACTATAATTTTCATCAGAAGTTTTTAGTTGTTTTTGTGAATCTCTATACAGATATTGTGATGTACAATAAGTGATTTTATTTAATCAATAATTTTATTTTATTTTTATTTGTGATTATTTGATTAATAGGACAATTCAAGCTTCCGAACTCGAGTGACAGTTACAGGCGAGTGTGGAGGCGCAGAAAATTGGTAAAATACGAACCTCTAATTGCATGTTATATATATATATATATATATTACAATTCAATGCAATGATGCAAATGGGTTCTAATATTTATTTCTAAAATACTGTGATTCAATTGTGAAATATTTGTTAATAAGTGAAGGAGCTGATTATGTTAGGTTAAGCATACATTTTTTCTGTGAACTGACTATTACGTAGTAAATTAAGTTTAAAAATAAATATTTTTTTTAATAGTGAAACATATGAATGTATTTCTTTTTTCTTTTTTCTATTTGCCTACATCCTCTGTTGATTACTTTTCTTTTTCTCTTTTTCCCATTTTTGCTTAAGGAAACACCGCAATGTTATCAATGTACAATAAACAACAAATATTTATCATATTAATTTATGTAAGGAAAACAGATTCCAATATATATTTGCAAACAATTTGACTTTTGTCTAAAACGTTAATATTACCTTCAAAATACTACAACCCGTGCATTGCACGGGTTAAGACTAGTATTATTTAAAAAGTAGGATACGAAATGCTATAACAATATTGTAATTTGGGCAGCAAATCGGACGAAGAGCAATTGCAAGAACAATATTATAGTGTATGTTACCCTTCACATGGAAGTGCAATTTATAATCAAATTACAATTTTTTTTTATCAAAAATCTCTATTAGAATTCCAAACTCAGCACAATCATTACCTGAGAAATATAAATTTTGAAATAATGATTTCTAAGAGAATGTATGGTTAAAGTATAGATTTTTTTAGATTTATGTACATAATTTTATTGTGTGAAGTATGAAGAATTTGAAAATAACAGTCGACAGGAACAAGGCTTAGAATCATCCAATTTTCGAGAAGTTTGGAATTTCGAGACTTGTCCAAAATCAAAGGCCAACTTTTTAGTTTTAAAATAGGTTGGGATGCTCATTAATAATGATAAAACCGCATTAATTGAAAAGGAAAGAGAAAAAATTCATTAACCAAAAAACAAAAGGCAAATACGATGGTGTTGCGAAGTATGGGAAGGAGCCAAGGAGGCAGAGTTGATTGCTATCTCAAGGGTCACTTTTACAATCATCACTTTATCGAGTTGGTCGTTTACCTTTACTAAAAATTTATTCCCAACCAACGGGGTGGATAGAAAAAGATAATGGCAATGTATCAAGAATTCCAGTAAATAAATTTCTTATTTTCACACCATAATGACTAGGTTTTATTTTTATACGATCTGATTAGAAAAATTCAAATTCTGTGCAGATGAGATCTTGTTTGGTAGTGAATCTGGAAATGGGTTATGAAAAAATGAGGTATGTTTCTTCTTTCGTTGATTTCCAGCTCTTTTCCAGCTTCCATTCACAATATTTGGTACCCTTTTCTGGTTCTGATGTGAATATGTGGAGTCATCAAGTACATTTTTCATTGCGATTTTGTGAATTTTAGTCTGGGTTTCAATGGGTATATGGATCTGCAATTGCATTTCTTGGATTCTTGACTTATTCTGGCACGTGCTTAATTTTGTTTCTATTTTTGTTGAGGTAACGTTAACAGTTAACTCTGTGTCTTTTTCTTGTTTTTTCTGGGGTTTCTTGATTGTTAGTGGATTCATTTGGTTTCTTCAATCTAGTTAGGAAGAGAAGATACTTCTGTGATTTTGTCTTCAAGAACCTAGCTTGGATCCTTGTTTCGTCACTTCATCTAAAAGCTGAAGGTTATAGAGAGGACAAATTTAGTATTTCGACACACTCTTTCAAGGGCAGGCAAAATTCATTTGAACTCAGGTCTTTTGTGTGCTGTGATACAATGTTGAGCAACCTCATCTGAAAGGTTAAGTTATTAAAGCTGGGATAATCTTTGACAATTATTTTATCCCAAATGTTCAGTCTTAAATTTTCTATTTTATTTTGATTTTCCCATGATAGCCGGGATGTTTCCCAGAGTACACCATCGAATCTCCTATCTATGTCTGTTTGTTTGGTGTGAGTTTGTGTCCTCTGTTCGTGTATGTTCTGCTACTAGACTGAGTGTGATGTTTGGACCATACACGCTTGGCGATTCAGAAAGCTGTTGGGGATAATACTTGCATGTTTATTACATTTTCGTTAGAACTGTCTCTGTCTTCCTTTCCTTTACGCTATAGGTTGTTTGGGGCTTTAACTTTCTTCAATGTGTTCATGTAGGTGAATAAAAGCATGAGATAAGCACTAGCCAAATTACCAGAAAGTTCGTGTTTTTATATGTTTTTTGAAAATAAGGATATATGGTGACATCTCAGAGATTAATAGAAGAAGAACCTATTGGTAGGGGATTTGAGTCTTCAAGTGTGTCAAAACGTCTCGTCAGAAGTTTGAGCCAGAAACTGAAAATAAAGAACCACAGAAATGAAGGCGATGAAATGGATGATACGAGTGGCGTGTTGTTGGGATGTCTTACTCTTTATGGAAGAGTCAGAGGTTGCAAAGTAGGTGATGACATAGGCGAAGAGTCTAAAGATTCAAGAAGTAGAAGGCAGTCAAGTGTCAATGAAGAAGGGAAAGGGTACAATATAATAATATGTGGCAACGAGGAAGCAACTGTAGATTGCTTTCCCTATTTGATAAAAGAGAGATTCTGGAGGAGGAATAGCAGAAGGCTTTCAGCATATGAAGAAACGCAAAAAAACACTAACGTGAATACTTTCCTTCCTGATGACATTCTTGAACTGTGCTTGGTGAGGCTTCCAGTGACAAGTCTTATGAACGCTCGTCTTGTTTGCAAGAAATGGAGAAACTTGACAAAATCACCCCGGTTCATGCAGATGAGACGGGAAGGTTTATTCCAAAGTCCATGGATGTTTCTGTTTGGTGCTGTTAAAGATGGTTATTGTTCTGGGGAAATACATGCATTGGATGTTTCCCTAGATGTGTGGCACAAAATAGATGCTCAAATTCTTAAGGGACGGTTTTTGTTTTCTGTTACAGGCATCGGGGAAGATATTTACATCGTTGGAGGTTGTTCTAGCTTGACCAGCTTTGGAAGGGTGGATAAAAGCTCATTTAAGACGCATAAAGACATTTTGGTATTTAGCCCATTGACTAAATTGTGGCGTAAAGCTGCACCCATGAAGTACAGTAGATCATCCCCCATTTTAGGAATTTCTCAGATCAGTCCAGATCGTTTGATCGCTAGAAATCAGCAAAGTCGAGACCGACGTTTTTACAGGTCAAGAGTTGGTGGCATATCAGGTGTTTATGAGGATCCTCGCAGCCTTTCAGTTAGAAGCCAATTTGGACACTCCCTTGGTGAAAATAATAATTCGTTCTTTCCCGTTACAAAACGATACAAATCAATAGGACAAAAACATGAAAATTCGCATACGAAAGATGGTAAAAGTTTTCTGATGATTGCAGTGGGAGGTCTTGGATCCTGGGATGAACCACTAGATTCTGCGGAAATTTATGATTCAATATCCAACAAATGGATGGAGATCCAGAGAGTACCTCTGGATTTTGGGGTGGCTTGTTCTGGTGTTGTGTGTAATGGGATTTTCTACGTTTACTCAGAAAGCGATAACCTTGTTGGTTACGATATAGAAAGAGGATACTGGGTTACATTTCAAACGACTTCATGTCCACCTCGTGTGCACGAGTACTATCCAAAATTTATATCATGTAACAGTCGGCTATTCATGCTTTCTGTATCGTGGTGTGAGGGAGACGGTCAAATAGGCAGAAGAAACAAAGCAGTTCGGAAGCTCTGGGAACTTGAACTCGTGCATCTTACTTGGACAGAAGTGTCAATGCACCCTGATGCCCCAATGGACTGGAATGCTGCTTTTGTCACTGATGGAAATAGTATATTTGGGATTGAAATGTTCAAGATATTCGGACAGGTGTTGGACTTCGTGACAATGTGCAATGTATCTGACAATGGAATGAAGTGGAGTCATGTTTCGAAAAATCACGTGGCACATGATCTAGATGCTTCTTCATGCTTGACAAAGACGATGACAGTGCTGCATTTATAACTAGTATAATGATTTGTCTTGATTCATTGTCGTCTCTTACTCGAGAGCCAAGTTATTTCTGATCAGGTTGTATATGCTATTATCTTCAGTTATTTTTCTGAATGTTTGTCTGGTACTAATGTGATTCGTTCACAAGTGTAGAATTAACTTGTGTACTTGTTTCCCCCGCATATTCTTTGCATCAATGTTGACTGAACATAGGGACAACCAGTCTATGCATATTTTTTGTAAAGGGTTTTAGCCATTTGACAACATATATTTTGCATTTGGGAACGTCTCGGGAGTTTTTGGAATTCAACATCAGGAAATGGTTTTGCACTATTGAGGGACGTCAACTCATCTCAATCTTTAAGGAAGAGATCGACGACCCTAACTTCTTTTAGCAGGTGGGAAGGGTCATCGCTATCTCCTGCCTCAATTAAAATGAGGATAGAACAGATACGATGGTGGGCATTTCCCCGTGTTTGTGCAAGTTGTAACAGTCGATGATTTCTTAAAATTCTGGGAAAAATTGATGTCAGGTCTCACATTCAACTTCAAAAGCCAGTGCAGTATAGAATTCATGAAAAAGAAGCCAAAAGAAAATAAAAAAGAACACACCCTCTACACTTCATAATTCTTGCCAAACTACTATACTTTCTGATGCATCTGTAACCTCAGAAACAAAGGTGGTGATGATGATAATAACAACAAATACACGGCCTAACAATCTAATAAATCATTTCAAAACGGTTATCCCATGTTTGGAAAGATGCCAGAGAAGTTGGGAATTTTATCGACGTGCTTCAAGGCACGCTCAGCAATCTGTCTTGTTCGATAATCGCCATGTTGAAAAGCATCTACGAGGGCTAAGCCTATATTTGGATCTCCTGAAACTTCGTAGGCTATATCCTCTGTTCGCAATAGTCTCTCGACTGCCCAAACAGCCCTCCTTTTTAGACTCTCGGTCCGTTTCTCAAGTAACACGTCGAATACAGGCTTGATTCCTTCTGCATCCATTAACACCTGAACTCCTTGCTCGATATCAACCCCTTCATCCAAAAGAGTCGACAGGGCTGCAAGGGATGCTTCAATGACCTGGTCATTGTTGTGGTCGAGAAGTTCGACCAACTTCTCAACAGCATGTCCTTCTAAAATACAAAAGGTTTCTTTCATCGAACACATCCCGCGATGAACCCTACACAATCCAGTTATGACGGGTGGCTTGCTTAAACAAGGGAAGATCGAGGTACAAAATCCCGGAGTAGGAAGCTCAGGCAATTTGGTCAAGTTTTTTGATTCTAGGGATAGGTTCTCTAAAGCCATGGCTGATACCATTTGTACCTTATCAAGCCCATTAGCTTGTAGAAGGTCAATAAAGAGCGACACTACATTGTGTTCACGACAAAGTGCACGGGCAGAACCTGACTCTTCAGACAAGGCAAATGTAATTCTTGCAAGAACCTTAACAAGCCCTTCCAAATACGGTGTCATGAACCGGCTGCCTCTCGTCTCCCCTTGTCTGATCCTAATTACACGAGAAATGAACAGCTCAAACGCACCTTCATTTAGGATTTGTCTCGTCAGGCCCACGTCTCTTTCTGGAAGATCAGACAAAAGCCCGACAGCTGCTGCCTGCTCCTCAGTTATCGCTATGTTTTCCAATATTACCCTTATTAGACTGCCAAGTTGACCAGATGTACCACGTAGGCAACCTGTTAGTTCAGGACCCATGTATGGGGAGAGATTCTGAAGAAGTTTTATCGAAGCCATCCTCAGATCCCTCTGCGGAGCCTCAATAAACTGAACCAAACTAATAGTAGCCCCGGAACTCTTAATAGCAGAAACAACACTGGAAACAGTTGTTGGAGAACTTGTAAGCCCAACAAGAACCTGGAAAAGCCTGCATTCTATTGCAGGCCCCGTGTTGCTAATAAGATGTAGAAGATTATGAATTATTTCCTCGGAAACCAGAGTTTGGTTATCAGGTCCAACCGGAATGGAATCAAAATCATATCCCGAGCTCACAACATTTGCTAGAATTGTTGCTGAAACTTCTTTTAGTCGCATGGGCAGCTGGTTCGAGCCAACAGTAAAGAGATCCTTCACAAGAGGTGGAAGTACACCTGCCTCTATCAAGACCTTGGCACTTGATTCATCTGAAGAAATTTGATTTAAAGCTTTAAGAGCAGCCTCTCTCGACTGCATGTTAGTACTCTTCATGAGATTAATCAGGGACGAACCAGCTGTCCTAGCCACAAAGACTTTCACGTCATTGTTTAAAACCAGCTCACCCAGGAATGCAGCCATTGACAATTTAGTTTCTGGAGTGCCTGCATCAATTCAACAGAACTCTTAATGCCATTTTTTACAAGATAGATTCAGAACTACAAGGCAGTACCGACGAAGAAAAAGAAGTTAAATCATTGCATTGTTATCCTGTACAGACAGTTTGCCATACATGCCCTTCGATTTGTTTGGTGAAATTAACTGTACTGGACAACAGCTAGAAAAAGAACTTGAAATAACTCTCTAGTCCTTTCTAGTACTTGCTCTCTCTCTCTCTCTGTTTTTATTTATTTATTTATTTTTTTTAATTTTATCCTCCCCCCCAAATGAGACTAGGACCCAGGTCAACAAGTACTAAACATGCTTTTACTGGTTTCCATCCTGATTTTCCTTAATTCTTCCAAGGATAATTCTACTTGTACATTATGGCATCCATAATGGATGACATAATGTACAAGTGGCACCCCCCTATTGGAGGGTGTGCCGGAGGGCCCGCATACCCTCCAATAAGGAGGTGCCACTTATACATTATGTCATCCATTATGGATGCCATAATGTACAAGTAGCACAACCCTTTTTCCAATTTATGTCATGGTACAGTAAATAACACCGCAAACATCACATCATGCTCAGCAAATAAATGTCCACCTGTATGTAAACAAAACAAGCAGGCTAACAAACTCTAATCACATGCAAGCGTCTCTTCATCAGCACCTGTAATATTCCTAAAGAAAAATGCAAAATAATATAGACATGAACACAGTGAGTCCTACACAAGCAAAGAGTACGGAGGTTGGTTACAAGTTACAACACCTTCAAGTAGTAGCGTTAGAAGTGGATGCAATCTTCCATTTTCGGCCATTTGTCTTACATTGTTCTCACATTTTGCCAGATTCTCCAGGGTTTTATCAGCCTTTTCAACAGTCAGAAGATTTTCCGAGTTGCTGCTTGCCATTCCTACTAACATCAGAATTGCTCCATTAACTGAACCAATCTTTTCACACAATAATTCAGATTTCGAGAGTTCATGCAGCAAAGAAACAGCTTCTTCTCTCTCTTTGGATTGCTCGTGCGATAAGAATTTGACTATCGTGCGCACAGTGCACCCTTCAGCCATTATTTCCTGAAAAACTAGAAAACTGTTAAAGAACAATACATAACAACTTAACTTACATACGCCAAACATACAATGAAACGTCAATCAATTACAACCTTATTATCTGAGTCATCCTCCACTACGATACGAAGTGTTTCTAGAGCCTTAGACCGAACCAGACGACTACTGCTTTTCAGCATATCGGCTATCGATGGTATCAGCTCCGCATTACGGATTACGTGCTTATTTGACGGATTGTTTAGGCACAGTTGCTGGACAAACTTCAGAGCCTGTAAAATATCATTTTCTGGGCTGCCCGTCGATAATGATTTGCGAGCCATGTCAAGCTGAGCAGCTTCATTCCTGGCCTTCCATTCTTCAATTGTGTTCCGTAAAGCAATACTCGGATTTAATTCAGTGCTTCTTAGCTCTCTCAGAGTCAATGGGCAAACAAGCCGTTTTCGACTCTCCCTACATTCCCTGAACCATTTCTCAATTGCCTCTCTCTCAAATGTTTGCCCATTTTCCAGCGTCACAGGATCTCGCATTACTTGTTTAGTCAAAGGGCAGATAAATGCGTCATAAATAGGCTCAATATGTAGTCTATCGAAATGGAGGCTGTCATCGGATTGACCACCCGGGTCGTAATTTCCATCCCAGCTTCCAGCCATTAGATTCAAAGTACCTGCCAGAGAAAGCAACATTACTTCTTTTAACATGTTAACTGAAGATTAATGTAGCAAGATATCAAGACACGATTCAAGCTGTTCCCACTTGATAACAAGCAGTTATTTGACTATTTCCATTTACTTGGACTTCTTTAGGTATTCAGAGAAACTTAGACTACAAAGATAGGGAAAATAGAATTGGAGATCTCAATCTTTACATACACAAAGGCTTGGATTCACAACCAAATTTACTATCAGAGTCCCCAAGCTTTAAGTTTTGTAGCCCTTGGGTCCCACGAGAGATTTCGTCCAAAAAAAGAAAATCATTAAAAAGTCTTGTGTTTTGCACATTATTTACATATTTTAGTCAAAAAGACAAGTATACCCTTTCTTTAATTCAAAAAAATAAAAAATAAAACAAGAAAGCATTCTTATGCCCCTCCCACCCCGTTGCCTCCTCCCCCTACCCATTTTGTGCTTATTTCGAAAGAAATTGCAGGCAGCTTCATTTAAGAGGCTTCCAACAAAATAGCATCAATGGATTTTGTTGAGCCTCGTAACCAAGGCTCCAATTGAAGACCACGTCACAATCCACGTCGAGATGTAAGTCAACTCTAACAAAGTCAACAAAGGCCCAATTGGTCAAAATAAAGAACTCAAAGAAGAAGTTGACGCTTTTGTTCCGAAACTACTTTTAGCCGAAACCCTCACTCCATCCGAAACTCTGTTTGGCAGAAGCACCCGCCCCATCCGAAGCTCCTTTTAGACTGAAGCACTCACTGTCTTTTAAAGGATCTGCAGATAATCTCTAGGAATGATTGATGTAATGTTTACAATAATGAATGTCAGAATTGTGAGCCTTGGGGGTATATGGTGGCTAACATATTATCAATACATTAAATGCATAGCAGAATGAGTGATGCGAGGCTTCGGAAGGCCACGTGGTTCTTATCCAACGGCTACCACGTTGACTAGAACTCTATAAATAAGCAACTCTTGTAATATTTGAATATAATGCAATTCTACAAACTTAAAAATACATTTGGTTTCCTCTAATTCTCATTCTATATTATTTGTTTGAGTCTAGTTTGTTCTTATTTTGTTCAAGTTGTTTATGATTGTTTTGTTTATATGCAATCATTTTTTATTATTTCGCTGATACTCGAATATTTTTGTCCCGCATCGTATAGCATCTCCCACATCCATAAACGTCATCCCTTTCCGTCTAAATCTCCGCTCGAAACGTGTTGAAAGTTGCTCACGCGGGCGCGAGTGGGCCCAACATCTGTTGTCCAAGTAACCATTACGAAAAACAGGGCCAATAGATTCTTTTTTTTTTTAATTTATGTTTAAGGTAAATGCCTATTTATTTTATTTCCAAGGCTCCTATTGTTTCTCTTCTAGAATGATGAACTGTCATTAATTTAGGCTACACAAACCAAAAAAAAAAATGGAATTGTAATCTATAATCAAAATAATTTCGTAAAAGTTCTTTTAATCAAACCAAAATAACAGAATGAACCATCTCTTCTGTGTAGTATTTAAGAAGTCATACTACTATCTTACCCTTGTAACAATGTGTCATGTGACAATCACTTGATATTTTATAAAGGTTTAAATCAACAAGATGATTCATCAACGAGAACTGAGTGCTACAAAAATTGAAGTGGGGAACATGGAAAAATTGGTTGAAGACCCAAGCATTCATTCACGTAAAGGTTACGGGACTTTAGGTTCAATTTTCCCCAAAAGAAATGATAACATCAAATTGATACAAAACTAACAAAACAACCTCAATACTTCAAAAATACTTGGGTAGAGACAAGAAATCTCTTTTCATTCATTTCTCTTCACATTTAAAACCAAGCATAAGGGGCACACTTTGAAAATGATGCAACTTATAGTGAAAAGAAAACACTGGAAATGCGTAAAACGATCACTATCAACTATTTAAGCCAAAGGTCTCTCTTTTCACTTGTATTTATGAATTGAAACTAAGAGCATGCTTGGCTTATCGTAAAGAGTTCACTTACAAGTTTACTTATAAGTAAATAAGTAGGCATTTTAAAATAAATAATATGTTGTCACTTAAAAGTTGTAAATAAGTTACAACTGAGAGGAAGGTAACACATCGGATTCAGGAGCAGGAACAGGCACACTGGAGCTTGGAATCTTGTTGAAGTGAGCTCTTTAGAATACAAGGTATTTTGTGTTGGTAAATGAGAATCCAAACAAGTTAGAAAACAAAAACTTACAAACTTGTACTTTTTTCTTTTACCTAAACCAAACACACACTTAGTTAAGCCAATGTTCTCTCGCTTCCCCATTCACATGGTTGATCATCTAGCATTATATATAAATAAGCTCTTTGTTTCATTTGTCTCATTTAAATGCTTTCTCTTGGATCAATCTCTTTCTCTCTCTCATATTTTACTTGACACTTGTAAGGATAAACCTAAAGCAACAACAAAGTAGAAATCTACAACTCCATTAGTGTTTCAAGATTATTTGGGCAGCATTTCTGAAATGCTAGTTTAGAGAATAAATAATTTTTTTTTGTGAGCACAAGTAAACAGATTCATGTAGAACTGGCTCTGATCTAAACTTAATTATTTTCAAAATGCAAAATAAGCAATTTCCCAAGCTATCTAAGGACAAAGATCATCAAATCCCCACTACGATTTCAACTAACTAGGATTAAAAGAAAACAAATCTCCAAGAGTCAAACTCAGTCCACTAATTGATATACAAAATTCAACACACATGGTAAATACCAGAGTTAAGCCCAATCATAAGCAAAATTTTTAACTTACACAAAACATTGGACATATAATTCATCGAAAGGAGAAACGAGAAACTTAAACTTAGAATCGTTACCTCGTTCAAATCTTTCCAATTTTAACCTTGCATCAAAAATGTATTTTCAAGAAACCCCACAAAAATCAAAACCCAAATTTCAATAATTCTGATACTTCCATGAATCTTGAATTATGGATTCTTCAGCTTCTGATCCATCGAGGTGGGGGAAGAGATAAAAGGGGCAAAATTAGGGAAGAAAAAAGGGTGAGGAGAATGGGTGACAACAATTGAATGAAAAAAGGACAAGTGAAAAACAACAAAAAATAATTTTAGTTAAATAATTATACATATAAAATGATAAAAGAGGAGAGTTGACTGACAGCCAATAGTCATCGTTTGTGCACTGTAAAAGAACCGATATACAGAAACGTAAAGTAGTGACGAAGTTCCCATTTGTCTATCCTATGGCTGGCTGGCGAATATTGTATTTAATATTATACATCTATTTCTTACTTGCAATAGTAGAATCAAGAAAAGAAATTAGGATTTTATCGCAAAATTTACAGATGTTCCATGTGGTAATACTGCTTTCTTGGACTTTAGCGCAGTATCGAAGGATGCTAGGCAATATTATTTGGATCAAGCTATATGTACATAATTTTATACGTAATTTTTTATCGAATCAACTAGTGGCGGCCCCATATTGACCCCACTAATAGGAGGCCTCCACTTGTCGATTCAGTAAAAGATTATGTACAACAAGAATAATCCATATTATTTTATGGATGATTAACTTTGACTAACTAAAATGAGATAACATTTCTATGAGATTCTTTAAACAACTATGCGATACGTTTTATTCTAAAAATTATGCTAAACTCTTTAAATTAATATTTTAATCTAGAGAGTTATAATTAAATGTATTCAAAGTATTTTCAATTTTCAATAAAGAAAAATAATATAATAATTTGGAGATTTGCTAGTGAAAAATTAAAGATATGGAAAAACAATCAATATATTTTTTAAAGTGATAAAAATAAGTGTTAAATGTATGAAGCGCATTGGAATACTTAAAAAAAATTATAATCTCTAAATTATGGAATATGTTATTTAAAAATAGACGATCTCTTGAAAATACTCTTTAAGTAATTAATCAATTTTGAAAAAAGATAAAAGAAAATAAAACAAGAAGCGAAACTTTTTAGCACCGACTCAAAATAGCTAGATGGATTAAAGGTAAGGCTTCATCCAAGCCAGCAACATACTTGAATCACTCTATCTAAAAAGAAGGACCACACTTGACTTGTCTTTCAAATTTGAGGACCAATCGACCGATCAATGAACATGCCAATATTGGGGTCGAGTTAGTCTACGCCGACGGTTTTAATTTTTCAAATTTTCTTCAATTAGAAATAGCTCTCAAAACTCTCTTGATTTTACTTTACCTTTAAATTTTTGGAACCAATTCAGCAATACGCCGACAGTAAATTATGTTACATTTGTAACCCTCCATCTTCCGATTGACAAAGTTACCATTACCTTTGTAATATGCCACGTTACACTATTCCGCTACCATTACCACCACAATCACTTCACAAACCTTGTTATATTGTCACAACCACCATCACCCTAACAACTACTTGTAATATTGTATGCTTTGTTATATTGCCATCAACGATACTGTCATCGCTACCATAATCACTTGTAACATTCATTATTACAAGTTACAACTACTAAGATCACATCCATCGCCAATCTTCATTGTCAATATCCCATCTACATCAACGAAAGCTCCTCAGCATGTTCCATTATAATATTAAGGGTGTCTTTGAGCCACATTATTTTCGATAAATATATTTTGAAATAGTAGATTGATGGAGAATGTGTAATTAAAAAATAAGGAAAAATTATTGATGTGATAAAAAAATATTATTTTATTGAATGATGCGTGGTTGAAAATGAGTAGAAAAATAAAAATAAAAATTTTAATGTGTACCGAGCATGAGCTAAGAAATAAATTTGGATGGTGTGTTCATACGAGTTGAAAAAAAGTTGGTATTTGACTATTTGGAGGGAAACCCAAAAAAAAAATAGAAATTTCTAAAGAAAATGGGATGGTAATTTCCTCAAAAAATAAAAAAAAATAAAAGTGGGGCCTTAATTTTTGGGGCCCTCGTACGTTTGGGCCACTTGGCAGCCATCTATGCCCAGGCCGTCATCGTCTTTCGTAAAACTTTTTTAATGATCGAAAGCTGTACTTCGAGAAGAAAATAGCCTTTTCTTAAGAACACGATACGACCTTTCTATCTCCAATTAATGTAATGTTTGATTAAATAAATATTTTATATTATCCTTTCATCAAATAAACGATATTCTTAAGAGATATCTTTTACTATAAGCTTAGAAGAAATTGAATCTATTTATATTATAGTCATTTAAGGTTCCACGTGTGAAATTTTATGCTGAAACATAGTAAGAAAAAAATATTTTATATGCAATGATACTATCTTGAACCAAAAAATCTGTAAGCGTCTATTTGATTGCAAAAATGAAATTTGGTGGAAAGAAAATCAATTTTAAAGAATTGAATTACCTAGAAATTATTTTACGAGAAATTATCAATTAATTGTGTTTGATTGATATAATTTCTCACTTGAAAAATATTGAAATTTTAGATCTTTTAATATTCGTTTGACTTTGTTTTCATAGAAATTGTCCATTAAAAGGATAAAATTTGTTCCTGTTGGGTATAAATTGTTTCCGTTGCCAAAAAAAAAATTGTCTATAAAAGCTTCTCCCACCAAACCTATAGAAAAAAATTTCATCAAAAACCCAAAAAATGTGGGAATCCAATTTCATGGAAAATTTAGCCAATCAAACATGCAAAATAGTGGAGATGGAATTTAATTTCCATCTTCCATGAAAAATAAAGGCGACTAACAGGGCATAAATGTAAATTTCCGTAGAAAAAGTAATTTTGATCAAAGCAACTTTCTTATTTTCTTCATTTAAATTAAAAGGCTTTAAAGAATCCTTTTAAGAAATCAAAACTGACCATTGCATTATACAATACAATCAAGAAGATATTACAGAGAAATGTGTATTGAAAGTTTGCAGTCAACTGCAACACATCTGAGAATAATCCAATCCAATCCATAGAAGAACACAAAAGTGAAAATGAACAAACAGAATATTCTTTCCACCCGAATATAAGAGGCTCGAATCTAAGAACCCAAAAGACGAGAAAACTGCATGTGAAGGCTTCGTCTTCGTGGTATGTAACGATACTGTGGCATAGATGCGCTCTCAGCAGAGCGCCGCGAAACACCATTATTTTTTCTCTGGCCGTTTATCCGGGCTATACAGTGAAAGAACAAACACTAATAAAATCTCTACTATCAAATATGAGTATAAATCCACCGGTTACCAACTTTCAGAACCTTTTTTTGGAGCTTGACTTTCTGACAAGACTTTAAAGGGACCGCTAGAACCAAATGGGTCAGAGTCGTCAAATGAAAAGCCACCGCTATGTCCAAAATCCCTTGTGCTATTCAAGGAGTCAAACCTAGTGAGAGTCTCCTGACGGGGAGATGAAACGTTATCCTGCGTACTGAAGGAGTCATACCTTGAAAAACTGTCAAAAAAGGGATCTCTAGATTCAGCACCGTATCCCGGAGGAGAATTCCCGGCCCTAGAAAGTGGGGACCCAGGAACAGAGTTCTCAAAAATAAACGGGCTATTCTTCTGGGGGGAATCAGTTCTTGCTGGACTCGCACCAAAATCACTCGACCCAAAGAAATATTTCTCTTCATGCTTCCCATGATCCGAGTCCTGCCAGAGTTTACAATGGTGGGGTAACATCAACGTGAAAGCCAAAAATCAGAGACAGGAATCTATATGAAGGCTTCGATCCTGAAGTGCAGACAACTAAGCAGGAATGAAAAATAAATATACTAATAATTACTGACAATGAACACAACATTATTAGAACTTAATGAAATTTCGTCCATGAAATATTATTACACTTGAAACATTTAGTACCACGGGTTATCAAATGTTGTAGACAAAACCATAGTTAAAAATAAAAGCGTGCGAGTGGAATTCGATTTAAGTTACATTAAAACTGTTCAGCACATATTTTTCAAAAATCATTTTTCTCCAAAATAATTTTTAATCACACATTCTATAGGACCACAACTTTTTCTCACTTTTCCAGCAAGCATTCTCAAAAAATCACTTTTCACTACAAAAAATTGTGCAAAAACAATAAGTCTCACCCTTTACATGATCCCATGTTTCCTCCCCAATTTAAAGTTACACTAAATCGTTTTTGGCTTCACATGCACGCTTTTTTTCAAACACGAATTTGGCTGACGTGACATATGTCATTTGTGTCCACATTGTCATTTAACAGTGACAGAGAGAATTTTAGGTTAACATTTCCAGATAAGTGGCGATTAGTGTAATCGTTAGAAACGCGAGTCACTATTACATAAAGAATATTACTTCAATGAACATTTTGAAATTTTTGACAAATTTCAGCGACCCTTGTTGTCAATTAACCCTGATGTTATAAGGCAGACAAGGACTTCACAAGTCTACTCACCTTAGCATTAAAGCCCCAAACTGAATCAATGTCATCATTATTGTCAAAAGTACCCCATGCAGGTTCATCAAAGCTTCTGCAGCGCCGGGAAAATACAAAATGAGGGAAGGAGAGAGAAAAGATCAGACCCATATTACAGTTGGATGATGGAGAACGTGCAATTACAAAAGATTTAGTATGATGTCAGACAAGTACAAAGCAATCCAAACCTATGAGTTTCAGCATCTCCATCAGAGCTCTTCCTGAAATGGTTTTCTGAATATTTGGGAGATGGACTTTCAAATGTTGTTTCCCGTGCTGGACTTCCTTGTGGACTCTTTGATTCATCTTCACTGTGTGCATACGATGATTCTGTCTCAAAAGCACTGGCACCTTTGCTGAAGGGTTTTTCAGATGTAGCATCAGGAATTGACCCCGAATCAGGGGAAAAGTTATGAGTTGGAGAAGAATTCTCTTCATGAACAGATGTTGACTTGGCATTTGCAGGAACAGCGACATCAAATGAAAATCCTGGTAGCAACAATGTATAGGTTAGTATCTATATGCTAACAATAAGGGTAACAAAGCGGACAGTATTCAACAGTGAATCAATTGATTAGGGAAGGTTGAAAAGCAAGAGACGCCAAACCTTCATCTTCGAACTTGTCCCAGTCTTCATCCCAGATTGACACAAACTCTGGGATCCCAGGTTGCCAACCTTAAAAATGACCATTGTTACACCAAAAGTTAGTATGAAGGGACACCTGGGCACAACATATTTACATACATAATTATTTCTAGAAAGGTGAAAAATTACTGAAATGCTAAATTGCTTGCTGGACAAAGAAATCACAGATTCCCTTCCGAATTTATGAATAAAGATAAGATTTAATCTATACCTTCTGAGACATTCTTTTTCTCTAAATGTGCAAGTTAAGCATGCTACTAAATTCTAAAGGTAATGCCCCATATTTACCACTAGAATTACTTTTAATATCAG
The DNA here is from genome assembly GCA_019097785.1 of Fraxinus excelsior. Taxonomy (NCBI): domain Eukaryota; kingdom Viridiplantae; phylum Streptophyta; class Magnoliopsida; order Lamiales; family Oleaceae; genus Fraxinus; species Fraxinus excelsior. Next base: position 8,361,135 of record CM032625.1, on the reverse strand, counting down.
TCTAAGGTCTTTGTAAAGGTTTGTAAGGGTAGTTCATGCGGTTTTTTATTCATGAACTAAATGAACAACCACCTGTCTCAAATTTCCAAAGAGAAGCTGAATGCAGATAAAACAGATAAGCTCATGCCAACTACCACTTTATGTGCTTGTCTGGTAGTGTTTTTTAAGTGCTTATAAGCTGTGGTCCTACAGAATGTAAGGATAATAAGTGGGTAGTAAATTGCAGATTTTGGGGAATGTGGGGATATAAAGAATGTTTGACGAGCTTAAATTATAATTTGAGCTTTGCCAAGTGCTCTGTCTTGCATCATTTAAAAAAAAAAAAAAAAAAAAGAAAGAAAACAGTTCATAAAGCGCACTGGCCTTCCTCATGTTTCAAGGAGAAACTTTTCTCTGTATGTTTTATGTTCTCTTTTTGCTAAAAGTAATCTCTTACGTGCCTTTTGGGATCAAACTTGCAAAAGTGATTTCTTTTTGCTTTTCCAAGTGTCCGTGGCTGGACTTTAGGGTGGGTGGGCAGTGGGTACAAATACAACCATTTTTTGATTAAAGAAATTTAGTTTGGCCATTTATCTGTGTTACAACAAACATTATCATAAAAACTTAAAGCATAAAGCTTAGGAGAAACAGTTGAACTACACAGTAAATTATCGAATTCAGACAAAAATATGTGAGGGATGCTAAAAATTGCAGTATAGAAAAGCTCCCAACTATATAAATAATTGTGCGTAAAATTACATAAAAAGTTACAGAAGATACCTGGCGGAAGCTCAATCAATGCTATAGATTTTATCTGTAAGTCATGTTTCTTGCAACGCTCGGCCATAGCCTTCAACAGCTCCTCAAGATCCGATTGAATACGATCAGCTCGAACCTAGACAGACCAGGAATGCATTTAGTGCTGCATAATTTTGTGTGAAGCCTACGGTTTTCCATTAACAGTTGGAAACACCAGCACTCGTCCCAGCAAAGTTTTAATATTTACCTGAAGAATACCGTCTGCACTACCACCTTGTTCCATTTTAATGATTGCTTGCTGCAACTCCATTTTTCTCTCCTAGAAATGCATTAAATAGAATTCAGAATGAGTTAATAAAATTTCCAGGACCATCATTCTAGTGTCTAGAACAATATGCCAAGTAAACTTAGTCCCAAAAAACATGTAGATAATATAAATATCTAAAGACAGGCCACTAAAGAAGCTAGGATGAATAAAATGCAACTAATAATCAGCAAGAAACCATAATAGCGTGACAGTCCTGAAAAAAAGGAGCATTCCAAGCAAAGAAGCAATAAAGATCGTATCATATATTGAAAACATCAACAAAAATTTGGGATAGCACAAGTTGACGTGAAAGAGAAGTATAACACAAATGACATTAAATCACCAGTACAACCATAACACAATCTGGGAACACATTTAAAAATAACTAATGAAGGACACCATAATTCTACTATTGGGAGAAGAAGGCAGTGATTGGATAAGTTAAATAAGTATGAATGACCTGAATTTCACGAAATGAAGCCTCTTCAATAGTTAGTTTAGAAGCAATTTCTGCAACTTGTTTGTATTTCTCTTCATATTTCTTGGCAAGTAACTCAGCCTGAAATAAGGGAAAAGGAATGGGCAAGGTATATACGGAGGAACAACTGGAAGGGAACAAAATTTTTATCTGAAAACATACCTCACGCTTATCTGCTAAAGCCCTTTCTGTAATTTCATTAAGACGATTATCACATCTACTTTTGTACAAAACCTGAAGGAAAATTTTAGAAAACAAGGTTATAGTGCAACTAATGAAATTAGCATGCATGATTATAACAATATCAGAAGATAAGAAAGTTTTCATAGTATAATAACTCACAAGGTCTTGCATTTTTGTCCGATAGAATTCAATCTTCTCTCTGGAATCCAGAAGCACTTTCTCCTTATTTTCAACCTTCCATTGATAAAAGGAACAACTTCAATAACAACAAAACACCACAAAGCACGCTTGGGGCCACATCTTGTGAAAGAATGCAAGTAGCAAAATTCCCGAAAGAAGAGGAAAAAAATCCTCAGAGCTGAGGAGAAAAGGTAACTATCTAATCCTCACAAAAGTCTACCTATGACCAGGGGCGGAACCATACTAACTTCCCTGTGGTCAAGTGAGCCAGGGGTGGTTTGGAAACAATAAATGGCTGATATTAGTTTCTCATGAAAGTAACAACTGTAAAATTATAAACTGAAAAAATGTGCTTCATATTCCAATATTTGGCGCTGGTAAATATTAACTTGTTCAAATAACTCAATTTTTGTGACAGCTGGAAATGAATTTTCAAAGCTAAAAAGTAACAACACAACTGGATTAATAAATCTGCAAACATTTCAAAACATAATCTCCCTATACGTGCATTACTCATGAAACTCAACAAGACGATAAAACTAGATATTTTGAAACCATTCACATCATGAACATTAAAAAAGACCACGAGAGGCCATGTCTGATGTTGCAGGGGGACTACCGTTTCATTGGATTCTGCCTCTTGAACTTTATTGTCCAAATAATTCTCCTCGCCATTACTGTGTTCCCTCGTATAGGAATTATCCATTAGAGGACCTCTAGCATTCTGTTCATTGAATTGCATCAATCCATCAGGCTGAGAATAAACTGTCTGTGTTGGAGGCCTTAAACCAGCAGATGCAATAGGCTGGGAACCATGTGGGAGTTGCTGTGGTCTTATGCCTAAATACCAAGAGAAAATACTCATTTTAAAAATAAATGAGAAATGAGAAATTAAGGGCTTGTTTGAGCCCCATTTTTTTGTGTAGAATGCATTTTGGAATAGTAGATTGATGGAGAATGCATGGTTAAAAAATAAGGAAAAATTTTGAGTTTGCGTGCAATATTATTTTATTGAAGAATGTGTGGTTGAAAACAAGAGATAGAAAAATGCATTTTGAAAAAAATGAGGATCAAAAAAGGGCTAAATATATAAAATTCAATCTGTATCAGTACCAGTAGTGGCCCCCCAGCCCATGCTTCCATAAGAAGCAGTGGGTGGACCTGCCAAAGACAACAGAATTTCATCTAGCATGACACTACTAGGAAGCACCGATGGAAGTGGTCGTCCTTCCCTGTAACGCTCCATTAAATATAGTGCAATGCAGAACTCCGTCAAAGAAAGCATGCCATCACTGTCTTGATCTGATAAGTCCCAAACCTGCTTTAAGACCTCTGTAAAAGACACCAAAAAGATTTAAATGACATCCCAAACATATAAGGTCAGCGAGTGTTCAAGACTTTGCTGAAGCATGTGTATAAGAGAAGGTATAGATCATCACAAAGTGCAACATATAACTGATTTAAAATTCTGCCTTGGCAAGGTAGAACTAAGAATATTTAAACACAGGATCAAGGAAGCATCAAAGGAGGCAACTTTGCAGACAGTGTATTGCTCTCTGGCGTCTATAATATCACTGTGGAAATCCAATTAGACAAATATAATTTATCCCCCAAGTATTCACTTGATAAATAATACAAGTGCAACAGGGATAATTTTCAAGCACTAAATCAACATGTATGTAATACCCCGAACTTTACATTACACACTTGGCCGATATGATTCATACATTTCACATTTCATGCTATTTACATTGTCATTTGCATCAATGCACATGGATGACGAATTGTAGGGTGATTTTGTGGCTGCTATTTTCGCCCTTAAGTATTTTGTATTTTACTTTTGGGGAATCCTAGATTGTATATAACTTTTGAAATAGTATGTAAACATTTTTGTAATCTCAAATTAAGCCCCAGTTTGATCCACATTGAATTTTTCATTCCCATTCTTCTACTCATTTTCAACCACACATTCTTCAATAAAATAATATTTTTCATTACATCAATAACTTTTCCTTCTTTTTCAACCACACATTCTCCATTAATCTACTATTCCAAAATACATTCTTCCAAAATAATGTGGTTCAAACACACCCTAAATATGTTGGTAACCTTGAGTGGTCAACTTTTATCCTATACATATATGTGTGTATAGTAAAGGGGGTGTGACAGTGTATAACTAATTAATCAGCACGCCATTCCTATCTAGAAGAACATTAGAACAATAGGATCAAGACACTTTATGCATTTCAAGTCTCTGTTCAGAAAGTAGAACAAGGGGTCCATTGACACGGAAAAAAACAAAAACAAAACGAACGAACGAGGCTATTGTATAAGTTAGTCCAATAGCTTCCAAATTACTAAGACAAGAAAGCCGAAATTTTAGAAGTGGCATAATCAGAAACATAAACTACACTTCCAAGCGGGTTTCACGTTGCAAGGCAAACTACCAAATTTATTTCAATAGTTTGAGGAATCTTGATTAAATAATCAAAATTAAAAGGTTGTACACCAAGGATATTAAGTGTCAGCTCTGATCCAACTCCCAAAATGAGCTTGAGCAGAATAATTTCAATTATAAAATTGATCCGAATCTGAGTATCAGAATACATAGTTAATGCAGTATCCCCATCTATGCAGATTCTACATAAATATATTCCCCGAATAAAATAAACATAAAAAATGTAGAACAAGATGTGTGCCAAGCTTGAAATAAACAAGCTTAATCATCATAGAAAAAAGCAAACAAGCTTAATCATCATAGAAAAAAGCATGAAATAATAAATAAAAACAATTATCAGTACCTATTGGTAGTCTCCAACTCAAGAATAGACTGTGTGCCTGCTCACCAGTGATCTTCCCATCTCTGTCAGTGTCTACTTCTACAAAAACTTTGGCATATTTCTGAACGCTCGTGCGTGTCATTTTCGGCCATGAAATCTGAGACTGCTCTGAAGCAGAATTCCCCCCACCAGCTGGCGCTCCAGATGATGAGCCAAAAGAAGTAACTTGAGTTGAAACCTGTTGATTAGATTTTGGCAGAGATGATGTCTGCTGAGGTTGGCCCATAGATGGTTTCATGAGAGTGCTCTGGAAAGATTCAAATGGATCAGGCTTAGCTGAAGGCTGCGCCCCAGTAATGACTGAGGAGGTAGGTACGCCACTGGCAGGTCGTGTTGGCACAGATGAACCCTGAAGAGATGGAGATTGGGTGGTAGAGAACACATCCTCTCCAAACATTGAGGACGCTGTTGAAACCGAATCTAGCGATTTTGGAGCAACTGGAGGAATTGATGGACTGGCTCCTCTGTTCGCGACTGGTGTTGGTCCAGTAGGAGCAACACTAGTTCTTCCACCAAACCAATCATTGTTCGAGTTTGAAAGACCAGGACCGACCATATCACCTCCCCTGGGGAAATTCAGACCACCAGGACCTGGAGATGGTCGTGACGCAGTAGCAGCAGGCATGGGTAGAGGTCTGTTTGGTTGGTTACCCTGAGAAGAGAAATACTGCTGGATTGTACTCGTGCTTGAAGGTGGCTGTCCAAATTGCTGGTTCACATTTGTACTTGGTGGTACCTGTCTGAAATGCTGATTCATGCTCGAACTTGAAGGTACCGGTCTGAATTGCTGGTTCATGCCTGAACTTGAAGGTGCCTCTCCAAACTGCTGGTTTATACTGGTACTTGAAGGTATCAATCCTCTGAAGCCAAGATTATTAGAAAATGCTGGTGCAGCTGCACCCATCTGTAATGGAGGTGCAGCACCGACTGAGTTCGACAGTGGTGCAGGTGTGACCGCTACATTTATCTTTGGGGCAGGGATTTTGCCTGAAGCAGGACTGTATAATGCTGCCTTCACAATATCTGGTGTTAATTCTCGCTTGCTCTGAGCCACCGTTACAAGTTTAAGGAAATTATAAAACTCAGGACGGCTGAGATAGCCAGTGTGGCTCTGGTCAGCATGCATCCATATCTGCAACCAAATAACAGATCTTGATAAACATGCAAATGATAATCTAGATCTGCAGATTAAAAAAAAAAAGCCGCACTTTATAGAAACTTAAGGAAGAAGAGTAAAGTAAAAAATATGAGGAGTAATAATATATTCTCATTTCTCATCCATTATCAGGGGAAAGAATTACCACTTTCATGAAGTAAAGAAGATTGTATTACTTAAATGTTTTCTTTGGCTGTTTACTTCAACCTTAAGAGATTGTAATAAAATTGATGGCGAACCGCTAATAATGGCTTATCGGTACAATCTAACAGAGCCAAATACCACTGTAAAAGTTGAAATACAGAAGAAGGAAAGGATGACATTTTAGTACTTCCATTCCTTGGGAAAATATATCCATAAGAAAACCTTAGTTATGTCATCTTGTCTAGCATCATCAAGGCATAATAGAGAAAAAAATTCTCGTCCTTCTTTTGACGTGAAATTTTTTCAAGGAATAGGTGGCATGGCATAGATTATCACAGTGCCACATCAGTTCAACAATTTACTACCAAGTTTTAACACTAAATGTGTACGACATCGCAGAAGACCAGAAGTCCACTTTATACAAATCTACCAAATCAGATATTTGCTAAACAGTCAACCAAATTGTCAGTGCTAAGCATCTAACTAAAAAGAACCCAATACTCCTACAAGCAGTACTTACTTAATCATAAATAAGCCAACTCAAAATTGGATTCAGTATACTATATACTTAAAACACAGATTTGGCTCGAGGCAATTCGAAATAGCACGCTCTGCATAGTAGCTGATCATTAATCATACGGAAAATTCAAGAAAAATTACAGATTTATAAAAAAAGAATAACAGAAAAGAAAAGAGAGGAACCTGAGCGAGGACTTGTTTGGGCAGATTGGATCCCTCTAAGAAAGCAACAGCTTCTGCACCACTGATCTTGCCATCCTGATCCAAATCCGCCCTCCGAAAATACGCCTCAAACTGTTCCATATTTACTCCTCCTCCAGTCACCGCCATTCTTCCTTCCAAATTCTCATATCATCATCAAATAAAATAGCAATTTAATCCCTCCGCAAATAAACAAATCTACTGTCAACAACTAAAAACTTAAAGGGTCTACCCAAAAAGCTGAATTGGTTTGAAGGAAGAAATGAATGTTTAATTACGGATCGAGAACAATTGATAGAGTAACACGGGCTTTGAAAATTGTAAAAGAATTATGCAACCACAGAGAATTGGAGATTGGGGCAAAAAAAAAAAAAAAACAGCAGGTTTAACGGATCTTTTTCTTCTATTTATGCTTTTGATTTCTGAAGGAAATGAATCAGGTGGGGGTTTACGTTGGCTTCTCCTCCCCAATCGACCGACGATCTGTACTGAGATCGAGAGAATGAAATTTTTATTTTTACAGTTTTGGCCCCCATATTTGACAAATTATGAAGTGGCCCATTACTGTTCTTTGTTGTTTATTTTGCTAAAATTCTACTTTCTAAGAAACGAGCAGTCCTATCACTGGTGTGGTAAAAAGTAGGTTAACCCTGAGCCATATTATAATATTTATTTTTATTTTTCTACTTATTTTTAATCATACATTTTCATTATATCAATAATTTTTCTTTCTTTTTCAACCAAATATTCATCATTAAAAAAAATGCATTCTTTCCATTTTAATGTGCATCAAACAGGGGCTAAGTTGGGTTTACTATTTTCAATTTTGAAAATTTGTTTAGTATGTTATTTTTAAAAATATATTTTCAAAAACAAAGATTAATTTATAACATAAAACTCAAAACATGAAAAACAAGAGTTCATATAAAATGCATTGGTTGATGCTCTCATCGAAAACACAGATAAAATATTCTCAGTCCACGTAAATAATTTTTATATTTATTTCGTATATTTTTAACTCAAATTATGCTTATTTTTAGTTTACTTTTGAAGTGAGAAAAAATGTTGTAAGATTTACCAACTTTAAAGTGTATACTAGTGTGCATCGTACATTGCACGATAACCGTTATAATTTTATAAGAAATGTCATTATGGTTATCTATTTGAAGACACGTATATATTAGTTATAACATTCTCGGACAAACTTTTATATTCGATGAGCTACATCATAAACAACACACCATTTGAAATAAAAAATGCATCTTTGATTTTCTTTTCAGGCACAATATTTTCAAAGACTGTGAAAATTTGTCGCACACAATCTATTCTATAACTTTTGGAACATACATATAATATAACATGCTTAATTCAATCATAGAGAAAATTAGAAGTTGAAAATATGAATAAGAGACATTGAGAATAATTATTTATACATTTAAGTAAATAAGGATACAAATGATAAAGAATTGAAATTAAAGGGAAACTTAGTGAATCAGTTGTACCAAAATGCAATTATAGCATAACAAATGTGTAAAAAAAATTCTTTCAAAAGAAACTACCCACATTAAGTTGTGAGACAAGGATAAAATGTTAAGTGTCATTGAAAAAAATACATTGCTGTTATTGAGTAGAACAAGTCATCTCACTAAACAATTTAAAGTACAAAACAACTCTCAAGCATAATTGTTAACGTTGGTCTTCTTTAGATATAACTGCAATAAAATGTGTATCTTCATTAAGTAAATGGAAGCGTAACAATGAAATCATACCTCAAATAGAAATACAAAGAAAAATAATTAAAGAAACGTGTGTTAAAAATCACCTCTTAATTTGAAATATTGTTGGAGTATAGAGTTCGAGCCTCTTCCAAAGTAAGTATCATCAAGTTTAGAAAGAAATCTCCCAAAAGTATGATATAATTTAAAACAACAATATAATATATTGACAGAAAAGTCGTCATTCGTTTGAGCTACAGAATATTCATTTTGTAGCCACAAACAAAATAGATGTTTTTTTTATGAAGATATTTGATTGTTCTTTTAAATTATGGCAAGTTTTTGGGAGACTTCTTTCTAAATTTAGTGATAAATGCTTTGGAAGAGGCTTAAGCATAATTATTAATATTTGACACCTTAGATGAACCTGCAGATAAATGTGTAGTTTGATTAAGTATATAGAAGTGTAAGAACGAAATCATAAATGAAATAGAAAACGACAGAAGAATAGCTACATAAAAGAGTCTTAAAACTGTTAACTTACTTGGAATAATTTTAGATAGAAGGATGCATGTGTCCGAATGACAACGATACAACATTCAATCCAAGCGTAGAATTTCATTATGTAAATTAATTAAAAATATTAAAGTCAAAGTTGTCTAACTGCTATACTCAGGAAAAGTAATATATCAATTGAGTGCAAATATGAAGTAAAAATAGCACATGCAAATTATAAATCCAAATATCAATGGATATAGTTATATAGTTTTCGTACATAAGAAGACAAAATTAATGATCGACAATAAGTAAAAATGAAACATAAAAAGGAAAAAATGTACAATTCATGTAAGCGTCTAACTTCCATCCATGCGACACACTTTGTACACCATGAACATTGAGATTTCATCGTTCACAAGTTCAAATACACATGTGCCACCTATTTGAAGTTGTTTCTCTCCAACGTAGCATGTCCAACCTATGGTGAAACATCGCACATCACCATTTGTTCATAAATTTGTTGCAGTGGCCAATTGTGATGTGAACGATGATGGATTTGAACATTCTGGACAAATTCCGGTAGATACAATCGAGCGAAAGCCTCAAGTACATACTTCAAAATAAATTCACAAATCTATAAATAGAAAGAATGACACGGTTAACAAAAGATTTAACCTAAAGAGGAGCTTACGATTTTTCGATGACCATCTTGATCAGCCTCTAATGTTACTCGAAAAATAGGATTGACATTAGGTGAAATCTCAACCTCAAATGTCTTATAAGTCACTTCTACGCCTGAATTCTCAAATATCGAAATATCGTAAGTAGAATTTTCGTTGTATTCAAAGATGATAACATAACCACTTTGTAAATTATGGTAGCCAAAGAATTGGGGTCATCCACCAGCAAGATACATGTCTTTATCAACCCTTTCCAATTGTATGTTACAAATAATTTCATCATAACTGATCAAACGTATTGTATCGCTAAGGTCATGTCCTGAGCGACGTACAAAAGATCTAGGAAGCTACTATAAGAGGGAAAAAAGTCTCATACAAATGTTATTTACTTTATATACAATCTCATTAATAATGAATAAATGTTAACAAAGATATCATTTGAAGACATACCAAACAAACATTATGGCCCAATGTGTTATTACTTGAAAGAAACGGTGTTGTATATCACTTCCGTTCGACATAATATTTCTACTACAAAGAAGACAGATAAACATCTATATTAAACTTTCAGCTACAAGAATAATTAATATAACTGAAATCGACGATAAGAAAAAAGAGCATGAAATAAAAATAATGTGATAAAATAAGTTACAACGGTTGTAATTCCCAATATTGTTTAATATTTATAATCTTCTTAACTCCCGAAAAAAAAAATCTAAACCATAAACAATTATGATAATGCTATCTTAAAAACACAAAATAACAAAAGTAATAATTTAATAGAGAAAATGACATCTTCTAAACACTAATGACAAAACTAACATCCGTAGGAGATGTCCAAATGAAACGTTACAAACCCAACAAAATATTGTTGCGTAGCTCATTTAACCATCAAGTCAAATATCAGCACAACAATTATAATTTAGGCATCAAAAGCTTTTTCTAATGCTCGTGCATATCCCGAAATTAAAGCAAATCTATAGCAATTAAGAGCACTTAAAAGCAAAAACCAAAATAGGGCATAAAGTACACTGTTAAAGCATTAAAAAATTTAAAAGTAAAAACTTTGAGAAATTAAACATGACATCTAATTTGCATCAAATGGATCAACAATTAATGACACATTTAATAAATAGAGATTCACTGATATAAACATTGTTGCACCAGTACTGTTAGTTGCTGTCAAATAACTGAGGAATAAAAGCAAAAGGCAGCAAAACTATGAGCCAGGTCTAAGAGCGACACTTTTCTCGTTTTAGCAAATTCTTTGGAAAGTTGATGTCTGTATTTGTGAAATAAAAGAAACGATAAAATAGTATACAGTTAAAAAGTAAAATGCATATTAACCAATAAAATCTACATTACAGTAGAATCATGATTATTAAACTATTATTTTAAATAGTCAAAAACATTAAACACTACATTTCAAATATTTGTCGAGTTCTAGGTCTTGGAAATTCCAAAAATAAAGACAGGAGAAAAATTAAGTATAAATGCTATTAAAAAAAAAAGATTGTCCCCGTGAGTGCACGGATTTTTATTTATTTTTAATAACAAGATATATGTGATAAGATGTATGTAACCAATTTGATAACATCATCTAGGAAACTATTTACAATTATCAAAGACTTTCAGTATATGGAGACACGACTTTTCGTTTTTTTTTTTTTTCAAAAACCAATCGACAATACATTTCCAGAATTCCCAACAACTCGAAAATTCATCATTAATTCCATTATTCATTCATACCAATTCACAAATCACAATACTAAATGCTAAATCTGTAAATCACAAATATACTAAAAGCTAAAAAGTCTAAAATTTTGAATCAAATTTACCTGGAAACTGTATTACAAAGCTGCATTACAAAGCTCCTACACCCATTGCATTGTCGAAACTTCAAAGATGAAAAATGAGCAAACGGATTTCTTCGCTTTGATAAAAACCAGAGGAAGAAATGAAAAGATTTATGCGTGCAAAAGGTAGGAATACCGTGGAAATGAGATCTGAGTATGGTGGTAGAGTATTGGCTGTAGGGACGGTTGTGTGGGAAATGGAATAAACAGGCGGATGTGTGTAACAATGGAGAAAATAAGACATCGGTGGAACGACGTCGTTTCCCAATTCGTAATTAAAAAACATATGACATCAACATGACGACAAACCGACGTCATATAAATAGTGATAGAACTTCCCTCTTTTTAATATTGTAGGGATATTATTTGATAATATGTTAACATAAAATTGTTATATTTTTATTGAATAATCAAATTTTATAAAATAAAAGGCCATAAAATAATTTTAAAAAAATCTCAAACCAAACGTATTTTCTATTTTGAGAAATAATTTTTCAAGATAACAAACCAAATGCATTCAATCTTAAAACGGACCCTCAAAACATAAAAATTGAAAACTGAAACACAAATCAAGCGAAACTTAGTGTTTGACTTTGAAAAATAGAAGTTTAAGAGAGAAAAATGAAAGACAAACGACTACCCCCCCCCCCCCCCCCCTCTCTCTCACATCCAAACAAATAAAAAAATTAACAATAACTTGCAATTGTCAAGACAAGTGAAAAAAAAAAAAAAATCGGTGAAAAATGTAACTAAAATCTGAAATGAAAACAAAACTTTATCAAAATTGTGTTGGGATGTTTGTCAAAAAAGCAAGTTATTAAGGGGTTACAATCACTTCGAGATATTATAGGCCGAGAGCTTACTCAATTGTTTGGAGAAGTATAGTGAAACGTAATTTATAATTGGATTGACAATTAGTTAATTTCATGATTGGCGAACAAGAATTAGCGCCTGTTCTGACAAAGTTGTGGTGTCGAAGTGAGCAATTTGTCCTGGTTGCTATTACAATTTTTTGAATACTAACATTGTAGCACGAATTAGACTAGACCATGGATTATACTTTAATTTTATAAGCATTATCGCGTAAAGAGTTAGCTCCCGATTGCTTTTGATAAAAATTAATTAAATGTGTGATTGATTGAAAAGTTAATAAAACTTGCTCGCATTATGAATGTGGTTGAAAAGTGAGTTCGGGAGGAAAAATGCGAATTTAAGAAATTGACACCAAATAGATAGTAAATTCCATGTTAGCAGCATGGAATTTGATAAATCCTCGACTCAAATGAACATTATTATCGAGCTCGAGGGTCCTTTGATACATCGATGAGTGGGATCAATAGTTATGGCCGTATACCTCAACATTTAGTGTTGGCTAGCTATATCTCGCGGTCCACATGAACCAATGAAGCAAATATAAGATTAAAGTATTAAAATAACTAAAAGGGCAAAACAATCTCCTTTCAGGTGTTAAAACATAAGATCAGTGGGTTTATGATGCATTTATAGTGGAACGAGCAATAATAAATCAGACGGGGCACTCTACTAGGCAATAACTAATTATTGAAGCTTGAATTATACCTGTTCAATCATGTCCCTCTGGTAGCTCCATGAACTGTCTGAAATCAATTGCACAAGTGAACATAAAATAAAAATTGAACACGCGTGTAAACGTTGGTTGGTGGTAACTTTTTCAAGTTCTCAGACACTCGTTTATAAAAGAAATCATGCGTTAAACCGAATTATCTCATCTCTAAAGTCGAAGAAAAAGATTCAGCACACCATAAACTGTTCATTGGAACCGATACACAAGAAAGAATAGAATCAAGAGATTGCCTAACCCGAGCAAGGGCGAGATGAACTATTTCAAGCAAGAATGCCATGACCTCAGACTTGAGAGGAATTGATGGATGTAAGAATGAATTGAATACTACTAATTACAAAGGGAGACAAAACATATGCTGTTGATGGAATGTTTGGCAAGAGCACTAGACATTATTTTGTTAATGATCATGTCCAATACTGCATATAAAACATGTCCCCAACAGTTTTTCTGCAAACTGAAGAGAGGCAAGACCTACTGAGAATCTGATTTGTCTTCTGATCTCTTGTATTCAGGCTTGAGCTCATAGGTTCCTTGATTGGTTCCCTTGTTATTGTAAATGCAGAGAAGTTTAAGCATGTTCTTCAGAAATTGCTGCGACAAAAAAAAAAAAAGAAACATCAGACAATTGCAAGTATGAAATGAGGTAATGGTTGATGTTCCAACAAAGTAAAACAAAAAATACATCAGAAATACAAGGCAAGGCACCTAGGCCAACTGCTCATCAAATGACCACAAATTTTTCTACCCACGAGATGTTAAATGGAACCAGCAATAGTTAGATCATACCATCAATTCTTAGGACAGAAATAATTCGTTAACAATTTTATATAGCTTCCCTGAGTAACGTGATTCTAAGCATAGGTACTGTACAACGTCTAAGAAATTTGATGGCTCACCAACTTATGCAAATAGAAAAAATAAGATCATCCGGTCTTGTAGAAATTAGGAAGGTGAAATATAACCAGGGCAGCATAGAGTAGGTTCAGTATATCAAGTTACATACCTCAGGCTGATCCGTCTCAAGAATAAGCTGCTTTAGCGTCCAATTTGGTTGTCTTTCAAAAAGCTTAAACAAGATCTTTTCCATTTCTTCGGGGTCCCTTCTCGTTCTTTTCATTTCTGACCCCTTCGTGGCCATTTTCCTTTTATCCTATTTAAAAGCAGAACTATAAATGTATGAGATGGCATTTTATCAGCACACATTCTGTTACAAGCATAAACAATGGTAAAGAACCGTGGATCCAGAAGGCTTTGAATCAACTATCCCAAGCATAGGCCTCATCCTCATATGCATTCCACTATCATCATCAATAAACTGCAGAGCAAATGTTAAAGTTGAGGAAAAGAGATTCTACACATCAAAGTGGAAATAAATGAATAAGAGACTTCTCCAAAGATAAGAGAAGTGAATGATATTACCTGTGTCTGTCTAGTTCTAATCATATATTTGTTTGTCCTTTCCCGACATAGTTTTGCATAGTCCTCCATATTTTCATTATGAGGCTTCATGTCGAATTTGTGATATATTTTCCCTTCAACGGAAAGCTTTTTACCTAGAAGTAAAGATTTCTGGTTTGTTAAAAACACACACACTTACGAAAAAAGAAAAGAAAAAATAGAATAGATGAACACAAATAAAAACAGAATGATTCAGAACATAAGTCATCATACTGCACTAATTTAAAAAATTCAGTGTCTTAGCCTCCATTTGGAAAACTTCATAAATCAATTTATAAATGATCAAACTTCATTTTCAACCACACATTCCAATGGACCAATGAGAACATATTGAAAGAGTGACCACGTCATCCAAGTTGAAGATGTGATCATAAAACAAATTAATCTGTTTTCTAACAACTTAATAGCTTTTAGAAGAAATCATTTCAACGTGATGTCAAAGCTCCTTTAGGCTCTGGCCAACATAAATCTCTTAGGTTTTCTCATCAATTAAGCAATCTTATTGCAGGTAGAAATGAGAGGACCCAGTAAACTATTCAAAACTCCAGTAATCCGACAGGGAACAACTTGAATATCTCCATTATGAGTTGGCATCATTCTCAAATTTATTTTTCTACCAGTACTGCCAGTGTAGCAGTTGGGTGTGCATTGAGATAGAACAATGGTACCTTGGCATGATTCAGAAAATACGGACATAGGAACGAAATCGGTGGACATGTCCATAGAGTAGCACTTGGGTATGTTTCCATATGCATTACCAGCCAACTCCATGGTAAACTGATCATCATGAGAACATTTGTGGAAAATGGAGAGGAAAAACTTAGAAGGATTGCAATAGCATCTCAATTTACGTCATTACAATTAAAAAATATATTACATTTCTTCTCCTCAACCTAAAATAAATAAAAGATTAAATTAAGCTAAGCATCAAGAAAATACAAAACTCTGCCAAAAAAAAATGATGTCTATTGCTAAAATAAGGTGAGAATTATGTAGAGAAGAATGGCATAAGCTGCACGTCAATACCTAGTGTATCAAGCTCATTTTCGTATCGTATAAGCATCACTTTTTTATGTAGTAAAACAAAGATAAAGCATTAAAACTTAAAAGTTTCTCCAGTGAATAATCTTAGTCCAAATCACAGCCATTATGTCTTTATTCAGATCTACGGTGGCTTATTTAACATGTATTCTTCTGATGTAAAAAAAGCTCAGGTCATGCTGAGACCTCATAATTTGTAAGACTTGCCAAAAGAACAAGAGTAAGGAGATTCCAAGTTTAGCAAAATGCTTAAGATAAAGAAAGCACGATCAATATTTTCAACTACTATTGGCAAATTAATATTACACGCTCCACTAGAAGATCAGGGATCGTTATCTGGAATTGGTAATCGAATCTGTAAAAGTAAAATACAATAATTCAAGAATACAAATGGCCAGTAAATGGAATTTATTTATTTCGATAACGATCTTGTTCAATTCTTCTCCGGTTCTTTACTTAGCCATCTACCTCTACCATTCACATAAAGAAGATACGCCTTTTACTGGGAAAATTAAGAAAGTTTCAAGAACATAACAGGGCTCAATGAGAAATTGTATAAAACAGATTCTTCACAAACCAGCAAAGATGAGTCCCACACCCCCAAGCTATAAATCATACATTAAGAGGGTGTTTGGTAGAGATTAAAATCAGATTAAAATTGAAAATATAGCCGTTATTGTTGACTTTTATTAGACGGTGAGACCCAATAACGGTCATATTTTCAATTTTAATTGGATTTTAAGCCGTACCAAACATGCTCTAAGATGAAAAGTGGAGGAACCTCTGTAAGATAAACGCGTATTGCTATTACCAAATCAAGGCCATACACCACCATTCAGAATCCCATTGCTCCCAGGACACACGCAATGAGTAAAAACAAGTTCCACTAGCGCACAATAATCTCACAGAAAAATTCAATTTGCACCCTTTGAGGTTTTTCAATTTTTAAATATTAATTCTTCCCATCCAGGCCCATGAGTTTCCGTTTCATAAACATTAGTACTATTTTTGCAAATATAAGCTTCAGTATGAACAAATATCAAATTCCAGGCGCTTTATGAGATTCTTGTCAAACTAAATACATGCAAGATAGAATACACACAAAATTAAATAAAACAAGTACAAAATCTAGTCCATGCGATTAGAAGAAATAGCAAATAACCCAATAATGATGTAATCTGAAATATTAAACAATCCACGGAAATAATTGATTAAATGCAAGAATTTTTTTTGCACTGCGTGGTTATAGGGGAATGCGCATAGATACCTGGGTGGAAGAGAAATCGTTATTGGGGAGGAGGGGATCGACGGAGACGATGACTTTGGCGACAGTGGGACCTGAGTTACAGAAAGGTTCTTTGGCACCATCGGCGGAGAAAGGCAGAGGCGGAGGCTGGGGGAGGTGGTTGTTTTGCATGGCGCGCGAGACAACGGGAGGGCACTTCATGAGCCACACGTGTCGCTCCGCCTTACTAGTTTCCAACTGACTGTTGTCCTTATTTTTTGCCGCCGCCGCCACCACATTCTCCGTTGCATTATCCTTGCTGGGTTTCTCCGCCATGGAATATGGTGGTGCTGGTGGTGGTTTTGGATGATCTGCAAATAACGAACCGGTGACTGCTAATTGTGAGGTGCGTACTTTTCGATTTAATACTTTTTGGGACCAAAATATAATTTTATTAATAAATGTACATTTGAAAATTATTTCTAGTTTTTCATTAAAGTTAAAAATGAGTAAATTATTTATTTTGGTAGTGACATACTAATGTTATATTCAAAAAAAGTATCATCAGAAAATTGTATTAATATTCTGATGTACATATATCAAAACGCGATAGTTTTGATCTGAGTCTTAAGTTAAAACCGAACATATAGCAACATCAAAATGATTGTTTCGGGATTATTTGGCTTTCTCAACTTCTTTTTGAATTGAGATTTCCTCTAACAAATTCTGCACCTTCATGTTGATAATATGAGCTTCATTCGAATTATTGCAAATCGCGACAGTTCTAACCACAAAGAAGAATTGTCAATATATTCAGCATGTACTTATCGTGTTATCCAATGACGTAAGAGTCTTGTTATACGTACATCAAATTTGACGTCATACGTGTTGACAATTTTTTGTACATTAATTTTAACAACATTTTTTTTTCAATCAATAGCCAGATTTCTTACGGATACAGGGATTTCATCCAAGGAATGTACAAATAGATTAACTCTTTAAGATATTGGAACCTTTATAAATTTAATAATCATGTAATTGAATTAATTTAATAATAATTATGTTGAAGAGATAATCCAAGATTTGTGCAAAAAATTATTTTATGAGTTTACTTCAATTATTTCCTTACTGTTTTTTGAATAAAACCGAAAAACAAAATATCCATTTGATTATTGTGCAACATAAGTTAAGGTAAACAAGTAACTCATTCAACCTGGAAAACACAATCGATATGAATTATTTCTTCTCGTTTGGTTAATTAATTTCTATATTACTTTATGAGGTTTCGCTCGCATTAATGGAGCTTACATCCCCCGTAGCTCCACTACTATAATGGATGCTCATCGGTGCCATTACGGGTGAAAAATTGGCAAATTGCTGAATGGATACGACCATTATGATAAATCTTTGTCGACAATATTCCTTATGAAATACAATCTAACATTTATATATTTAGAGTCTATTTGATGGAGCTAAAAAACCGATTAAAATTGAAAATATGACCATTATTGGGTCTCGCTCGTTTAATAAAAGTCAACAATAACGACTAATTTTTCAATTTTAATTCGATTTTAATCTCTACCAAACACACTCTTAGTACATTCATGAAAAATTATATTTTCGCACAAGTATATTTTCGATTGATTATTTGAGTTGCAATAACATGTACATTCACGATAAATAAATCTTTAAACAAACATCTGAGCAGCAAGGCTTCTTTTATAACTTCAGTAGTAGCTATATCTAGACTCAGTTGCCGACGTGATCATAATTTATTGAAATTATAATTTTCAACTAATACATGAATTACTCAAAGTAAAAACATAAGAAATAATTGATTCTCTATTATTCAATCCCAACCTAGTCAACATCCACAAATCATTTCAGCTTTAATTTGTGCCAAACTTAAACATTTTACCAATTTGCAGCCATTCTATAGCTTCTTCATGGGTAGGACCTGAATTTGACATAAATCTACTAAAGATACTCACAGCATATGCAAAATCTGCCTAGTGCATACCATATTGTACGTGAAAGATTTTGTTGTGCATTTGCAGCATGAGTCTCTTTCTCTTCTATGTAAGGATTCTTCTTCTTGTTCATTCCCTGTGAGTGAAACCTCTAGTTTCCAAGTGATATGAGGCCCGCTTGAGCCTTTCGTGGTACACTGAAGATCTAGTCCCATGAATTGGGGATGTTTTGGGTCGGGTATTATCGAATAATCGTTGTTCAACCCATTGTTGATTTTTTGAAGGAACTCATTATACATATTGTAGGCGATTATTGTGTTTGTTCTAATCTGGTTTGGCTTCCATTTAGGTTCAAACTTGTATTAATGGGTTTCGGTGGTATGACAAATGGATTAATCCTCTTTGCCAGTACTATTCATTTGCCAGAAGTTTAACACGCCCTCACATGGGTGGGCCCTACGTGAATAAAAAATGAAAAAAGAAAAAAGCCCACCCACCCTCTACCTTCTGAGTGTCGGTAAATGTTTTGTAAATTTTTTTTCTTGTAATTCTAGCATTGTTCATGACAGATTGAGAACAAATAAAAATGAATTGAATCATCAAGAACCTCCTTAGAAATAAATTTGGATAGTGCACTGGTTTTTTTTCCCTACTAAATATTCATTAAAAAGCATATGGTGAACAAGAACTCTATAACTAAATATATTAAGGCAAAATTAGGCCCAGTACGGTCATACAGAAACAAAATTGAATAATACGTTTTTGCACTAATTAAACAATTTAAAACGTAATTAATACGTTTAAAACCCCAAAACCCAAAACGTTAAGAGTGAAAACCAGTTAGTGTTTCTTCAACTTTTTCCCATTTTCATTATAGTAAGAGATGGTGGATCTTAGCCGACAACACCGTGATGCAAGGGCGGCGCCACCACTACCATCCTCAGAGCTGCATCAAAACCCTTCATTTCCCTTCAATTTTCTGTGTGTTGTTTCAATTATAAAGGGTGGCACCACCACCACCAACATCCTCAGAAGACAAATCCCATTGTGCTTGACAATCATTTGTTTTTGGTGGTCCGCCTCCATGTGTGCAGCTGATGGCTCCGGAATTGACGTTTTTTGCAGGCGAAATCGCGAGGTTCGCGACTGGGTAAATTTCCAGATTCAATTCAGTTTGCTTGGGGCTTGATTGTGTGTAATTGTTTGCTTGGTTGGGGTCGCATGAGCTTGGGGAGTCGACTGGTAAGGCTCCGGTCAGGTGGGTGTTGCCGAAGGTAGCATTTCCGGCAAATTGCAAGTTTTTGGGCAGATTTTTTGTTTCTTCGATTTCTATCAATTTTGTGGTTGGAATTTCATGATGTTTGGTGGAAATGAGAGCTGATGTTAAGGGCTTTCCTAGGGTACCAAAATCCGATGGTTTGGGAGGTTGATTATTGTTGGGTTTTTGGTGCATTTTTTGAGTTTCACCTGGAAGAGGGTTAGACGAACATTGGTGTCAAATTCTAACTCCCGTATGTTCCGGAAGTGGTTGCCTACACTACTATAGTGGAAGGATTTTTCAAGGCATATAAGCTTGAAGATGCAGCGAGAAATTTTTAAGAAATGCAGAGTAATGGGATCATTCCAAAGTGAGTTGCTGATTGATCATAATAACTATGATAATAGCAATAGTGACCGAAGTGCATAGAGAAGTAAACGAGGTGGGGAATTGTGATGAAACTATTGGATTGACGATATGTAGATTGCTTAGCCCGACGGTGGGGTTGTTGCGTACTAGTTTTCGAGAGGGTGATGCAATTGCTAGTGATATGTATTGAGATGGACGGTGGGTTTAGAAATAAAAGAGTTCCAAGAATTTGTTCACTATATTTGATTATAGAATTGTTGTATATTGGAGGGAAAAACCATTAAAATTGTATCGGAGGCAGTAAAATTGGGAATGGAGAAATCCTCCACCCTGAAATCATTGCCCCAACCATGGAGGAGCAGGAGGTGGTGGTGCACTTGGTGGAGGCATCGGTGGATGTTTAGGTGGTGGTGTAGGTGGTGTAATGTTATTTTTGTCTATAGTTTTATGGAGAAGAGAAGAGAGGGTGTATTGCACAAGGATGAATTGCTCTTTTCTTGATTTTTCATCAGTTTTATGCACATGTAAATACATATAATGTAAGTGATCGATTATATTATTAAAAACCCAAAAATGTAACCATTTAAAAATGTGTCTTCCTTCACATTTTATTATCTTTGGAAAAACAATGAGTTTAGTGCACGCAATAACATTGTTTTTTAATTTCGTCACTTTTGAGCTTTTGTCACTTTTTTTTTAATGTGTCACTTTTTTGAATTGTCACTTTTTGAGTGTCACTTTTTTTTATTGTCTGTCATTTTTTTAATCTGTATAACTTTTAATTTGTGCCACTTTTATTGAAATTTGTCACTTTTTTTAATTTTATCACTTTTTTTAGTCACTTTCTTGATTTCTATAACTTTTTTTTAGTTTGTGTCACTTTTTTGAGTTTGTATCACTTTTTGAGAGTGTCACTTTTTTTTTTGTCCATCACTTTTTAATCTGTATAACTTTTAATTTGTGCCACTTTTTTAAATTCATCACTTTTTTGAATTTAGTCACTTTTTTTTAGTATTTATCACTTTTTCAATCACCCTTTTGATTTCTATCACTTTTTTTTAGTGTTTGCCAATTTTTTTAAGTTTGTATCACTTTTTGAGAACGTCACGTTTTTTCTTTTTTTTTTACCTAAAAAAAATGACATTGTGATCGATTACATTTTTAAAAACTCAAAATTGTGTCTTCCATCACATTTCATTGTTTTTGGAAAAACAGTGAGTTTAGTGCAGACAATAACATTTTTTTGAATTTCGTCACTTTTGAGTGATTGTCACTTTTTTTAAAAAAAATTTGTGTCATTTTTTAAAAAATTTCGTCACTTTTTTTTAAAAATTTTATCACTTTTTGAGTGTTTGTCACTTTTTTATTGTCTGTCACTTTTTTAATCTCTATAGTTTCTTTTAATTTGTGCCACTTTTTTGAATTTGTCACTCTTTTAAAATTTCACTTTGAATTTTGTCACTTTTTTAAAATTTTGTCACATCAAGTTTTTGTTACTTTTTAAGAAGATAAAAAAGATTAAATAATATGTTATATTTTTCTAACATAATCAGCATGTGGATTGGTCTGGACGTGCTGATTATTTTAAAAACATGATTACCGGTGCTACACAAATGGATGGTACTACTTTGGTATTTATCACTTTTTTTAGTTTTGTCATTTTTTTTTTGAGTTTGTATCACTTTTTAAAAAAAAAAAAAAGTAAAAAAGTGACAATTTTTATATTAAAAAAGTGACATTGTGCTACTTTTTCATTTTACACAGTATTTTTTACTTCCTAAAAACTTTTCATATGATTTTTCAAAACATTGTGTCACTTTTTTGAGTTTGTATAACTTTTGGAGTGTTACTTTTTTTTTTTTTAGTTTTGTCACTTTTTTTAAGTTTTTGTCACTTATTTATTTTACACAGTACTTTTTACTTCCTAGAAATCTTTCACATGATTTTTCAAAACATCCTTAATTTTAAGGGTATTTTTGTAAGTACCCCATATATTAATGACCTTGAATTGAGTCTTAATGTAGTACTAGTCTGCTTTTATTGACCAACTCTTCTTCGATAGAAGCTATTACCATCTCCAAATCATCATCAAGCTGGTCAGATTCACTATTCAAATCACTACCAAGATCAAATTTTATCGATCTTTTTAGTAAATTAAAGAGCGGGTTAATATATCATCAAAGTCTATAATGCTCAAACAAGTCATTCCATTCACTAGAAGCTTGAAGGAGCCATTGTATTTCAAGATCGATATTCTCAAAACGAATCACTATCTTACTGAGCAGGGAATAAATTCCACATTTGTTAAACTTAAAAGTCATGACTAATGATTTGTGTCATCCCTCGTAACAAGATTGACATTTTAAAATGAGCCCTAAAATCTAAATAAGAGGATTCCATTTGTTCAATCATTTTTATTTGAATCATATCTCAATTTATTGGAATTTGAATTATAAATTGATTTATTCTAGTCAACCTTAAACATTTTTAGGGCCATTAGTCAAATTATAACATTTCATCCATCAATTTTATTATTTTCTCGAAAACACTTATTCACCAACAGCAATCGCCTAGTATTTAAAGGAATAAATAAATTTGACATCATACAATTAACACACCGTGTAACTATTTGTCATTTTCGTTGATGCTTGAATCACGCTTACGTTTTTGCACACGACTTAGTGATCAAGGTTACTTACATGTTCTTCTGCTGTGTTGGACTTCTTTTTACCCGGTCCATTAATATGCTCCCAGCATTTTGGTAAAGACGCATTATGATGAAACACGTTTCTGTTACTTGGAGCGTTTTCCTTTTGATGACTGACGCGTGGCTTGTAACTGACCGTTGGATCAAAGCCTATCTATATACCTGCCTAGAGACGTTTGAAGGGTTAGTCGATTCACTTGGTGCTGGATTTGGCTCTCTAGAATGATCTAGGGTTTCTCCTTCGAAAAGAGAGAAAAAAGGGAGAAGGGAAAGGGGTGATGTCTGCAATGGTTTTCTACTTTAAATCTCTGATTTAAACGTTGTGTAATAGATAGATCTACCTTCGGTTTGTAATATTCTGTGTGAATATTGTGAGATTCTTAGTGATTCTTCTGAGTGTGTGTTCGAAGGCGTTCTTGGTGATTCCTGTGTGGATCCAGGTCTATTTACTGTTGTAATACTAAGAGATAAGTCTATATCTCTTTCTTGTGTACTTTGTAAACCTTGGTTGCCATTTTGTGGCTGATTAGTGCATCTGAGCATATTCCCTTTTGTGGATGCTCAACGGGGGATGTAGGCGTTGGTTGTGGTCGCCGAACCTCCGGGGCTTAGGCCAAAAACAATTCTTGTGTTCAGACTTTACTTTCTGCACTTTATTGTTAACGTTTAGCTTGAAGTCTCAATTTGATTCTTATATTGTGTGTGGTCTGGACCTTACAGTGGTATCAGAGCCTAGACTGAAGGGACAAGTTGCCTGGATCTTGTGAGAAGGAGGCGGATTCACTTCAGATCTTGAAGGTTTCTTGAATCTGCTCTTGAGAACTTTAACAGAGGATCGAGTTTTAAATATAAACTCGCTTGGTGAGATCTATTAATTTTTCTTTAAACTGTTTACTTTAAAAATTTGTGTTTCTTGATCATACCCTTGATTTTCCGTTCACCGTTGAAACCCCCTTGAGACTAATCTTTGTCCCGGAGCTCCTGCGAGGCTCTTGGAATCTGAGATAAATCAAGTACGGGTGTGTTCTTGGAAAATCTTGTTGGAGTGATCATTGAAACATTGAATGTGATCTCTACCATCATAATATCTGGGCATGCTTACTCTAACTGATAGCTTTCTGTGAACAAATCTTGTTGTACTGTGTGTACCTCTGTGATTGGCTACCTGTGACTTATCTGATTGCCTGTCTTCTGTGCGCTCTGTGTGCTGTCTGATTGAGTATCTGATTTGTTCTCTTCACTCATGGCATCTGCTAAGTTTGAAGTCAGTCAATTTGATGGAAAAATTGATTTTAACATGTGGAGTCAAAAAATGAAAGCTATCTTGATGCAAATGAGATGTGTTAAAGCTATTGATGAAACTTGGCCTGCTGATATTAGTCCTGCTAAGAAAACTGAACTTGAAGAAGTTGCTTGGAGCACTATTTTCTTATACCTGACTGAAAATGTGATAAGAAGTATAGGAGAAACTAAAACTGCAGCTGAGTTGTGGACCAAGCTTCAAGCCACATATCTGACTAAAACTATTCCCAACAAGTGTTTTCTTTTAAAACAATTCTTTTCTTTTAAAATGGATCCTTCTATTGACTTGGAAGAAAACTTGAGTAGATTTACTAAACTTACCCAAGACCTAGCCAACTGTGATGAAAAGCTTTCAAAAGATCAATTGGCTGTGGTCCTGTTAAACTCCATTAGTGATAGATACAAGGACATTAAGGTTGCCTTAGAATATGGAAGAATTGATTTGAGTACTGATGTTATAATAAATGCTTTGAGAAATAAGGCACAAGAAATGAAGGCTGAGCCAAGTTCTAGTCACACTGGAGTGAGTTTGTTAACAAGAGGAAACTTCTTAAGTAAATCTAATAATCATCCCAAGTTTTCAAAAGACAATAAAAGGTGGACAGAAAGAAATAAGACCAAAAGCAATGCTAAGGGCAAAAAATGTTACTATTGTGGTAAAATTGGTCACTTTGCAAAAGACTGTTTTAAAAAGAAAAATGACTCAAAAGATAAAGTTTTTGAAGAAGGGAATAGTGCCCTTGCTTACAGTAAAACCCAAAATGAAAATGGCTTGGTTCTTGTAAGTGTTGGAAAGAAACTAAGTGATGAATGGATACTTGACTCAGGATGTTCTTTTCATATGTGCCCAAACAAAAACTGTTTTGTTGATTTTGTCCATATAAAAGGAGGGCAAGTTATAATGGGAAATGACAATGCCTGTAGAATAAGTGGGATTGGGACTGTAAAACTCCTTTTAGAAAATGGAAATGTTCTGATATTAAAGGAAACTAGATTTGTCCCAGATTTGAAAAGGAACTTAGTGTCCTTGGGTATGTTAGATGAAATGGAGTTTAACATTAATATGGGAAAGGGATATATCAATATTCTTAGGGAAAATGACTTAATCATTTCTTCCCCTAAGAGACATGGCCTATATTTCTTGAAAGCAAAACCCTTGTTGGGACTGACTGCTGCTGCTATTTCTGAAAACTTTACTTTGGCTAAACTGTGGCATGAAAGACTTGGTCATATTGGTAAAAAGGGTTTGAATTTCCTAAGAACTAAAGGTGCTTTTGGAAAACAAAACATTGGTGACTTGGATCCCTGTGAACAATGCATTATTGGGAAACAAGTAAAACTTCCTTTTCCCACTGGAACACATAAAACTAAGCAAAGACTTGAGTACTTGCATGCTGACTTATGGGGCCCTGCTTCTGTGTCTACTCTATCTGGTTTCAAATATTACTTGCTTATCATTGATGATTTCTCAAGGAAAATTTGGGTGTTTTTGTTAAAATCTAAAGATGAAACATTCTCTGTTTTCAAGGAATGGAAAACTCAGGTGGAAAATCAGACTAATTTGAAAATAAAAATTTTGAGAACTGATAATGGATTAGAATTTTGTAATTTTGAATTCAACACTCTTTGTAAGGAACATGGTATTGTTAGACACAGAACAGTTACCTATACTCCACAACAAAATGGCACGGCTGAAAGGATGAACAGAACTCTATTAAATAAAGTCAGATGCATGTTGTTAAGCTCTGGTCTGCCAAAAATGTTTTGGGGTGAAGCAGTTAAAACTGCTGCCTATCTGATTAATAGAAGTCCCACAAGTGCTTTAAATTTTGCTGTTCCTGAAGTTATTTGGTCAAATTGTTCTGTGAATTACTCTTACTTGAAAGTTTTTGGATGTTCTGCTTATGCTCACCAGAACATTGGGAAACTTGAACCTAGATCTCTGAAATGTGTGTTCTTGGGTTATGATGAGCATGTTAAAGGGTACAGACTCTGGGTAAAATCTGAAAAAGGTTTTAAAGTGATAATTAAAAGGGATGTCATTTTTAATGAATCTTTGATGCCCTGTCTTGAAGGAAAAGATAAGAAACTGACTGAAGAGGACATTCAAATTGAGGTGGAGTCACCTAGTTATAATCAGGATAATTCTGAACCTATTATTGAAAACCTTGAGCAAAATGTTGGAGCCATACCTGTCACTGAAACTGATCAAACTGAGGACCCTGACCATTCGGTTACTTTCCCTCTACCTCTTGATGAGTATCAACTTACAAGGGATAGAGAGAGAAGAGTCAAAAGACCCTCCACTAGATTTGACAATGAAGATTTTGTCTCCCTGTTCACTTTTCAAGAACATCTAGAAAATGAACCAAACACTTATCATGATGCCATAACATGTAAGGAAAGTAAAAATTGGAAATTTGGAAGAAGAAATGAGTTCTTTATTAAAAAATGAGACATGGGATCTGGTTAATAAACCTGAGGGGCAGAAAATTATTGACTGCAAGTGGATTTACAAAATCAAGCATGGTGAAGGTGGTAATGATAAAATAAGATTTAAGGCTAGATTGGTTGCCAAAGGCTTCACACAAAAAGAGGGTATTGACTACACTGAAATTTTTTCCCCTGTAGCTAAATATACTACCATTAGATGCTTGCTTGCTCTGGTTGCTCACTTTAAATGGGAACTTGATCAACTGGATGTTAAAACTGCTTTTCTGTATGGTGAACTTGATGAAACTATTTACATGAGACAGCCTATGGGCTATGAAAAAGGAAATCCAGAAAAATTGGTTTGCCTGTTGAAAAAATCACTGTATGGGCTTAAACAAGCTCCCAGACAGTGGTACAAAAGATTTGATACATTTGTCTTAAAATTGGGCTTCAAAAGAAGCCAGTATGATACCTGCATGTACTGTAAAGGTAGTGGAGGTAAAAATTCCTTATACCTTGTTCTTTATGTTGATGATATGTTGCTTGCCAGCAGTGACAAAAATGAAATTGAATCTATCAAACTGAAGCTAAAAACTGAGTTTGACATGAAAGATCTTGGTGCAACCAAGAAAATTTTAGGCATGCAAATTGTTAGAAATAAAGATATGAATTTGCTGTTCTTAAACCAATATGATTATGTGGTTAAAATCCTGAAAAAGTTTGATATGTTTGACTGCAAACCTGTGACCTTACCTCTTGCAAATCACTATAAATTGTCTTCTGACTGCTGTCCTAAAACTGAGGAAGAATATGCCAGAATGTCTAAAATTCCCTATGCCAATGTTATAGGATCTGTTATGTATCTGATGATTTGCACTAGACCTGATCTTGCACATTGCATAAGCATATTAAGTAGATTCATGAGTAACCCTGGTGAAGATCATTGGAATGCTTTAAAATGGTTACTAAGGTACTTAAAGGGTACTGCAGGTTTAGGCTTAGTGTTTAAACCTGACAAAAATGGTGTCTTGTTAAAAGGGTATACTGATTCAGATTTTGCTGGTGATAGAGATAATAGGAAATCAACTTCATCCTATTTCTATTCCTTATGTGGTACTGTCATTAGTTGGAAATCTCAATTGCAAAAGATTGTTGCTTTGTCATCTACTGAAGCAGAGTACATCTCTGCAACTGATGCTATTAAAGAAGGAATGTGGTTAACTGGTCTTCTATCTGAACTTGGTTTTATTGATACTCAAACTGCTCTATTCTCTGACAACCAAAGTGCTATACATCTTAGTAAGAACCCAATGTTTCACGATAGATCTAAACACATTGATGTTAAATATCATTTCATTAGAGATGTTATTGCAAAAGGCATTATAAAGATTGAAAAGATATCTACACAGATTAACCCTTCTGATATGGGAACCAAAGTGATACCTTTAAACAAATTTTTAAATTGCCTTAAGTATCTTTCTGTTGATTATCTTTG
Source organism: Fraxinus excelsior (assembly GCA_019097785.1). Taxonomy (NCBI): domain Eukaryota; kingdom Viridiplantae; phylum Streptophyta; class Magnoliopsida; order Lamiales; family Oleaceae; genus Fraxinus; species Fraxinus excelsior. The sequence goes on along the minus strand of CM032625.1, from coordinate 8,332,779 downwards.
ATCTTGCAGGGAATACTTGAGAAAATGAAACAAGGGGGTTCTATGCTCCTGGATGCACTAACAGTCCAAAATCTGGTAGCAAGGTGGAGATTGTTGGACTTCTTTTTACCCGGTCCATTAATATGCTCCCAGCATTTTGGTAAAGACGCATTATGATGAAACACGTTTCTGTTACTTGGAGCGTTTTCCTTTTGATGACTGACGCGTGGCTTGTAACTGACCGTTGGATCAAAGCCTATCTATATACCTGCCTAGAGACGTTTGAAGGGTTAGTCGATTCACTTGGTGCTGGATTTGGCTCTCTAGAATGATCTAGGGTTTCTCCTTCGAAAAGAGAGAAAAAAGGGAGAAGGGAAAGGGGTGATGTCTGCAATGGTTTTCTACTTTAAATCTCTGATTTAAACGTTGTGTAATAGATAGATCTACCTTCGGTTTGTAATATTCTGTGTGAATATTGTGAGATTCTTAGTGATTCTTCTGAGTGTGTGTTCGAAGGCGTTCTTGGTGATTCCTGTGTGGATCCAGGTCTATCTACTGTTGTAATACTAAGAGATAAGTCTATATCTCTTTCTTGTGTACTTTGTAAACCTTGGTTGCCATTTTGTGGCTGATTAGTGCATCTGAGCATATTCTCTTTTGTGGATGCTCAACGGGGGATGTAGGCGTTGGTTGTGGTCGCCGAACCTCCGGGGCTTAGGCCAAAAACAATTCTTGTGTTCAGACTTTACTTTCTGCACTTTATTGTTAACGTTTAGCTTGAAGTCTCAATTTGATTCTTATATTGTGTGTGGTCTGGACCTTACATGCTGTGTCCCATTTTCCCCATATCATATCCATATCTTGTTGTTTGTATGCTCTCTCCCTTGTTCGTCTCCTTGTATTCTTAGGCCTCTCCGTGGAACGATGCTACTGGTATACGTGTCAATATAAGATTAACAAGAACAATATTTCTACGATTGTTCTCCATTCGTCCCAATAACAGCTAGCTAGTGAATGTGGACAGGGAACCCCATCAATTTGGAATCAGTTGCAAGTGCAAGTAAGCTCTCTTTAATCCACTAGGTGCGTTGTATTAGTGTCAAAGACTTGATACAAGTAATTTGTTGATGGAGATACCTGTGCTCATTGTCATGGAGAAAGTTAACACTTACATGAAATCATAGTGCAATTGTTTCGTGCGGGAAGTCACTAACAATTAAAAGATGGTTCAAACGATTGTGTAAGGGACAAACCCTTCGAGACAAAGTCTCAACGAGGGATGATTTATTTATGAAGATTACAATTGACAAGAAGCGAAATGCCTACAAGGGGCACAAGCACACTGAACAATTGAAAGTTTAACGACAAGAAATTAAAAGAAACGAAATTACATATTCTTTGTCCGAGAGTGATTTGATCGGAGGCCTTTTCTTCTATGCTATCTCTTCTTTTTTATACTTCCCTAACAATTTTCTAGTAGAACCATCAAAAACTACTTATCGCCTTGTAACTACCCACTTTCTCTGTAATGACTGACTAATCAAGGAACTGTCGTTTTAACCGTTGTCATTACTCCTATTACTTAACTTCTTGCAACTGAGATTTTTGGATCGTGGACTGTGATAAAATTGCTCGTTAACCATTTCAATAACCGTTGCTTTAATGATCCACAAGACGTTACACTCTCCCAGCTTGTGGGCGTATTGCGATCTTGGGCGATGAGGAGGCTATCACTCTAAATAACCATAAGGCACTATACTCGCTCTCATCTTAGACGTTTTGTAAGTTTGGGCGATGGTGGGTCTTCGTTACATAACTCTGTCTTGAATTTTTACATGGTCCCGTTTTGGGCTTATCCTTCGAATCCCTTCACTGGGCTTCATTCTTTGGACCATTCGATTGGGCCTTATTTTTGTGTGTCAACGGCAATATATGTATTTTAAAAATCCTAATGACGATACATACATATTTAAGAGAGCTTGTAATAAAATGTTACATATCAACTGCATAGCAAATATCACATACGTTATCGTATTTCTTCGTCGAATCAGATTCCTGTTATCAGTGATCTTTAAATTACAGACGGTAGCATATAATTCTTAATAAACTCACGGGTCATAGAAATATAAAGAAATTAATTATCTTCATCTTCATTGAATTCTTCGCATCATTTCGAAGCAGGTTTTCTTGTAGCGAGTCGAGTGAACGTCTCTTGGATATGTAAACCATGCATAGAGAATACACAAATAAAACAAAGGGTTCAGGTTCATAATATGAATTATTGTTGAATTACATGGTGTTTCTCTATTCTCACCCATAAATCTGTTATTTATCGAGGAAGGTAATACTTGTTCTTCACAAACTCTCAGAGAAGTTTTACGGTGTAAAATAGCAGAAAAATATTTTTTCAAGATTCGGCGAGTACCCAAGTTTTGTAGCTAATATGCATTACTCGGGATTATGAAGTATTACAGCAGTAAAGAAAATCCAAAATCTGTGAAGCAAGTGAACGAGATCCCAGGTTTATTACTCAACAATTGATGCTCCAATCGAAAATCTGTTCATCAAATTCCCATTACAATCAGTATTTCCGGTTTTTTCCCCAAGAATGAAACTTTTTTTTGATATAGCGACGTTCGAAACATGAGACTAGTTTATGGTACGCGTAGATTGCAATGCAATAGAAAAGTAGTAAAATGTCAAGATCCAACATAAAACTGAACTTAAATTGTGATTAGAGATTCATTAGTCATAAGTAAAAAATTATTTATATTTTTTCATGTTTTTTCTCTCTCTTTTTTATTGTTTATTATGTGCATTTTCTAGTAAAGAATAATTGTTAATTAATAAATTTTAAAAAAAAAAATCTTTTTTCTCGTCCATTTTTGTTTAAAAAAGCTCAATTTGTAATTAATTCTTATAAGATTTTAAAAGACTAATTTGTAATTAAATTATAATATATATTTATTTTCTTTCTTTTTAAATATATGACACATTTAAAAATACTGTCATTAAATATATTTTTTTATTAACGAATATTGAAATTTATAATATTTTATATTTTGATTATTTCTTTATTAATTAAGGTGATTTAAAATTTTTATTCTTTAAAAATATTTTTTTATTAACATGGGGATGGGAAAAGAGATGGTGGGAATTGAATCCACCATCTCCTACGTGAGATTTCACATCACATGAATTCTATTTTAAATGAAATTTTTTAAAATGCTCATGAATTCTATAAAAAAATTAAAACGAAACTATATAAAAGTTTACGAACACTTTCATTAATTCCATACGAATCTATAAAATTCCATTTTCATAAAAGTCCACTACCTAAAAAAAGTCTGTAAAAATTTTTGAAAGTCTCAATTAAATATGAGTAATGCTATTTAGTCCGTTGTAATTATAACAATCTACGAGGTACTAATGTCACATTAAATGATAAGTGAAATTAAATTGATTATTTAATTCCTTATTTCATTTGTCCTATCATTTAACACCGCATAGCATTATTCATTAAATATACTTCCCTAGGATTTGAGTTCAATTAGAACTCTTAACAAGTTTTAGACTTGAATAAAATTCAATATTTTGTCATTTCCCCTCTAATATAGAAGGACCATTTATTTGCCTTCTTAAGTTTTCTCATGAAAATGTCGTTATAACTCGCGACTTGAAGAAAGCGTTGTTAACAATATAAATGACAAAATTATTTGGAAAACACTTTGACGGTTGAAGTCCTATAGAAAGTTATAACTTCCATTTTCGATCTTCTTCATCAGATAAAATTAATCTCATGGGGATGTTGGTGATGAGAAAATGGTTGGCCAATTACCTCTTTGTAACCTAGAAAAGCCAATGCTCACTTGGGAATGTATATCTATAATCTATAATATATTAAATATCACATCAAATGAGAATCATTTTTGAACGATTATAGTCTTACTATAATTAAGTTATTTCAATAATACATAACTTTTCATTTTTCAATATGTATTTAATTTACAAAATGTAATAAATACTACAAAATCCTCGTTTCCCACGATGGCAATTCGAACTGTTAAAATCGAAAATCGCGGTTAACCGAATAGAATGGGGCAAAAAAAATCGAACCGATGGTGCAATGAGGTGGTTATGATTTTGATTTTAATGACTCGGTTCGAGGTGTGGCGGGTATGGTATTTAGCGATGGTGCCCGCCTTTAATCGATTATCAGTTAAAATAAAATTAATTGGACAATTAAGCTTTCCATTATTCTTTCCCAAAATTAATTGGGTAATTTTGAAAATTGGGCTACCTCAAAATCTGGCACAACTAACATTACTAGTAAACCTTTAACTCAATAACATAACTCTAACCCTACACGTTAAAATTGAAAATTGGAAACCAAACTTACAAAATACTCGTCCACTCAACCAATGAACCAAATCAGAGCCGCAGGCGCTCTCCTGCCTATACCTCAGCTTCAAATTGTAGAAACCAACAACGAAGTCTATCATCTTGTGAGCACACTTTCTCAGTTGTTCTGCATCTCAAACCATCTTCCATGTACAATTCAACAAAATTCAAATACATTATACTTGATTGTATTTCTTTATAATATTATTTAAATATATGATGCGTGACCCGAAAATGTGATTTTTAATCTGTTTTGCTTGCTGGTTTATGCGTTCTTCAGTTTCTCTATTTTCATAAGTAATAGAGAGTCGAATTATTAATTTGGTTACATAATTAATGTGATTTTTTGTTGATATTATTAATAAAATTCCATAATTCAACATATATTTTGATAAGAATTTTGATTTTCTACAAGTGCATATTAGAAATTTATTTTCTGTAATAGTGTCTAGTAAACTCTTGTTTTACTGTAGATATTTTCTATTTGTGCAGTTAATATTTCCCTTAGAAAAGTGATTGAAAATACTATAAATACATTCGAATTGATTGGATTTTCACAATAACCATGGTTGAAACCTCAATTAATGTGTTTTATTTTTCATGTAATTAGATGTCTTGCCATGGGTCGGCGTCTTCTGTTCCAACTCCTCTCACTTCAATTGGAAGTGCTTCAGTTGAAGTTGAGATATTGCTGTTGACATTCGAGAGGATGCATCAAGTACACCGAGTACTTCACAAAATGCAAGTGAGGTAAATACAAATCCTACTCATATAGATTTAGGTGATGATGATGAGCCGACTTGGGAAATTAGAAAAGGAAAATTGACATTCATGTTCATTTAATTAATATTAATTATAATTTCATATTCGCATTCACGTCTATGTCCTTGTTATTAAATTTCAATTAATTAACATTCACGTTGATTTAATTGATATTTATTAAATTTTTATGTCCATATATGTTAATCATCATTCAGCTTCAATTAATTAGAAATTAAATTTTATTTATTTAGTATAAATGATTTAACATTCATTGTTACGTATATATTATTAGGTATTAATTTTAAATTAATTAACATTCACGTTATTTCATGTATCGTATTTGTCATTTATCATCATTTATACATTTAGTTGTAATTCTAATACTCACATTCAAGTACGCATTTTACTATTTATGTACATGTATAATAATTAACATTTATTTTCAAGTGCTTAAACTTCTCTCATATTTAGATCAAATGGGTAAATGGATAGTCAAATATAACTTTCACAATACTTATAAAGTATTTCAGATTAATATGCAATGCACGTTCAACTCCGATTATGACCCTACCACAATTAAATTATTTCAATAATACATAAGTTTTCGCTTTTCAACATGTATTTAGTTTACAAACTGTAATAAATATTACAAAATTCATATTCATGCATGTATTCCATGTTATTAATTCTTAATTAAAGGCCTATTTGAGCCCCATATATTTTTTTAAAATGCATTTTGGAATAGTAAATAGATAGAAAATGAATTGTTAAAAAATAAGGAAATATTTTGAATTTAGGTATGATATTATTTTATTAAAGAACATGTGATAAAAAAGAAGAGAGAAAAATATATTTTAGAAAAAATGGTAATTAAACAAAGGCTAATTAACATCCACATTCATTTAATTAATATTAATTAGAATTTCACATTCATATTCACATCCATGTTCATATTATTAATTCTCAATTAATTAATATTTACATTAATTTAATTAATATTAATTAGAATTTCATACTCAAAAATGAAGTTTATTATTTAGTCCATGTATGTTAATTGGCATTCAGTTTGACTTAATTGAAAATTAAATTATATTCATTTAGTAAATGATTTAACATTCATTGTAACATATATATTCCTTGATATTAATTCTAAATTAATTATACTCACGTTAATTCATGTATCATATTTGTTATTCATCTTCGTTTATGCAGTTGGGGGGTTGTTTGAGCCCCATTTTTTATTTTATTTTTTAAAATGCATTTTGCAATAATTTGTATGATGGAGAATGTATGGTTAAAAAATAAGAAAAAGATTTGAATTGCATGTAATATTATTTTTTGAAGAACATATGGTTGAAACGTGGACAAATTACCATTCAAGAATACATTTTAATGGATAAAATGGGTGTTGTGTATTTTTATATCGCAAGTGTACGATATCGTAACAAGTAATATAGTGGACCTAAGAGTCCGGATTATCGTTCCCACGAGAACTATACTTTAGTCTTAATCTACTTTTCTAACTCTTATTTGATGGAAGTAAATCAAATAAGGATTTGTGATAGTTGGAAAGATTGATTCTCTTAAATGAAATAAACGCCTAAAATTAATGAAAATTATGATGAAATAACAAATACAAATAGATCAAAGATTCATGTATATAAGATGTATTAGGGCAAAACAACTTCATCTAATGATCACATTAATTCTCAATTCAAGATTCTAGCTTAACGTAGTGTTCGGTTGAATTCTCCTACGGTATTCAATGTACCCCTTTCGAGTTCTCATTGAGCCTATTTAACTAATTCAATTCCATATCTCTATGTGAATTACCCTTAGTTAAACGAGTTATGTCACTAGGAATTCATATAACGACCGCAGCACTTAGTATAGGTATCTCTACACGTTATACCTCGTTATCGAATTTTATTACACGTTCTAAGTCTCAAACTCACCTCTCGATTCGTAAGAAACTCAATAGATCATCAAATTATTGATCAGGTAATTCAATGCATTGCAATCATAATAAAATCAACACATGGAAGAATAAAACTCAGAATTCATGAATTAAAGAACTAAGGGTCTTAATAGATTACATTATTTGCCCTAATAATGAATTTAGCTACTCATAATCAAAACAATGAAATAAATAACTAAATTCGAATACATCACCGGATTTAAATGATAAAAAGATGGAAAAGAATCAGCTCTTGCACCAAGATCTTCTTCCACTTCCAATCCTTGATTTGAACTCGAATCCTTCCTCTTCGATCTTGTGTTTTTCTCTCAATATTACAAAGTGTGGAACCCCCTTTTCAATGTGTGGGAACCACCTTTTCAATGTGTCCCTAGGTCTATTTATACTTTCATATACATTCTTGGCCAAGTTGGAGTCTTTTTGTGGAGTTTTCGCGGCCCAAACAATAAAAACCTAAAATCTGTGGTGGCGGCGGCGCTTGAGCGCTACGGGACAGCTCTTGAGCGCTGAAAATCTGTTAAAAAATCTATTTTCTAGCTAGTGCAGCGCCTGAGCGCTGAGTTTGTAGCGCTTGGGCGTTGAGTTTCTGTCTACTTTGCACTAGTTTTAGTATTTTTATCATAACTTTGTCTCCCGATATCCGATTGAGGTCATTCAAGATGCGTTGGAAAGCTAACTCAAAGGGCTACAACTCTTCTTCAGACGTCTTCAAATTCGATCGTTTGCTATGTCACATATGGATCATAACATGAGTCTAAAAACCGATGCATAACTCTTTCAATCCTAAATTGATTGTGATCATATTTTAACGATATTTTATCCCTTTGACGTCTTCCTTTATCCAATTGACTTCTAGTACTCTTGAATCTTCATCGTGAGGTTTTACACGACTTTTGAGCATTTGCGCTTCAGTCCCCAAACTTTGGATCTTGCCTCTTTTTCGCCAATTTTACATTCTTTTCTCCAATTCTTCATCTTTCATCGAGTTTCACCTAATAACATATTATATCATAAATTAGGCTATAATCTCATTAGAAGAACGACAAAATGTCATTATTTTGGAGACTAAATAAGTGTATAAAATACACTTATCAATGGGGCTCAAACAAATTGTAATTCCAATACTCATATTCAAGTACACATTTCATTATTTGTGTGCATATATAATAATTGTCATTTTATTTTCAGATGCTTGCAATTTTCTCATATTTAGATCAAATGGAGAAATTAATGGTCAAATATTACTTTCACAATAATTATAAAGTATTTCAAAATAACGTGAAACGCGTGTTCAATTCTTACTAGTTTGTTATTAGTTGTGAGTAAACTCTTTAAGCGCGGTCAAATGTATTCCAAGCTTTTGATTAAGTTATGTTTATATATTACTTGCTTGAGCCATATTTTTGCCCAAAATATATTTTGGAATAGTATTTTGATGGAGAACGTTTAGTTAAAAAATAAGGAATATTTTTGGGTTTTTTTGTAATATTATTTTATTGAATACTGTGTGGTTGAAATTAAGATAAAAATGTATTTTGAAAATAATGGGGACTAAACAAGGGAACTATTTGGTGGGGATTAAATTCAAGTTTTTATTTGATTTTAATAAAAATAGATCAAATATGCGATTGAAAAGATGTGGATTCTATAAAATATGTAGTTAAAATTAATTATTGACTTTGATTGAAATTAAAGTCTATACTACTACACTACCAAACGGGAACATAGTGTTTCGTATTTATGATTAATCATTTTTTTAAACTTATTTTAGCAGTAAATAAATAAGATCCATTATTTTTATCCACCATTCTTATATACCCATCGCACTCTAAATTTGTCTCGGATAAAATTTTAGAAAAGAGTTATATCCATCCACATAACATTTCAACATTATACTTATTGAGGGGGGTTTATTCATTTGAGACTTTTGATGATTTAAACAATTCACGTATATTCAATTGATACTTTAAAGACTCTCCAAAAGTTTTAAAAAGTCTAAAAAAGTTACAGAGTATTCAATTGAAACTTTTTAGAAGTCTTTATAAGTTATGAGATATTCAATTAGACAGTGACCTTTGGAGAATTATGTGCTTGCTGAACTTTTGAAAACGTTTTGGCAAAAAATGTAAATAAAATATCTCTCATATATTCTGAGATTTGTAAAGATTTCAATTAAAAAAAAAAAAAACACGTACATTTTCTTTCAATTCTATAATTTTCTTATATATCTTCAATTAATTTTATGATTATTTTATATATACATATTTACTTTTGAATTGAAATCATATGCAATTGTTTCAAAATGTAGAATTCCATGTAACCGATTTATTATTCTTTTTTTTTTTGTTAAGAACAATGTGTATTCTTAGAATTTATGTTAATTCCGTGAAAATTTAAAAGTTTTTTATTATTTTATTGAGTCAAAATTGAACGATTGGACCATGTTTGGTGGTATCATGATTCTCGAAAATGTTAATTAAATAGTAAGAAATATTGTAATTTTTAGATATATAATGAATTTGTAAGATAGAAAGTCTTCAAAAATCTTTAATCAAAGTCTACAGAAGTCTATGAAAGACTTTTATTAATTCTTAACAAATCCATAAAAACTATTTAAAAGTCCATAAAATTCACAAAAGTCACTCACTTAAAAAAAGTCTATAAAAGTCTCAATTGAATACGCACATACATATATCCCTTCTAGATTTATTCCTATTACAATTTTAAAAAAGTATTATAGACAATCCATGGTTCTTTATTTTCATTTTCATTCTTCTACTTATTTTCAACCACACATTATTCAATAAAATAATATTTTTCATCATATCAATAATTTTTCTTTCTTTTTCAACCATACATTTTCCATCAATCTACTATTCCAGAATACATTCTTCCAAAATAATGTGACTCAAACACACCCTTAATAAGTGCGTACTATTTTTCTCTAATGACAGAGAGCCGGTTACGATGGTATTAGATCCTTGAGTACTAGGGATAAACCGATAAAGGGCTCGAATTAGAGGAGGAATTTATTTCTAATGGTCTCTTCCATTATTTTGACTTTAGTTGAAGAAGATGTTTTATATATTAGGGTTTTAGATAAATGTAAAAATGTAAAATAATATAAAAGATCCGAAAACATTCAATGGTATAAATATTACCAGATGAATTTAGAGTGATACTTTTTATTATTGTCTATTGAGTGCGTAAGGTTAAAAATATAGTATAATTTTTTTAGTTAGTTTGTAGATATATAAAAATTGTGGATGAAAATAACGACTACCATACACAATCATTTCAAATACGAAACATGGATGGCAAAATAACCTGATTCACGGTACCCACCCTATTTTTATTTTATCATACACTTTAAAATTCAGATTTATTGTTAAAAATAAAATGAAATAAATAAATGGAGGTGAGGGCGAGAAACAAAAAAATGATGATGTTTTAATTTGGATCTTGTCATTTGTAAATCACTCTTTGCCGCCTTTGTTGACAGAAAGTGTGTTGGCTAAAAAAAAAAAAAAAAAATGTCGTATGATAGAATATCGGGTTAATTGTCACAATAGTCATTGAATTTATGTTTGCTTATTCGATTGCTCACTTAAATTTAAAATGTCGTATTTTGTCACTAAACTTATCTAAATGTTGAACGTACTCATTGACATAACATCATTTTCCAATATTTAACGGAAGTTTGAGGTGGTCGAATATTGATTACTAAACCTGGCTTGTTATTTGTTAAAAAATGTGTGTCGCAAGTGCGTTGATCGCGTAAAAGTAATAAAGTGGACAAACAAATCCGGCTTATCGATACCACGAGAAATGATTACTTAATTACACAATATTTAAATTTAATTTTAACAAATTTTGTAGAATTTTAAACTATTTTCATCATTTGAAAAATTCAAATTTATTATTTGTTTTGTTGTTAAAATTAAATTAAAAGTTCGATTTTGCAACAAAACACACAACAAGTATAAATGTATTTTGCAACGAAATACACAATAAACTTAATGAAAATTGGGATTTTTGTAATGAAACACACAATCCATTTAATTAAATTTATTGTATGTTTCGTTGTAAAATTCAAATTTTAATTTAATTTAGTTTTAACAATGAAACACATAACAAATTTGAATTTTTCAAATGATGGAAATAACTTGATATTTTACAAAAATATATTAAAATTAAATTTAATTATTGTATGATTGAGTAATCATTTCTCGTGGGATTGACAGTCTGGACTCATTTATCCACTTTATTACTTTTATGCAACATGTACGTTTACAATACACATTTTTTAATGAACAATAGGCCAAACCATTTTTATAAATTAAGTGAGCAAAATTTAACTATCTCAAAATTCAGTAAGCAATCGAAAACACTTTTAAAATTTTAGTGAGCAATTGAGTACGTTTTTCAAAGTTCAACGAGCCATCGAAGATGTGACAATTTGTTAACGGCCTGATGGGGTGCCATATGTCTATTTCATTAGCTACATCACTTATTTCGTTAAATGTTTGAAATATATGTTATGTCAGCGAGTAATGTTCAATGTTTGGATAAGCTTAGAGGTCAAAACTCGACATTTTAAAATTCGGTAAGCAATTTATGACAAACATAATTTCAGTGATCATTGAGATAATTAACACTAGAATGTCACATAAAAAAGCTATCAAAGAAGATGTATACCAAGTATGGGTGTTAACTTCACTTCTACCTCATCTCTTGAAATTTTTTGACTGGATCAAATAGGGCAATCTCGTCCATGCTCCGATTCGTTGTCATCCTAGTTTGAAAAAATAAATTTGCTTGTATTTTTTAAATTTAATCAACCAAAGCTCCTGTTTCATATCCATTATTTCAAAATTCTTTTTTTACATATTTATTTTCAACCACATATTTACACAATAAAATATTCTGCATATAAGTATAAAACTTTTCCTTACTTTTTATTCATACTTTCTCTAAAAAATATTATTAAAAACTTCATTTTCTACAAATAATGGTTGTCAAACGAGGGCTTAATTATTTTAAACTCACTTTACTGTCTAGGCATGGTTCACGTTAGATTGGTTTGAGACCAAACCCAAAAATGATTCCCAACTTCTTTGATTTGGATAAATCCCAATCCAAATCGACCCAATTCAATTGTTGATGGCGGACCAAACCTAATTAGTCGGTTTGGATATTAATCCCACTTAAAAAAATTTTCCACCTATTTTATTTGACATCATTTTTATATTGTGCCACGTGTACTAGCATGATTAGACAATTTTTTTAAAAAAATATTTTTTGAATTCTCAAACAATGTCAACAAAAGTGTACAAAGTGAAATGCACACTTAGCATAATTCTCTCTCTATCACACACACACACACACACACACACATATCCGATAGTTTATCAACAAACAATACCAAAACGAAAAACATGACTACAATATGAATTTAGAGTTTATAACAAATAATTTTTCTCCTTGCCGAAATTTCTTTTGAAATTTGAAGTTTAGACAGAAGAGGCATAGACGGTAGACAAATTATCTGAGAAAAAATTATATTTGTGTTTTTATTATTATTATTTTTTAAATTTAAAAATTCTAAATTCTAAAATGAAAAAAAGAAAGAAAATATATTAACCGGTTGTGTCGATTAGTTGACGGGTTGATGGTTTAAACTGCAATCAAATCTATTCTAATCTAATCAAATCGATTTCTTTCTCAAATTGATCCGACTTGATTTGATCGATTTTTCGATTTTTTTTTTGTCCATGATTCTCTTTATAGCTTCGCTTGGGCCTTGGCCAATGAAGGAAGGAAAAAAAATAATAAAAAAAATTCAACATCCCGCCTAAGGCACTGGCACCCGCATTTCAATTTTATTTCTGAAAGTTCTAAAATTTTCAACTCCTTGTAAATAAAAAAACCTCACTCTGCCACGATTCCTTCGCGAATATAGGGATATAGAAATTATACAGATCCCCAACCCTAACCCTAGATCACCGTTTGAGGTAAGTTATTTTATCCCGTTCGCTTTCATTTCTCGCTCCTGTTGCTTTTCAATTTTGATTTGCCTTCAATATTTTCCCTTTTTTTTTTTTTTTCCTGTAGTTTTATTACTTTTTTAACCGATTCATTGTGTTTTGTCCAGCGTTTTTATTTTATCATGAAAGGAGGAAAATCCAAGGCTAATTCCAGGAAAGCAGACAGCAAGTGAGTTATTCTAATTTTTTCCTCGTATTTTTTTTATTCCTGCTTTGTATTTGAATAATCGTACGTTAAATACATGCAATTTTTGATAATTCGTGTTTTTTGTTCAAATTAGTCGTTAATTAGTCTAGAAAAAAAAATCAAAAGCCATTTCTTGTTGATATTAATTTCTCCCTTTTCTGGATATCATTTTCCAGGAACCTTGAATTACTAAGTCTTCGATTTTATATCATTTTAGTTATTCATACGCTTTTCTGATATGTCTGTGTGTGCATAATTTTTGTGGCATCGTATTAATCTTGTAAAATTAATCATAACCATTATTAAACTTTTCTACAAAGATGTAACGTGAACAGCGGGCTTAAACTCATGTTCTGTTGGAATATTTCTTTTATTTCAATCCTACTATCCAAAGTATGGTAAAATCATCTAACCATGAATACAATGTCTGTATTCTTTTTAACTGAATGGAATTAACAATAAATTACTTTTAATTTTAGAAGAGATAATGTATATATAACCTTTTTCATGTATGTTTTTTCTCCAAAATTACTTGGACAGTTAGCATCGTATGTATTGGTCCACTTTTCTATGTCTTTTTGTGTGTGCGTTTTTATTTCTTTTTTGCCCATCACATTTTGTTTGATACTATAGTTATCTGTGATTAATTGTGCAATGGTAATATCAGGCTTGCTGTGAGGAAGACCAAGAAGGAAAAGAAAGTGAAGGATCCAAACAAGCCAAAGAGGCCTCCAAGTGCTTTCTTTGTTTTCATGTATACCCCATTTGCATTTTTGGTATCTTTTGTGTCTATTTTTCTTATATATTATTACTTTTTTGCTGTTCGGCAGATGGTTAACTAGTTCAATGCTGTTTGTGTTTCCAGGGAAGGATTTAGGAAAGAATACAAGGAAAAACATCCGAATAATAAATCAGTTGCTGTTGTGAGTTCGTCATTCTTTTTTAATTTTCTTTGAAGCTTAAAAGATTCATGCCAGCAATTTGCACTTGGAGTGATCAAGTTAATTTTCTTTATGATTTTTTATTTTCTTTTTGGGAATAAATAATTATATAGGTTGGAAAAGCTGGTGGAGATAAGTGGAAGTCCATGAGTGATGAGGTAATTAAATGCAATGCAAGATATTGTTTTTATTTTATTCTTATCGAGAAATATCCTAATGTTATGAAAAAAATTAGGAAAAAGCTCCTTTTATACAAAAGGCAGAGAAGCGTAAGGAGGAATATGAGCAAATAATGGCAGACTACAACAAGAAATTGGTAATCCATCTATGAAAAACAGTGTTTACACACTCTTTAGTTTGGACTGCAACATTGAATTACTTGTACCGAACTATTTATATAGGCTGGTGGCGGTGACGATGAATCCGACAAGTCAAAGTCTGAGGTTAATGATGAGGGCAGTGGAGAGGTTAGTTGTGAATAAGCTATACAATTTAGTTTTACTTCTTGGCAACTATGTTGATTTATTATTTTGTTTTAATTAATGTAGGAGGAAGATGATGAGTAAGCATTATCGTAGAAGATTGGATTCTTTTGAAGCAGCGTTTGATTGCAGCACATGTTTCTACTGATACAAAGTTGTAGTTTTATAAGACGAATTTAACATTGTAGTTTCTTTTAACATTCACCCGATGCTTTTACTTTGGTAGTTTTAAACTAATGACTTAGTTGTTTCTTTAGTTGCTCATTTTAGCATTTTTATGTCTTCAACCAGTTACCAATTGAATAAGTAATTAAAGTGCTTCCTAGTATTTTGTTATCAAATTCAAATTAATCTTTATCTAATATAATATGTCGCACCAAACGTGCCATTAAGGTACTGTGACATAAGCTTTATGTTCCAAGAACCTTCACTGTGGAGTTCAAGATTGAACTCCCATTAAGGGAAGAAAGATGAGGGATCTTGTTTCTAAAGCCTTAATTATGTCGTCTCCTATTAGTATTTCAACCATTTCTATTACAAGGATATCCCCATAGCCATATAGACTAAGGAGTATTAAATTCACTTCTATATATATAATATACCAATTCCTTCAACCATACAAGTCATGTGGGTAGGGATATTAAATGGGTCGACCGTGTAAGGTTTGTAATTTACACCATATAAACCAATTACTTCAACCATACAAGTCCTATAATAGAATATTAAAGGGCAATTTTCACTTGTTCCATGTTACTCTTACCCAAATAAACTGCTCAACCTTGTAAGAATTTATATTAC
Organism: Fraxinus excelsior; assembly: GCA_019097785.1. Classification (NCBI taxonomy): domain Eukaryota; kingdom Viridiplantae; phylum Streptophyta; class Magnoliopsida; order Lamiales; family Oleaceae; genus Fraxinus; species Fraxinus excelsior. The sequence continues at coordinate 8,317,204 of CM032625.1, read as the reverse complement.
ATTTTGACATGCACTGCCGACTTGACCTCTGGAGCAAATCCATCAAGAATGGTTCCTCATGTTATTGTCCAAGGAAGAGCCCCATCTTGAAATGGTAAGCTTGGACATACAGGTACAACCACTGGTGAGATAATAGGCCCCCCAACTCGAGCCATATTGTCCAAGAACGAGAGTTTTAAGATTGAGTCAAGTAGCACAACAATAAGGTTACCACACGAGAACACTAAGCTCAACGGAGGCTTTTACTACTAACAGCTAACCAACTTGGATTAGTACTTCATCCTCTAGTTTATCAACGAAATTCTGTTAAGACATTTTAAAAATTTTACGGAAAAAATCTTAGGGTGTGTTTGAGCCACATTATTTTGGAAGAATGTATTCTGTAATAGTATATTGATGGAGAATGTGTGGTTGAAAAATAAGTAAAAATTATTGATGTGATGAAAAATATTATTTTATGGAAAAATGTGCTGTTAGAAATGAATAGAAGAATGAAAATAAAAATTTTAATATGTACCAAATAGAAGCTTAGTCTTTTAAATTTACACTATTGATCGGACATGTCAATACTCAACATGTATTATAAATAAATCGAGAAAATTTTCAAAGATTTATTCATTTATTATTTGGTCGAAACATGAAGTTTAGTTCTAAAAGCAACATTTACAAGGTTAGTTGTAAGGTAATAGTGGTGTCAAAATAACTAGGTCCCTTAAGCCTAAGGCGATCAATACCATTAAATTTCAAATCATAGTTTTATTGGTTCTATTTAACGTTTGGTCCGCACCAAGTTGGATACTTCAACTTGACAACCCGCTAGTTACGGCAACATAGCAATTTAAGGCTTGTTTGGTAAGGTTTAAAACTCAATTAATATTGAAATTATAGTCGTTATTGAGTCTCACTCGTCTAATAAAAGTCAACAATCATAACTAATTTTTCAATTGTAGTCCGATTTTAATTGCTACCGAACACTTCCTTAATAATTTTTTTTACCATTATCAGTCCCACTTATAAATATTTTATGTTTCACAAATAATAATTTTTAAACATATCAATCATAACATTCAACTTAACCTGTGGTCTCTGGGCCGATTTGATTTATAAAATTGAAAGTTGATTTTGGTTTCTTATGCAAGTTGATATTGGGCGTAAATCGAGCCTTGCATGTAGTTTAGTTCTTGTAGACCTCCTTATTTAGATTGATAGTCGATTTGTGTTACATTATCAACAATAACGATTAGTTTTTCAATTTTACTCGAATACGTCCTATATTTACCTTTAAGTTTAACTGACATCGAACCGTTCTCAAATTTTCCAAAACCGAGTTGTGACACCTTTTCTTTCTTTTACATTTTTGTAAAGATAAATAATTTCTCTTCAGTTTTGTCCTTTCTCAACAAAAAATAAAAAAAAATAAAAAATTCGTATTTGCACAAACGACATCGTAAAGCGTCAGTCTTGTGGACAAATCCCCCTCTCTTTCTCTCTAAAATAAATACAAACAATTCAGAATTAAAAAATAAAAAATAAAATCCTCGAAGCCCAAACCAATGGGTAAGGTAGCAACGGCGATGAAGAGGAAGAGGAAAGGCCGACCTGCAAAACCCTTACTTACCCCTACAAAACCCGCTAATTACTCCTCTACCCCCACCATCAACCGCCGATCCACTCGCCGGAACCCTAATTTCAATGATTCCAATTCTCCCCAGCCGGAATTCGACGACGACGACGACGAGAGGCAGGAGAAGAAGGTGAAGCTCGTTGTTCGCTTGCCTCAATCGGGTTATGATGTTAATCAGAAGCAGAACCAGAGCCGGCATTCTCGAGATTCGGATTCGAGTTCGGGCGAGGATGGTGAGGATTCGGATGCCGAGGATGGAGAGGATCAGGAGGAGTGTGTTAAGAAACGCAAGATCAATGCCGTTGATTACAGATCCAGCGAAGATGTATCCAATTCCAATCAGGTTTGGAATTTATATATTTTTTGGGAAAAAAATTGAGGTTTAAGTAAGGTACTCAAGTTTTGGTACGGATTTTGAAAATTTGCATTGAAATGATTTTACTATTTTGGGAAAAATTGAGGTGGGCCATTTTATTTTGGAAAAAAAAAATTTGAGGTTTTTTCTACCTTTTTCGAGTATGCGAATTGGAGGGGGAGTTTGAGATTTCGCGCGTGAAAATTAACGTTTATTTATTTATTTATTTTGGTTTTTTGGGTGCTCTGACTTCCAAGATCTGAAGTGGGAGCCTGTATTTTGACTCAGTCAAATTTCTTTCTGTGTTTATTAAACTATAAATAATATATCTCTGTATTTTTTTTACATAAATTCTTCTGCTTTTTCTAGTTTCTATACATAGATACATGTAAATTCATGCATACCTTTCTTTCTATATTTTGTTATATCATTCATTGTTTTTGTATTTAATATCCTTTATCTATGTAGACTACCTATGGGATTTAATATATCAGTTTTACGATTATAAAGCATTCGTTTCTTGAAAATTGCTGAGATTTGTATTTACTTTGATTTGAGCATTCGTTTAGTTAACTGCTTGTTGGCCGACCCTTTTTACTGTAACTTTTATTGTCAACGATTCTATGTAATTTGATTACTTTAGTTGCATTAGTATCGTGCTCTTACGAATGGGTTCTCTATCAATATTTGCAGGAGAAAAAAGTTCTGAAAACGACGGATGCTGAACATGGTTCTTACCAAAACTCTTCTCGATTATCGGGAAAAATTATTTAGTTGGAAATTCAAGTAAATTTTGGTATTGTGTTCTAATCTAATTGTGGCTATTTTATTTAATTTGTGGACAGGGTCACCATTGGGGTTTGGTCCCACGGTACCTTTGCCAGACAAAAAGTTGGTGGTGTTCATTCTTGACAGACTTCAAAAGTATGTTTTTCTTTTTTAGCTTTCTAGAAATCGATGTTTCTTTAGCACTGTTCAATTTTGATATTCTGACGGCCTATCTTTAATGGTTTCTTGAAATATAATGCAGGAAGGACACTCATGGGGTTTTCTCTGAACCAGTGGATCTTGATGAGGTACTTTTATGGAAATGACATGTTCATTGCTAAACGAATAGTTATTATTATTATTTAATTAGTTGATTTACAGCTAATTGTTACTTTGCACTTGGCAGCTGCCTGATTATCATGAAATAATCGAGCACCCTATGGATTTTGGGACTGTGAGGAAAAAGCTTGATAATGGAGTGTATAAGAACTTGGAAGAATTGGAGGTTGGTATTGGATTATCTGAGCTTAGAATTTTTGGATTTGTCATTTCGATTTATCTCTTTGCTTGAAATCTCTTTTGGTGATGAAGTTGATTACATATTCTATCATGCAAATTATCTTGAGATGTGGGATTGTCTGCTTGTCTTCATGGGACATTAGATGCTTCTCTTCTGTCATATTGAAATTATTATGCTTGTTAGACTTTTGAGTTTGAAACCTTTTCATTGCTTCCCCCTTATGGGCATTGATCTAGAATAAATAGTAGAATTAGCATAGCACTCTTTTCTTTAATTGATTAATCTACTTCTGCGTGAACTAAGTAGCCATACTTCTGGATTCTATTATAGTTTTACTGTGCTAATTTTATTGTGATTAATATTCCGTGATGCCGTGATCCACATTATTAATATTCGAGTCTTTCTTTTGACCTACAAATTGATGGGAATCTCACTAATCTGTTTGGTTGAATAACAAAAAAATCGATTTTTCTTGGTTGAAGATGGGGACTCTTATTCTTTTCTATAATTAGTTGGGGCGAGTGGTTTCCTTGGATTATTTTCATTTTGCCCTACAAATTGATGGGAATCTCACTAATCTGTTTGGTTGAATAACAAAAAATCGTAAAGATTTTTCTTGGTTGAAGAAGATGGAGACTCTTAATGCTTTTCTTTAATTAGTTGGGGTGAATGGTTCACTCTGATTATTTTCATTGCTTTTGACTTGCACGAGGATGTGCCTATAATAGCTGATAATGATCGCCTGTTTGATGACCTTTTTTTGTTCTATGTAATTAGTTCTTTAGCTACTTATGTTAGGGTAAAAAAGTTGAAGGAAAAGTATTGTCCATAGTGACTGGATACAATCTGTAATTTGTCCAGAAATTTCTTTGCTCACCAATCACCTCTTATCAATGTATCGAAATTAGAATAATTTGTACACCAATAAAATAGAGGCCAAGAATATGAATGTGTTCATTTAGATAGATATCCACTGCATGCACTAGTGTTTCTTCATGGTGATGTGCATTTAGTGTGCAGGAAGCATGCTGATTGATCTTAATTCAGTTTGTGATTAAGTTCTCCCTTTAGATTATTATAGTAGTTGTCTAAATAATGCACTCTTGCACGAATAATCCTTCAATAATCCCTTACAATTAACTATCCTGGATGAAATTCAGATTGTTCAAGGCAAATTCCTTGTTTTTGTAGCATTTCGATCTCTATTGTACCCTTGGAGCTTCATTTGAAGCACTTGCCATTTATGAGTTCCTGTCTATTTTGTCAATCTTGATGTCATGAAATATTGACGTAGAATAAATGCTGACTTGTGCTGCCATTTTGTTTCCAGGCGGATGTGTTTTTGATATGTTCAAATGCGATGCAGTATAATGCTCCAGATACAATCTACTTTCGCCAGGTTTGTTAGAGTCATCTTATGCTCAATTTATTTTATGTCCTGCTTTCTATCTAATAATGTGTTATAATAGGCACGGGCCATACGTGAGCTTGCAAAGAGAGACTTTGAAAATTTGAGACATGAAGGTGATGACGGTGAACCACAACCCAAGATTGTGCGGCGAGGGAGGCCCCCGAGTAAGAACCCGAAGAAGTCCGTTGAAACTTCCCCTGTAGATCATGTTGGTCCTGAAATTTCCTCAGGTGCAACTCTTGCTAGTGGAGAAGATAAAGGAACTGGGTCTAATTCTTACAATCTAAGAAAGGGGCCTATGTTTTATAGATTTCGTTCTACCGATCCATTTGTGTCATCCAACCGACCAAGACATGGTGAAAATTATTCTGAGTGGTCGGTTGAATGGAATGATGAATTTCCAGGTTCGTATTTGCTGAGCTTGTGCTAGTGACCTGAGCTCCATGTTTTCTGATTTTTCTAGTGGATTTAATCCTTTTTTATTCTATTTTGCAGCATCCATTCTAAAGGCTGATATGAAATATGGGAAGAAGCATTTTACGGTCGACGAGAACAGACGTGACACCTACAGGCAGTTTCATCCCCAGTCTTCTGGCAATGAGCTATCTGTTTTCCCTAATTCTGTTGGAGATATGAAGCAGTTGATGCCGGTATGTATTTTGATAACCTGTCATCTAAGTTGCAGAGACACAGACACGATCACACAAGCGGACGTGGACGCGGACACTATGACAAATGATTTTTCTAAAATGTGGGACACGTTGATTTTTTAAATTCTTAAAATTAAAATTATATATATAAATAATTTTATTTTGTACTTTCTAATATAGGATACAATACATGCCAAGTCAATATTTGCCTGAGGAATGTTCCTGAAGTATCTTTTGAGTGTCAAATTTTAAAAATATTATTGAATATAGGACATGGCATGTGGCTGAATCGCTGATTGGATCCATGTCATGTAGTTTTTGAGGAGTCTTGCATTCTGACATGACATGATGCGTGTTGGACACGGACATGTCGCCCTAGTAGGCTGCATGATTGTCCGTGCATCATAGTCTGTCTTTTGGTACTAAGGTTATTGCTTCTGTTTCGGTGTGCCCCAGGCGTTTGTGTTTCTCTAATGAACTCTTTGCCTTGATTGCTGAGGGGTTAGCAACTGACATTTTGAACTTACAGGTTGGTCTTCACTTTGAGCCACTCGCTTATGCTTGCAGCCTGGCTAGGTTTGGTGCAAATCTCGGGCCTGTAGCCTGGAAAGTTGCTTCGAAGAAAATAGAGTCTGTGTTACCTGCCGGAGTAAAATTTGGTCCTGGTTGGGTGGGACAATATGAATCACCATCACAGCCATTGACCTTTTCAGCTAAGAAGCAGAATTTATCAAATAACCCAACTGGTGATAGCCATTCAAGTAGACTGGCGATGTCGTCAAATTCTGATTTAAACTCTTCAGCTGCATACATGCCTTCTGAAAAAATGGTTGGAGCTGTTAAGAAACTGGACGGCCAGAATGTGGCATCTGCACCGGGTGAAGCTTCTTTGAGAACTCGGTTCCAGGGTCCGTGGAAATCTATTGATCAGGGTCACAGAAATGGTTTTAGTGGTATGTTTGGATATGATTTATCTGCAATGGGGACTTCAAGAGGAGCCATGCCTGGACCTTCTGGTGGGGACCCGGGACCCTCTCAAACGCTTGAAATGGTATCCAGAAACAACCCGTCAATGACTCAGCCATCCGTTTCAGATAATGTTATTCTTGAGGAAGACAAGTTGCCCAAAAATTGGAATACATTGCAACCGGGATACTCATTGGCACAAGGTGAAGTCTTCAATTCTAATGCAGAACCCAGCGATAGAAACTCTGGCAAGTCGTCTTGGCAGGAGTTGTCAATGCAACAAAGACATACCCTTCCGATTCCACCCGACCTGAATGTAAGAGTTCAGGGAGGTTCGCCTAGTTCTAGCTTACAGATAGGTTCACCCCATCAACCAGATTTGGCTTTACAGCTCTGAGAATCGATTTTCATTGATGGCTGCAGCTCCTCCTTGGTATTGGCAGAATGGATTTGGGGGACGATTTATGGCTGCAGGTCGATAGTGTAGGAGATAGCATGTATAGATGATGTATCTAATTTTTTAGTCGAAAGTCGAAACTAAAGAATTTTTACTATTAACATTTAAACTTCTGATTAATGAGGCGAATTATTTGTCTATTTATGATGTTAAAAAGTTAGTACTATCATCTTTTAAGAAGTTACATGAGACGGTTTTTGTAAGAGTGTGTTTGACAGAGATTAAAATCGGATTAAAATTGAAAAATTAGTCGTTATTGTTGATTTTTATTAGATAAGTGAGATTCAATAATAATTATATTCTCAATTTTAATTGGATTTTAATTTTTACCGAACACGTCTTAAGTATGAAAATGCCCAATCGAATTGAGGTATCAAGGGCAAAGATGTAATCTACCAAAAGATTTAAATTCAAACGACCTGAAGGCTGCAACGGTACCAACCACACTATACACAGAAAAGACTAAATAGTTAATTTTTTGTTATTGCAGAAGAATTCCACGAAAGAGAAAAGGGTACAAGTAATTACCGTTAAAAGTGCCGCTAAAATAGGATTCTGTGTGAAAATGTAGAACTAAAAATAGTTATTTATTCAATGGTTTATGGCAAAAACCCACCTGAAATTCGAGGCCTCTGTTTATTGAATTTCCATTTCTGAAGACAATATTTTGTAGCTTTATAAATTGTGCATAGATTGTTTGGTTGTATTTTGTTCTGAGTTTTCGTACAGATATTTGAATGTGGTGACTTTGTTCATCTGGGGTTGGGTTTCTGGCCTTGTCTGTTTCATTAGGGGAGGGAATATTTGTTCTCTCTCCTAATTATTGTTATTTTCTTATTTTTATTTATTTCTTGAAATGCTGGCTTGAATTATTGCATAATGATGTGATTTCATTTGTATAATTGAGGTGATTTTGCTGCGGTCGTCTCTGTAAATTCTTGTATAATTTGAGGGTTCAATTTTGTTGGGGAATATAATCAATCTCAAGAGGCCAGGAAAAGGGTAAAAGGAGATGAGTTGCTTTTCTTGTATGACCCCTCGACATAAGAATGCGAGGGATTACGATGAAGATATGACCCCGAAATCCATTGGCTCTTCAGGTTCATCTTTTTCTTCTCTCTCAGTTCATTTATTTGTACAGAATTAGTTTTCGATTAATTGTTTTTCTACAATGTGCTTAATTTTTTTTCTCATATATATTTATGTTTGTTTTGTTTAGATCAATTATTGCTAGGATTTGCAGTTGATGTGAATGGAAAGGCAGATTTTAGTGAGAGTATGAGATGATAAATAGCTGAACAGTTTGATATATGATGAAATTGTAATGTGGGATTTTGAATCTTTGTTGAATCAATGTGTAGGGAGTGGGGGAAAGGGAAGTTCTGCGGGAGCAAGAGGCATAGATAACAATGGCCAAAAGAGCAATGTGGCTCGTAGCTTCACATTCAAGGAACTTGTGTTGGCGACCCAAAATTTTAGAGAATCTAATTTGATTGGGGAAGGTGGTTTTGGAAGCGTTTACAAGGGTTGCCTAGATTCCGATATGGTAAGTTCTGTTTTACTAAACAGTTTGATTTTCTATTTCAAAATGATGAAACTTCCCTGTTTGTTTATTAGAAACATTAAAAGAATCATGGTGCTGTAGGAATTATCGAATCATATTTGAAGTTCAATGGTGAGAAGTTCGTAATTTAGCCAACTCTTCAGCTAATGCTGGTCGTTTGATTTTCATGATAGGTTGTTGCTGTCAAACAACTTAATTTAGAAGGCCTTCAGGGGAATCAAGAATTTATCATAGAAGTTTTAATGTTAAGTCTGCTGCACCATCCCAACCTTGTTAACTTGATCGGGTATTGTGCTCAGGGAGACCAGAGACTTTTGGTGTACGAGTATATGCCACTGGGGAGCCTGGAGTATCATCTTTTCGGTAATCCCTTATTACTTTATACATCCCCTGTTAGTGTGAATTCTTATTTTTCTATTCCATATGCCATTGTTGGAAAAGTTCCGTTCACTCGGGAAAAATATTCCTACAAAAGAGGAAAAGAACAAATTGCGAATCAAGAAAGTTATCTAATGTAATTTTTATATAAATTTTTTTTTTTAATATGAGTCGTCTTTTGGTTATGAGCATTCTCACAATTTCAGATTTAGAGCCTGCTCAGAAGCCTTTGATTTGGAGCACAAGGCTGAAGATTGCTGTAGATGCAGCTCATGGCCTTGAATATCTTCACTGCAAAGCAAATCCACCAGTCATTTATCGTGATCTGAAATCTTCGAACATATTGTTGGACAATGACTTCAATGCCAGGCTGTCGGATTTCGGACTTGCAAAACTAGGACCCGTTGGTGAGAACACTCATGTATCGACACGAGTGATGGGAACTTATGGATACTGTGCCCCTGAATATGCCATGAGTGGGAAATTGACTCTAAAATCAGACATCTATAGCTTTGGCGTAGTTCTGTTGGAACTGATTACTGGACGTAAGGCCATCGACTGCACCAAAAAGCCTGGAGAGCAGAATCTTATTGTGTGGGTGAGTTCATATACTTTAACAGAAAACTCCACATGTGAGACATCGTTTTGGAGGACTTACAAGAACTCATTCAATTCTTGATTCTAAGAGCCATAGTTTAAGTAGGATATCCCACAACATGTTACTTTGTCTTTATTCTATGCTACACTTTCTTTGTCCAACTACAAAGGTTCTAGTATCACATGATTGAAACGTCTTCCGCTTGAAGCCTTACCATTTGAGATTTTAACTTTTCTTCCCAATAACAATGAAGTTAGGTTAATGAAACACGCGCATTTTACCACTCCTGATGGCGGAGGAGAGGTAGCATTCACTGATCTTAGATAACTCAAATTGGATGACTACATAATTGATCAATGATGGGTTCTAGTTCTACAGAGTTTCTATCTTCACGTGTTATGGCTTTGATTCTGAACATGAATATTTTCTTTTTCTTGCAGTCTCGTCCTTTTCTTAAAGACCGGAAGAAGTTTGTCCAGATGGCAGACCCGCTATTAGAGGGGCGCTTCTCTGTCCGAAGTCTGCATCATGCAGTTGCAATTACTGCAATGTGTCTTCAGGAACAAGCAAGTTTCCGCCCTGCAATCACTGATATTGTTACAGCACTTGAATACCTAGCTTCTCAGACAGGTAGCTCTGATCATCACAAAGGTGGATCTTTAAATCAGACATCATCACCACCATTGAGAAGACGAGATCTTGAAAATGCTTCTTTTGATGTTTTAACCTCAAGCTTCTAACATAGTTGTAACCATGAAGGAAGAAGGCAAAGGAACAATCAATTTTTGTCACCTCTTGAAGAAGTACGAGGTAAGCAAAACTCGTGCATAAACAAATGCTTCCCAAATTTATTCAGTGTATGAGAAAAGATTCGAAGAGTTGCTAGTCAAAATCTGTTTCTCGTAATATCATACACGCATCTGTCCCTTATTTGCACCTCGAATGTAATACTGGCTCAAATATTTTGCAATTGAAGTATACTCGTATGTAATTATCTATTCATATATGCATTTGCTAATAGCCCAATACATGGCGGGTGTGTGCCACAGAGAGAGTTTGTAGGGTAGGGGAGTGTTACAAACTTCATATTGCTTGTACATAATATTCGATGTTGCCAATATTGTTGATGGTTTGTGAAGTATGATTTGAGTTTTTTAGCACGAGGATGTTCAATTTATTCAAATTGCACAACTCAGAATTGTGAGATGTGTGTGATTTTCTTGATTCTTGCTGGTGTTGACCTATGACTGATTATAATCTTAAAATTTTGATTATAACAAACAAATTAATCTTGTTTACTAACAATTGAATTTAAAGTGATTATAGTCTTCAAAGCATCCAATAATAAATTGATCGATTATCGTCAAAAGATCTTAAAAAACAAATGTCAAAAAAAGATTGAGATCGAAAGTTTAAGAGTCAAACGTCAATAAAAGATCAAGACGAGAGCCTAAGAGTCAAATTTCGAAGCAAGATCAAAACCTAAATTTCTTAGTTCAAATGTAAATGTACTAATACTTTGATATTTTGTAATGAATGATAGAAGCCCGAAAATTATCTTGTGCACTAAAAGCTATTTTGATTATTACATGTACTGTATAAAATATTTTGATCAAAAATAAAATTAATTTTCAAAATAATGTTTAAATTTATATCATATTTTTTAAAACATCATTTATCTAGAAAACTAGTTAAAAACATTTTCTAAAAATCTATATTTGTCAAAATATTCAAATCGGATCAAATGGGTTCAAAAATGGGAAAATCGGCCGAAATGATTAGATGTCCGGATGCTCGTCTAGTTGGTTGTTCAGATCCCCATAAAGTTTTGCAAAATCTCTCTATAAATTTGTAAAAGGGGGATGCCTGGTTCGTCCAGTTGATGCAATGGTCGAATTTTTGACCATTAAATCTTATATGCATAATGGCTATTTTGGTCGTTCGGATTCAAAAGCGGATGTCAGGTTGGTTGTCCAGTTTGACAAAGTATTTTATCTTTTGAGTTCTATAAGTACTCTCACTCTTTCCACTAAAGACTTTCAAGACCATTGAAGTAAGATACATTTTGAGAGAATTCTTTGAGCTTGCCTTTCTATTCATTCATTTATTTCCTTCGTATAAAAAACTTTGATTGATACAAACTCCTTAATCATCCTCATCAAAGTAATTTTTTATCTCTTTTTTTATACTTAACTTATTTCTATTACTCATAAAAAGAAAGATGTATTTCAAAAAAGATTTTTGAACTTATATTGTATATATTTCACATGTTTCTTCATATTGAAAACTTTGATTAATTGAATTAAACTTATAAAATCACTATATTCATCAAAATTTTCATTTATCTCTTAGTAATTAATTTATTAAAATAATTTATTAAAAGAGAGATATTTTGAGAAGATTTTTGAACTTACATTTCATTTATTTCTTCTTCATTTTCAAACTGAAAAATTTTGATTGATTGAATCAAAGTTTTAATTATCATATTTATCAAAGTTTTTCATCTAACACTTGAACTTTCATGTATTACTATTCATTGAAGTGATAGTCTCTTCATTTGTATAATTTATTAAGAGATAAATTTTATTGTAAAATCATTGTTCTAAACGCATCATTATTTCATTTATATTTATTATGTGATTGATCTACTTGCTTTTATTTGCTTACGATTATTAATTGATCAACATGTTCTTAACTTGCTTGATTAAAGTTTATTTTTCGAAAAAGGTTTTTAAAAACTAATTCCTAGTTATTCTTGGGCTATTAGCTAGTCTTGATTTTTCTATCCCATTGTTAACTCTCTGAATTCTTTTAAAGGTAATGAGTTGAGAAGGTTCGTGTACATATTTGTTGCAGTTCATTTTCCCTTTCATTCTGATCTTCATTATGCCGCCTTCTCAATTTAGTACTTCCCTGAGGTGTATCTTAGTCGAATGCAGCATCCAATATGCTGTTAGGATTTTGTAATTGCAGTCTTGTGATTTTCCAGATAGGTTATTCTTTGGATGTGAAACACATTTGTGGTAGGTACAGTTTTTTCCACAATTGTGACAGAACTAGAAGTGTTAAATGTGTCTAGCCAAGCGACTTGGCTTGTCCACCATTAGGCTCGGCTTGGCCCACCACACGATTCGTCTTGTGCTCGTCTGTGGAATGAGCCGAGCGCTCACGGTTGACTTCATCAAATGTGAGCTTGACTTGCTTCAACAACTTGCTCCACCAATCGAGATGACTCTCTAACGGATTTTATTTTAAAATGACAATCCCGTTAAAATGAATCATCCAGTAATTGAAACTGCATAAATGTCATTTCACGGGCTGTAAACAACAAAGGGCATTGGTGGGAAAGAGGAATTGCAAAAGAAAATATTAAGAAATTAAGACCGACCATCTTTATGAATTTCTTGAGAAGCTTCTTAATTTGTATATATTAAGTTAAACTAAGTGGCTTTTAAGTTGTTTGATTAATTGAGACAAGCCGGCTGGTCCACTACAGGAAATTTCTTTTAGTTAAATCAGATCCCGCGTTCTTTTTTGGCCTTTGTCGAAATATCTCATATGCTTCTTCTTAGTCAATATTATGATTCTTTATATCGCTATGCATTTTAGCTCGGTCTCTTCCTAGTAAGCATTAGCGGCTCATATATCTTTTGGCCGTTAAGGGATAAACTTCACATTAATTACATATGAAATAAATAATCGACGTATATTATGGTGCAATTTCAATTTTTAATATGGTACTGAGATCATTTAGTTTAAACAAACAGATTGTTCTATCTAAAACTCGAATGAACAATTGAAATTCAAGATTGATGTTCGCAAACTAGTCACAATCTTGCAATATCTTGTTAACTATCGATTTATAACCGGCATAAAAAGCTTCGAGTTATTCCTATTAGCAACGTTAAGCTTTTAATTTGGTGATAACTTCATATATATTAGGGTGACTTAACAAGATTGGCGTCAACAAATTTTGGTAGCCAATGGGATGTGAAATTGCATCAATTGGTTGGATGCCATCATCAGAGAAAGTCAATAGATGAGAAAATTGTATGGAAAATTCATCACATAAATATGGGCCAACCCCACACCACTAGTGGTCCAAATTTTATTTATCATTTCCAAAGGAAGTGACTCGACTTGGTGAAACAGCCATTGACTATATTAATTTTCAAGTCTTTGTCTCGACTACAGCCTCCAATTCACATTGTGATTGTGTTGACACATTGGATCGGGAGTTATTTATCTAAGGCAATAATTTTTTTACAAAATATGCCTTAAATTGTAATTACCAAGATTAACATGGATCAATTTTAACATCAATAAATGGAGATGACGTTGATCGATTATAAATGAAGAAACAAAGACTCGTGTTTATCTCTGTGAAAATCCACAGTACAAATGCATAAACATCTTCAAAGTCGATGAAAGTCAAAACGATTTCTTTTTTACCCCAAAAAAAAAGAAAAAATAAACGATGACTAAGTTGCCTAGATGTGGGCCATGTAGCTGATTACTTGTGGGAAGTTGATGAAAATAAATTCCGAAAGATGCCTGCCATTAGATTAGATTTCTTTGTGAGGCATGCCATTAGGTTTCTTTGTCCCACACTAGCCCGAGAGAGAGAGAGAGAGAGATGGGAACCTGCTGGCCTAAGCCTGGAGATAATCTTCCCAGAACCACCAAATTTTCGAGTCCAGGTATGATCGGGAACGTCTGAAATGCTAGCATTTTCGTTATGGAGAAACAGATACTCTTCTAAAACTCTAATACGTTTTAGAAACTCAAAGGGGTTTCCATTTTTTTTTTGTCCTTTTTTGATCAAATTTAGAAACTTTTGGACTCAGAAGATCAAATTCACTAGTTGTGTCCTGTATTTTCCGTCTCCGTGCAACCTAACTAGAGCCTAGAGTATTATGAATCACAAGAATATATAATTATTCCAAGAAATGTTTATGACTTGTTCTAACTTTTCTTTTGTTTTCAGTTAATGATGATTCAAAGACAATAAACAATAGAAATCACCCCAACAACAACAACAACGATACTCATCAGATTGGCAGGCTTTCAGCAGCTGATCCGAATCTCAGTGGCGGGGGCGGGGGCGGGGGCGGGGCCGGGGCCGGGGGCCGGGGCGGGAAGAGTGTTCCTCCAAGTGGTAAAATCGTTACTCCAAACTTGAAAAGGTTCACCTTAGCTCAACTGAAATATGCCACTAGAAATTTCAGACCAGACAGTGTATTGGGAGAAGGAGGTTTTGGTACAGTATACAAAGGTTGGATCGATAAAAAAACCTACGCACCATCAAAAGTTGATGTGGGAATGCCTGTTGCTGTCAAGAAATCCAATCCAGATAGTGAACAAGGCCTTAAGGAATGGCAGGTTAGTTGCATACTATGCATGCACGTCGGCCCGATGGATAAATTTACTAATTTCAACTTACTTATTTTTGACAAACATGCATCATTTTCGAAGTTATTAAAAAGTTACTAGAAAAGTGCAATTGCTGCGAGTCCCCAGTAACATGCTCTAAGGTACTCTCAATTACTCGACATTCTTCTTAGTCCACGTGGAGTTGAGATTTTCTGTCTCTATTTCGTCATCCCTCATAGAAATTGACTCCTCGTTACTTTGGATAGTATTAGCAAACAGCAAGACGATAATAAGTGACATTACAATATTTGAAACGTTGTATTGCTATTTTCTAACACTATCCAATGTATTTAGGTGTCAAATTTCTAACTGAAATGGTCAAGGGATAAAAAAGAATTGGAGACCTCACACAGTTAAGTTACGGGTCAAAAAAGTTTGTTTGCACTAACATTAGAAATGGTCAAAAGTTGAAGCTTGATTAGATTAATATTCGAGCAATATTATTGACTTCTTCAAACAATAAATTTTGTTAACAAGGGTTTGTTTGGCAAAATTTTAGATTAATAATTAATAGTCAAGTAATAATGTTGACTTCTTCAAACAATAAATTTTGTTGTCAAGGGTTTGTTTGACAATTCTTTTTATAAAAATATGAAATGGGTGGTTGAAAAGTTAATAAAAATTGTGAATTCAATGAAATATTTGATTAAAAATAATTATTGACTTTAATCTCGACTTTTTAGAAACTTTTCACAATGCGTGGTTGAAAATATTTAAATATTAAATAAAACTCTAATTTAAAATATAAACAACCAAAAGAATTCTAATATTTAGCTATATCTTGAAAAACAATTCCTATTTTATCCTCCTAATTTCTTTGTTTTGATGCAATTATTGATTGTACATTATGATTTATAAACTATGAATTTCTTGGTGCAGGCAGAAGTAAAGTTCTTGGGAAAATTTAGCCATCCTAATCTTGTCAAACTATTAGGTTATTGTTGGGAGGACAAACATTTCCTATTGGTCTATGAGTACATGCAGAAGGGAAGTTTAGAAACTCATCTCTTCAGAAGTAAGCACTAACCATAGTAACTACTACCCTTTTACCATTGCAAGTTGCAACCCACTGTCCCTCTTTGTTATCGTTGAAGTATTTCGCCTAAAAACTTAAGAAAAAATCGTATCGGTTGATTTTCAATTTATTGCTCTAGTAACAAGTTCGTTCTCAACAATCGAATGAGCGAAACACTCTCTAATGAAGAAAACTATTCAAATTATTTTGACTGCCTACTGTCCAACTAACTTTTTGAAGTCATGTTCTATTTCCCGACTAGAAATTGAAGTAAAGTATATTTTCATGAGGACTTTGTCTCAATAGACGAAGAATAAGGCAGGTTTTTCAGCCGTCGATGATATGATTTTGTGGTGCATTTTCAGAGGATGCAGCAGAACCATTTTCTTGGGATACAAGGATGAAAATAGCAATAGGGGCAGCTCGTGGACTTGCTTTTTTGCACACAACTGAAAAGCAAGTCATTTACAGAGATTTTAAGGCTGCCAATATTTTACTTGATAGGGTAATTAGTTATTTCAGCACCCTTTAATCCACATCGAAAAAGAATTCAATTTTCTCATGAATTTAATTGCACAGGAACTCAATGCAAAGCTTTCGGACTTTGGACTTGCTAAGTTAGGACCGGTCGATGGTAAATCACACATTACAACAAATGTTGTTGGGACGATGGGATATGCGGCTCCTGAGTATGTGGCCACAGGTAAATGTTTAAGACATTTTCTTACCTAATAACATGCAGCATTTTTGTTGTACAGTTTAAATTTTCAGAAATTGGATTTTAAGATATAATACTGGATTTGTAGGTCATTTGTATCTGAGAAGTGACGTGTACGGTTTTGGAGTGGTCATACTAGAGATAATAACAGGCCAACGGGTACTCGATCTGAATAGGCCTAATGGGCAGATTAATTTGGTAGATTGGGCGAGGCCATTTCTACCATATAAGAAAAAGTTGAGCAAATTAATGGATCCAAGGCTCAACAATCAGTACCCTCCTAAAGGTGCATTCAAAATAACTCAACTCATACTAAAATGTCTTGAACCCGACCAAAAATGCCGGCCGGGGATGGAAGAAGTATTGGAGACTTTGGAACGTGTTAGTACCATCCAAAAGAAACCGAAGGAGCTCAAGGCCAAGGCTAGACGAGAACAACAACCCGGGAATCATCACCACCCGTCTCCTCGCAATGTACAACATGGAAATGGCAGAACTAGCAGAGCTCGACCTCGTGATAATCTAAGTGCTGCTCAGCCTGGGTTTATCAATAGGTTTCATGACTAGTGTTATACATGTCGAAGCCATTGGGTTGGAAATTTGTTAGATGTTTTAGTCTTCCAATGGGCATAAAAGGTATTTTGGCCGTACATTTTATTTAACATAGCCCATTTAAAGTTGTTCATTCTATGTTTGGAGGTGTTCGTGCAAAACCCGCAAGCGTACGAGATCTTTGACGAGTAATAGAATTCATAATTTAATAATATCGTCTCATAGGGAATAAATTCAATACAAGTTTACTAGTTATGTATAGAATTCAAATTATGTAAAGAAAATAGAGAGTTTAATTTGATTTTATGCTAAATTATCTAAGAAAGCGGTAAAAAATATTTTTCTGTCAAGTTATAGATGATTGTATTGGATCTCGAATCCGCCTATTGCTATCTATTTCAATTCTTGATTTGTAATCTAGTTCCGTTCATGCGTTCTTGACAATCTATAATTCTAGTGTAATCAATTTTCTTTTTCAAGACAAATTAAATATATTCTAACCACGATTCGAATATATTCCTAGCTTAAATTCGAATGTTTAGAATGCATTAAAATTTAGATTATCTATATGATTGCACATGTGATAAATGTTATTCCTAACATCTATTGCACATATGTTAATTTTGCCGCGTTCTAAACTTATTGTGAGTCTCCCAACACTACAACAAGTAACTAATTATCTAATTGGTGGCCAATCAATTAAATAATGTAATGAGTATGCAAAATTAATCAAGAAACGCAAGAAATAAATTAAACTACTAGTCTTGAATTAAAACAAATAAGCAAATATGATTCATGTTCATCCAATACAAAAACGAATCTAGCCTAGCACGTTAATATATAAATTACAAAAAGAATAATAGAAAAATATTACCCGGATCATGAAATAAATCAAAAGATGTTGATCTTTAAACCCAATGTTGAATTCTTCAAAATGTTGATGTAATTGATTTTCAATTTCTTGCTAGGGCTTGATCTCTTCTCTCAAAATATAGTATTTGACCTCTTAATCTTGATGAATTTGATGAAACTATGGTGTATGAAGAGGCAAGAGAATGTTTTTTATGTGTATCCATCATTCTCTATTTATAAGAGCTAGAAAATAGGTAAAAAAAACGTCCAATTTGGTTTCTAAAAGAATTTGAATTGCGAAAGGAAACTAAAGATTCTTCTGCGAAAAAGGCCTATGCGAGCGCACCGTTATAAGTGTTGCGTGTGCGTTGTAGAACCAAATGACTCTCGGGCTGGGGAAAATAAGGCCGTGCGCGTGCGCGCGCCATGAATTGCTTACACGCGCGCAGTTTATCTCTGAACAGTTTCTGATATTTTAGCCATAACTTTTTCTACAAGTCTGATTGAGTCTATTCAAGATGTGATGGAAAGTTAATTCAAAGGTCTACAATTCTTCTTGAAATATGATTTTTCCATTTCAAACGATTTCTATTCGAAAAATGGGTTTCAAGTTGATGCTAAAAAATTTATAGCATAACTTCTTTGACTGGAAATTGATTTGTGAAAAGACTTCCACTATATTTCGCTCCTTTGACCTCCAAATGCATCCAATTGATCATATATGACCTTCATTCGTTGTTTTGTACTCCGAATCAACTATTGAATGTTTTGTGCTCCGAATCAACTACGCGTTTTTCATTTATTTCTTCCAAATCCACCAATTTGCATTGAGTTCAATGTAACAAACATAATTAACACAAAATTAAATTATAATTAATCTAAATCACTTACAAATACTCTAAAGGACACTATGTATGTATTCAAGGATATTCTGTGACTTATGCAAATCAGATTTAAAAGGTAATTTGTTTTGTTTTCCCATTATACAATGTTCACAGAAAGTTAATTTCTGAACACAATCACTTCCAAAGGCACCAACCTTTGAAAGATACTTTAAACCTTTCTCACTAAGATGACCTAACATTTTATGCCATAATTCTGATTTATCAATTTGTGTTACTAAGTTCACAGAATTATTCATTAAAACTGATTTATGTTTTATAGTATAAATACCATTTGTCTTGGACGAGATGAAAATAAGTCAGTGATTCTTGATTATATTGGTTAGACCATTTTTTATTTCAATTTGATAGCCTTCATCATCAAGAACCCCTAAGGAAATCAATTTTTTCTTAAGTAAATGAACATACCTAATATGATTCAGCCTTAAGACCCGACCATTTCCCAATTTTAGAACAATGTTACCAATTCCTTTTATGGGACATGACTCATTGTTTCCTAATTTCACAAAACCATTATCAAGATTTGTGAAATCAGAGAACCAATAAATATTAGAACTCATATGAAAGGAACACCCAGAGTCCAAAACCCAATTCAGATCAGGATTCTCCACAGATGAGACATTGGCCACTCCAATATCAACATTTGATTCCTTATAGGAGGCAGCAATGGCTGGAGTGCTATTCTCATTATTAGAGCCACTTCCTAGGTATTAGCTTTCTTGAAACAATCTTTTATGAGATGCCCAACCTTCCCACAATAGTAATATTTTCTATTTTTGGTCTTCCCTTTATATATTTTCTTATCTTTTCTTTTATTATCCCCCAATTTCTTCTTTTGAAAATTTTTATTCTTGTTAAAATTGGCTTGGGTGAAGTTGTTGAAGCCTTTAGTAAAGGATTTAGGATTGGATAAGACTCTTTCTATATGAAGAACTTCCTTATGTTCAGATTTGAGCTCTAAGTCTCTATTCCTTAGGGAACTGTGAATAATATCAACTGTCAGATCACTTCTACCATATTTTAAGGTATTTTTAACAGTCTTATGTTTATCACTAAGAGCATTAAGTAGACAAACTACTTTTTGATCATCAGAGATCTTTTCACCACAATTGATAAGATCTTGTATAGTCTTATTAAACATATCCATGTTTTCTTCTAAGTCAGCACTGGGGTCAAACTTATGACTAAAATATTGTTTCCAAAGAAAACAATTATTAGGCAAGGATTTGGTAACATATTGCTTCTGTAGAGCTACCCATAGCTCAGTAGCAGTGCCAATTTCTCCTATTTTTCTAATAACAGAATCAGATAAATGCCGAAACAAAGTACTTCAGGCTAATTCATCTTGTTCACCCTTTCTAGCATTAGATAAAGTTTCAGGCCAAGATTTTCAAGAGCTTTAGCATATTTAAGTGTCATTAAAAGAGCTTTCATTTTCTGGCTCCAGACACTAAAGTCTCATTTTTCATCCCAATTTTGAACATCAATTTTAGTGGTCATGCTGTGCAGATGTGTTAGAATAGTGTTGAGCAAAGAAGACACACAAGAAACAACAAATTGTTTCAATTTAAAGAAATCAGCTATAATAGAATATGTCCAATAGAAGTGCACAACTAGAGTGTTTACACACAGTAAACGACAATAAACAATTCAGGATATAATATCAGGAATGTATACACAAAGTATATTTATATATGGAGAATTATATTCAAAAAATCCTAGACTTCTTAAATTGCACCTTGATTCCCTCAGATTCTAGGGGGCCTCACAGGGAACCCTAGACAAAGGTAAATCAAAGGGGTTTTAGCAAGTCCCTAAGATGGTAACGCGAGAGATTAAAGTTTTATTAAAACAAATACTGTAAAGTTTTGAAAAGAGGTTACCAGAGCTGCAAGAAGATGTGAAGTAACAAGGAATACCAAGATCCAAAAAACCAGGATTCCAATCAAAGAAACTTTCTCACTGTACAACACCAAAGAAAGTATTAGATCTAAACTTTTCACAAAAAATGGAAGAGTCACGAGGAATAGGTCGCGAGAAAGTAAGATTTTCAAGAAAGCTTTGATACCACTATTAGTCCTAGAGTTTTGTATTTAACTTGTGATTCAACCAATATACAAAAATAAATGTAGAAAAGTAAAGATAACACGAGGAATTTTTGGCTAAGGCTCCAGAGGATCAGCTACCCCTTCTAATGCTTAGTCCCCCGTTGAGCATCCGTTAGGATGTAGCTTGAATCCACTAATAATGGCCCAAGTCAAGCAAAATAGAGTTACAAAACAACAAGAATGTTCGACCTTAAGAACACAACACAAAACCCTTAATCTTACTAAGCAATCAACCACAACACTCTCTATCTAATTACATGAAAAACCACTAAGAAAGTTTTCACAATATTACATATTAATCACAAAAACAGATTGAGAGAGAGAGAGAGAGAACTAGGGTTTTGAAGAAAAATCGAGAATGAATGAATGAGAGGCGAAAAGTCTGGCAAATCTATTTATATGAAATAGCTCAACAACTTGATCCAACGGCCATAATAATATCCAGGTGCCAATCATCCATGAAGTTTGATTTAATTAAATCTAACAGACACATTTTGGAGCATTCCATTAGCTGGGCCATCCTGGTTGTGGGCTTGCACTTCAATTGGGCTCAGTATCACTGTTGGACTCGTTAATTCAACATCCAAAACCTGACGAAGTAGGACTCCTAATAGATTTAAGGGAAAATTACATAAATCAGGTGTTTAAAGATTGAAATTAAAAAAATAGGGACCAAGTTTCATTACTAAAAAACCAGGTATGAATTATCTACACCCAATTCAATTTCAAACCCTAACCATTTCTCTTCGTCATTTTCTTTCCACCTTATCTCTCTCTCTCTCTCTTTTTCTAAACGCCGTACTTCTCCTATCTTCTCTCATTCTCTTCGTGGTTGCAGTGGCGACTCTCACGATGCATCATTACCGTTGTTGCCGATGGGTAGTAGAGGTAGTCGTCGTCGCCCATCGTTGTGTGGGGGCTGCAACGCCGACAACCATCTGGAGAGAGAGTAATGTGAGAAGCAAGAGTTTTAGAAAGAGAGTAAGGAGGGAGAAGCTGTAGTCGACGTCGCGCGCGCAACGGTACAAATTCGCTATGCTCACCGAACTATTTATCATATTTGCCCGTGTGTGTTATGGGTGTGTGTGCAGTGGCGGGTGGAGGTGTGGTGGTGGTGACGGGTTTGGACTTTTTTGTTGGGTGGTGGTGGTGGTTGTGGTGTGGCGTTGTTTTTTTTTTTTGTTGGGTGGTGCTGTGGGTGCAGTAGTGGTGACGCGCATGGTGCAGATGTGGTGTGTGGTAGGTTCGAATCTAGTTGGTGGTGGTGGTGGGCTTGTTGGTAGTTTTGGAGGTGATGGCGGTAACTGGGTGAGTGTGGTCAAAAGTGGCTGAAGTGATAGTGCCAATGGTAAGTGATCAAGTATTTGGTTATCTGTGACCAAGTATTAAACCGTGACTTAAAAATTTGACAATATGTGACTGAAAAATAATTTGTGACCAACAAATTTGAAAATATGTGACTAATGAAATTAATTGCGACATATATATATGTATATATATATATATATATTTGGATTTGTGACCTCGAAACCATCAGTAACTAATTAATTTGATAATATGTGACCAATAAATAAATTATGACCTATAATTATGTACATGTGACTATTAATTGTATAATTGTTACCTAATTAATAAATATTTTTAATTAATTATCTAATACCTGAATTTTGAATTATTAAATTATCTACCTGACTTTTTGAATTGACGTAAATCATACACGTGAAACGTGAATTTTTGCCTAGATTTAAATGCCCCTACATAATTTGACCGAGTTGTAGGAGTGAGACTCCTTGTTTGAAATGTAGTGGGACTTCATACTTTGGCTAAATTAAGATCGACGTCTTGCCCTCGAGCCCATTCTTGGACCATCCATGAGGTCGATGAAGTACGCAAGTTTGGTTATGTGGAATATGTGGAGAAATTGAGAGGACTCCGGGGTCGAGATAATAAAGTGGTTGACAAAGTCTTCATATAAGGTTCAATGTTATGGATTGCTCATGTCAGTTTTTGATCTAATGAAACTGATAACATTTAAAGTTTCCATTATCAAAATGGAGATACGTTTATGAACATCGAAATCCTGGAAACTGTTTGCAAAAGGCTGAACTTCTAGCCGTACAGATAACTATGATAGCTTGTAGAAAAATGGGTCACAGTGAGAATGAATAGTCCGACATTTTCTTTTTTCTCTTTTCTCTGTTCGGATTTTAAGACCACTCCTTTTGATGATCCTTTTGTGGTATAATTTAGTAAAAAACGGAATTTCAACTTTCATTTGGAGCCTCTTCTGAGTTAATTATCAGAAAACAAAAGAAACTAGTTAACCTCACATGTGGTATATAACTATTTAGAGATTTAATGCCTTTTACATCCTTGGGGCACTGCCACTGGACAGTGACTGCACTTGCAATTTGCTTATTGGCATCTTTATTGTTGTTTTAGATATTATTCTCTGTCAATTTCTAAACCTGGATGTCAACTTGTCATATGTTTGTTTGTTCTAGATTGTATAAATGTTGCTTCAGGTATTGCTTGGGCTTTCAGGAATTATGCTTGTCATGCTTTCTGTGCTTGGATCAGTTGTTGTTTTTAGTTCAATTGGAGTAAAATCAACCCTTATAATAATGGAAGTCATCCCTTTTCTTGTTTTAGCAGTAAGTTTCAATTATGGATCCTTCAAGTACTTAACATCACATTCTTAATTTTGTAGGGTTTTTTCGCATTTTTTTCTTCTCCAAAGGGTTGGTTTGTTTATAACTGCGGTCTGATAAAAAATGTCAGAGTTGACGCATTATTCAATTCTGATTATATGTTTTGAGCTTTTGTACATGTTGCGTGTACTAAAGTTTAACTCTTTTTAGGACAGTTATAATGTTGTGAGAAAACATTCGCCAATAAAAATAAAATGATTATCTACAAGGGATAAAATATTTTGAGAAAATGGAACACACCTTATTATAGAAGTTATGATTTTCTTCCTAATAGATGGCTATGATGATTTGAGTTAGGATTTGGAGATTGCTGAACAACTTAGCTTGATCACATTAAAGTTTAGATCGAACTTGCTTATTTACAACCTATAACTGTCTCTCTAACGATGCAATATTTGAAAATTTAGTTCTTTGCCTCTAAATTCTTGACTTATTCTCTACATCTCAGATTCTACTTGATTTTCTCCGCTTTTTATCAGGTTGAGATAGACAACATGTGCATACTGGTGCAGGGAGTTAAACGACAACAGTTGGAATTGCCTGTTGAGGGAAGAATTAGTAATGCATTTGTAGAAGTTGGACCATCTATAACATTAACTAGTCTGTCTCAGGTCTTGGCATTTGCAGTTGGAATTTTTATTCCTATGCCAGCTTGTCGTGTTTTCTCCATGTTCGCAGGTTGGATGTGTTATTTTGATATATATACTGATTCAGTACCCACTCAATACTAATCAACTCGATTATTACTCTTCATCACTCGTTCAACTTCCACGTGCACTCTACTGCAGCACTGGCTGTTCTCCTGGACTTCATTCTGCAAATTATTGCTTTTGTTGCCTCGATCGTTTTTGACTTTAGGAGAGCTGCGAATAACAGGATCGATTGTTTCCCTTGTATCAAAATTTCTGGTTCAAATGATGACCCAGAAAAAGGTATGTCTGGGAACCGTGGGGTTAACTATGCTGATGGTCACTTAACTTTTAGCAAAATCTCATGTTGGTTACTATAACTTAACTTTTGTTTCATCCGTCCATGTCTGTTGGTTAGACTAACGAAAAAGGTAGTGCGACAATCTATTTATATTCCAACTAGGCTGCCACATTAGATTTTCTTTTTGTCAAACTAATGGACATTGAGTAAATAACCAAATTGTAACAAATGTTTAAGTTCGGTGACTACCTTGAAACAAAGTGTAGGTTCAGTGAGCAGCTTGAAATGAAACGAAGTTTAATGATCAACATGAAATTTTGCCAAAATTGTAGTGACATCAAGTGTTTTTAGCCTGGAGACCGTTATTTAGTTTTATTCTTTTTCTCCAAGATATTATGACCTATATATTGTATTTCATAATGTAATATAAGAATGAGGCTGAAAGAAAAATAATCTCTGAAACTGTAGGCGGTCATCAGCAGAAACCTGGATTGCTGGCTCTATATATGAAGGTAATAGATATGGTCGACGGTTTTATTATGTTCATCCTCCTAAAGTCCCGCATTTGTTCTTGATGAATGTTGTGTTGTGAATTACTTTTAAAGCTAAATTCTTCTTGAGAGTTACTTCTTTACAGGTAATTGCTGATAATAATATTAGGGAATTCATTTTAGAAGAAGAAGTAATCGTTCCTCAGCAGAAGCAAGATCTGTTTTATTTCATATGATACATCTTGGATAGTTGCAACATTAGAGAATGCTCTTTTTCTTTCTAAATCCGTATGCTTTATATGACAACCATAATTGGAATATACGAGGTCTTTTATCTTGTCTACATATATGATAATGTAGATCTTCAGGCGCCTTTGTGGATAACTAACAAGGGATGGAATTCTTGACTTTTAATAAATTAACTACTTGCTGTTGTATCTGCAAGTGAGTGAAGAGATCCTGTGCAAACGCAGTCCACTGTATCATGGAGTTGACAAATAGTCTATTTTTGGTTTCTAGTTTCTGATTTTTGTGTATTATGCCTGCTTTTACTTTTTTACTTTTGAATTTTACTTATCTTATCTAGTCAATTCATGCACCTATTCTGAGTCATTGGGGTGTAAAATTAGTGGTTGTCTGTGTTTTTGTTGTTTTTTATTTTGGCAAGCATTGTAAGTCACTTTCCTACAATGGTTGACATTCTTTTAATGTGGCTCTCTTATCCTATAGCAATTTTATCAGTGACTAAAATGTAATGTTCGTGTGTTGATCCTCGAAGGCATTATGTCCAAGAATTGAGCCCGGTTTAGAACAGCAAATTGTTCTTCCTAAAGACTCGTACCTTCAGGTATTGTGTTGATTTTTTTCTTCAAACAATATGAATCTTCTGATAATGTTCTGAGAAGTGATGTTTATTTATTTATTTCCTTTTCTTGCAGGATTGCTTTTATGATCTCTCAGAGTATCTCAGAATTGGACCACCTCTCTATTTTGTCGTGAAAAACTACAATTATAGGTATTTTGGTTTATTTAATTTTATTTTCATCAGTATTTCAGTCTGATTATAGATATTTCTACTTATCCCCCCAAAAGGGAGAAAAATGTAAATAAAATTTCCATGCCTATTGTCACCTGTGTGATTGTAGATAAGGTTTTCTTCGGAGAGTGATAATTTTACACTACTAGCTGGGGCAGTTTTAGTTAATTTTAATGTTCATGCCTTTTAGAGGCAACATATAAGCATTGAATATATTCCTTTATGTGTAATTTGGATGTCACTTTCTTTTTGTGACCCTTTTTCTGAGTATTGAAATTCTTAGCATCATTTTTTATTTACACAGTTCAGAGTCAAGACAAACAAACCAGCTGTGCTCCACAAGCCTATGTGATTCCGATTCTCTTCTCAATGAGGGAAAACCGTTGTCCTATGCTGAGCAGAACTTTAAGCTTCAGACTGCACGAAATAGCATGTTTGGAGCTTAAAAACTTATAAGTAAATACATAAGCTTTAAATTAAATAATTTGTTAAAGTTAGAATAAATATATGACTTGTATGACAGTAAGTCCCTATTATAGCGCCAAAATAAGTAACTATTTTGTTTTTAAATTAGGAAAAGAGAACCTGTCTAAACATGCTTGACAAAGTTTATTTTGAAGCAAGTGTTACTGAGTTTTAAGCTTGGCCAAAGTTGCTCGAGGAAGTAAGAACAGAATCATAACCACACTAAAATCACATCAAAGTATTTCATGTGAATAATCTTGATGCTTTGGATCTCAGGAAACAGAAAAAAAAAAAAAAAAAAATTATTCAGTCACAACAATTTTAGTAGTGATCGGTAGAAGATAATCTTAAGAAATATAAATGTGGTTAATTTATTTTTATAGAAAAGGCAGTCCATTTTAGCAATTCCATCAGGAAATGTAATAATATGCTTTTCTTAGACACTTAAATATTCCTTTATTGTTATAACCAGAGTATTGAACTCCTTTGAACTTTAAATTTTCTATTTCTGCAGATTGCAGGAGCATCTTTAGTACCAGGGTCGAGTTATATTGCTAACCCTGCAGCTTCGTGGCTTGATGATTTTCTCGTTTGGATTTCTCCCGAAGCTTTTGGCTGCTGTAGGAAATTCATGAATGCGAGATATTGTCTCCCAGACGATCAGGTCTTATATTCTCCTTTTGCAGTGCATTTTGCTGTAGGATACATATGTTCACTAATTATTTCATCTCCGAATGTTTATACCTTTGTGGAAATTATGTTATCAATCAACACTGTTCCTGAAATTTATTGGAATTGAGTATTCAACTGTTACATGCAAGCTTTGATAATTTTGTTAGAGTAAACAATTTTAATATCCTACACTTTCAGACTGCCAATATTTAAGTGATAATACATAAGAAATGGAAGATCGAGATAGTGATGTTTTGGATAAGGTATCTGTGGACTTTTGTGGTTCCCCTAATTATTGGGCTTGTGCCATTCGTGGCCCTTGGATTAAACCAATGGTTGAGATCTAATCTTGTGAGATATTTTCTTTGGCCATGACTTTTTTGAAAGAAAATGGGTGACTTCCTTGACACGCTTAAGACTTTCTTTATTATTGGATGGTACCTTCTTTTCAACTTGGACAAGACTTTGCTTTCTCTCTCTCTTGGTTGGTTTTGTTCTTTTTCTTCTCTGTTGAGCCCATGTTCTTCTTCATCCGGTGAACCTGTTGCTGAGAGATTATTATGTAGTACTCAAGCTTGAAATAGTAGTTGAGGGGGCTGATTTCTCGCAAGGTTTAGGTACCAATCTTGTAGCTCGAACTTGACTATTTATGGTAGATCCTTTGGATCGATGACCCTAGTCAAGTATTAAGTGTTCTTGGCCGGTTCTTATCTCTCTCTGGAAGGCGATTTGCAAGGTATTGGAAGGGCTGTTCCTAAGCCTATTTTTCAGCCGTGAACGGGAAGCAGAACTGGGCTTTGAACCTGCCATTTCCGGCCATGGATGATTGAAGTGGGTAAAACAGTTTGTTCGGTAAAAGGGAAGAATAATGTTATGTTATTTAATAGTTTGGTTTCTCAATTTTTAGCAACTATGATATTTTGATTTATGCTGTATTTATATATATTTGCAATCATAACTTTGATTTAGGAAAGCTTAATGATGAGTATTGTATCTTAACTGGTTAGTAAAGTTGCATCGTGATTTCTTGTGAAGCTTTAACTCTGTTATGTTAGTTTAGAGATTATAACTCTGCCTTTTTTCCCAACAAAACTGGTATCAGAGCCTTTTCGATCTAGGGTTTGATTGCATTCTTCGTTTTTGGCATCTTGTTTCAGATTTCGACACTAATTTCTCATGTTTTGTTTGTTGTGTATGTTGTTGAATGGATTGAGTGTTTGGTGACTCGGCTGGCTTGCTCGACTGAGGAATTGGCGGTATATTGTTACTATTTTTCAACAGTGGTTTGGTAAGATTATTCCAAACTCTCATTTAGGTTAGGTTTGGTATTCTTACTTGTTTATGCATAATTGTTTGGTTGTCTATTTGTGAATTCTGGTGATTGAATTCCTGTAATTGATTTATAACTTGGAAAGCATACTTGCATTATATATATATATATCTGTGTATTGCCTGAGCTTTTGATCACACTTGCACACACATCACATTGAGGTTTCGTGATTGAATTGGTTTTAACTCTGTGTTTTCGACTTTATATTGATTATCTGGAAAAGATTCAAAATCTTTTCTATTATGTCCTTGAGTACGGGTGTAGCGCCCCGAGTTCTGTTAACCCGGATTGCCACGTCATCGTCTTTTGTCCTAATTTCAGAATCAATTTTCGCGGAAATAACCTAATTTTGAAATCACATTTGTAATTGAAGAACTGTATTGACAAGTAAACTCATAGAAATTTAAAATTTAAATATCATATTTTAGAAATAGCGGAAAACGACAAAATGTTATCAATATTCGAATACAAATTTTCAAAGAGATAATAATTTCGATAGTCAAGTTTTTCTATGCCACCACTGCCGGATCAATCACGATCGCCTCCGAAGTCTGCAAATATTGTTAAAATAGCAGAGTGAGTATTTCGAAGAAATACTCAGTAGACTCATCGCCGATAATTAATTTACAAAATAATTGAATACACACTTATGCAAATATACAATGTGATATCATCATTGGTTCATTTTCTTGAAAATCATAGGCTCTTTAAAAACATGGGATGTGGGTACTCTTTCTTTCTTGTGCGGATGAGGCACATAAGTTATGCATAACATTCTCTTCTTATCTCATAAGAGATTCTCTTCTTTCTCATGCAATTAAGCATATAAGTTATGGCAAACATAACAATATCATATATCTCATATGATAAATTCTCATCTCATGCATTAAAGCATATAAATCACGTAATTCACATAAAGCATGCAATTATAATTTAAACTAATTAATGGTGGCGAGTCTACCTCAAAATCTCGAGTTTCGTGAAAATGGTTCGAGAAGTAACTTCAATCTCTTAATTGTTCGTACGTTTTGTCTAGCCAATAGAAAATAAGTTTGAATTAGTATTTCGAACTTTAAAGTTTCAAAGTGTTGAAAATTAAGTTTAAGGGCTTAATTGAAAATTATTGGAATTGAAATAAATGACTTAGAATGATAAAATAAAGTTTAGGGACTAAATTGGAAATTTATTAAATCTGAAAATAAAACTTTAAGGGCTAAAATAATAACTTTCATAAGTTTAGGGACTAAACTGTAATTATAATAAAGCTGGAAATAAAAGTTAAAAACTGAAATAATAACTTTTAATAGTTTAAGGACTAAGCTGTAAATATATTAAAGTTGAAAATAAAATTCAATGGCTGAAATAATAACTTATATAAACTAAGGACTAAATTAAATAAACTTAAAACTTTAGAACTTAAATAAATCAATTAACTAATGTGGGGACCTAAAAGGCAAAAATCAATAATCCAAAATAAATATCTCTCCCTTTCTCTCTTCCCCATTCACGACAGAGGCGAGAAAGAGGGAGAGAGTGGCGAGGCAGGGAAGGGGATTTGTCCCCTTCCTCCGTTCTACCACCGGCGAAGGCGATGGCGGCGCCGCTGTCGCGTGGTGGCACCGCGGTGCGTGGTTTGGTGAAAAAAACCGAGGCTAATGCAAGACTTGGAGTTCGTTTTTCTCGGTGGAAATCGACTGGAAGTGGGTTGGTAGAATGGGGTAAGTCTCTGGGTTTTGTGATTTCTTAGCATTGGGGTCGATTGTGTGTTGATTGAGGTCTCGATTTTGGGTTTTGGTTTCGCGATAGTGGAGCTCCGGTTTGGGGCTGTTTTGGGTATTTGCTCTCGACCTTGGGTGGGACTTGGGTGTTCTTGGTTTGGGGCGATGGTTTCGGGTTTGTGAGTGGTATTTCTTGGATGTGGTGGAGTTGGCTTTTGGTGTTGCAGTTGGCTTGGTGGCTATGGATTTGCTTTCGGGTTTGGGGTGTTGCAGTTGGCTTTGGGTGGTGACTGGGGTGATTCCGGTCGTGAGTTGGAGTTGCAGTTTTGGTGTTGGTTCGGTGGCTATGGCTGCAGCTCGATTGGCTGCAGTTAGTGCGTTGAATGAAGCAGTAAGCTGACTGCTTGTGTGGTTTCGTGTTGGTTTTGGTTTCACGACTGTGGGGGTAGTGGAGGTGCAGTGAACTTGCAGTGAAGGTTGGTGTGGTGCTGGTAGTGTTGGTCTCGTGGATTGAAATGTTGTGGTGTTTGTGCTGCATTGTCTTGTGATTTCACTGTTGATGCTAGAAATGGATTTTCTAGCATCAATGGTGGACCACAATGATAATAGAGAGTGTAGAAGAGAATAGACAATTCTTACCAAGTGGATATGATGTGAGTATGAGTATGAGTGTGAGTGGAGTGGAGTGGAGTGGAGTGGGGTATGAATAGTGGTAGGATTAGGGCACAAAACCCTAGACGGGTTATTGGGCCAAATTATTGGGCTTTAGGGTTTTCTAATTGGGCTAGACTAATAGATTTCGGTTTTGGACTCAATTGAATGGACTTAAAAGAATTGGGCTAAAAGAATTGAAATGAAATCGGGCTTATGAAATTGGACCATAAATGTTGGATTTTAAATAATTGGGCTTGAATAATTGGGCTTTTGTAATTGGACTTGAAATCAATAAAAAAATTGGATTTAAATAAAATAATTCGAAATTGATAATAAAATTATTATTCGGGATCGGATTCGATCGAATACATTTGAATTAAATTTTACAATGGCTAGACGAACGCGCTTCTCTAGAAAATTAGGGTTAACGTTTTAGCGACACGTTTTTCGAGAAAACTAATTTATATAAATAAAAGTTCGCGGTCGCTACAACGGGCCACTCTTTTACAGAATCAGGAATGGGTTCGAGGGTCGAATTATCGCAATTCGATGGAAAGGGGGACTACTCAATATGGAAACAGAAAATGAGGGTCATTTTGGTCCAACAGAGAATTGCTAAAGCTCTCGATGATCCTGATAAATTTTCTGATGAGTTAAAAGCTAAACTTGATGAAATTGAAGAAATGAATGAAATTGCATATAGTTCTATAATTTTGCATCTATCCGATAATGTTGTTAGACAGGTTGATAATGCTAAAGATGCTAGAACTTTGTGGACTGCCTTAGATGCCTTATTCTTGACTAAAACTTTGCCTAACAAGATATATTTGTTGGAGAAGCTGTTTAGTTTTAAGATGGACCCGGGGAAGGATGTTGAAGGGAGTTTGAATGATTATAGCATAATCGTTATGAGTCTGGCTTACAATGATAAGAAATTCGATTATGATTCATTGCCCGAATCTTATAAAGAAATCAGAAATGCCATAAGATATGGTATGGACGCTCTTTCATAAGCCATTATTGTAGATGCTTTAAAATCGAGAGAATTGGAACTAAAAAGAGAGAACATAACTAATCTGAAAGAAGAAAGCCTATTTGTTAGAAAAAGACCTGAAAAACAATAATTTAACTTCCAGAACAAAAAGGGAAGGGGAAAATCTAAAATGAGATCCAAATCGAAAGACAAAAGTGGTAAAAAAATATTATAATTGTGGAAAGTTAGGACATTTCAAGAGACACTGCTTTGGCTGTAAAAGGAAACAGAAAGACTTGAACAACAATGATTAAAACAATGATGCCGTTGTTTCTGAATTCGATAGTTTACATGTCCTAAATGTGTCTGAGGAAGAATTTGACAGAAATTGGATTCTAGACACAGGGTGCACTTTTCATATGTGTCCGAAAGGTCTTGGTTCTATAACTACAGCGAGTGAATCTAAGAAAGTTTACATGGGTGATAATAATTCTCAGGATGTGGTTGGGATTAGTGACATGGCCATCAGGATGTATGATGGGGCTGTCAGACAACTTAGAGATGTTAGATATGTTCCTAATTTGAAGATGAACCTCATTTCCTTATGTACTCTTGAAGATGAGGGATATACTTTCAAATTTGGAAATAAGATTCTGAAAATTATGAGGGGTTCTCTGGTAATTATGAAAGGACCTAAAAGGAATGGACTGGAGGGTAGAACCGAAACACTGCCTGATTCTAGTCTTCTTACAGTTAGTGAAGACAAAACTGAACTTTGGCATAACAGAATGTGTCACATTGGGTTTAAATGACTAAAATCTTTAAGTAATAAGAAATTACTTGGAAAAGATGACATTGAAACTCTGGACTTCTGTGAAACTTGTGTTTTGGGTAAGTCACATAAGGTGAGATTTGAAGCTAGCTCTCGTAGAACCAATAGACCATTGGACTATGTCCATGTTGATCTATGGGACCCGGAGAAGCATTCCACATTTGGTGGAAGTACTTGTCCTCAGTGGATGATTACTCAAGGGAAGTTAAAATTTATCATTTGAAGGCTAAGTCGAAATTTTTTGGGAAATTCAGAATTTGGCTTAAGTTTGTTGAGAATCAGTTAGACAAGAAACTTAAAACATTGAGAACTGATAATGGGCTTGAATTCTGTAATTTCGAATTTGACAACTTTTGTAAACAGAAATGGATAACAAGACACAGAACAGTTAAATAAACACCTGAACAGAATGGGGTCACTGAGAGAATGAACATGACCATAATGAACAAAGTTAGGTGCATGTTGATTAGCTCTGGCCTTGCCAAAGGCTTTTGGGCTGAAGCTGCAAGTACTGCAGCTTATCTGATTAATAGGTCTCCGTCCAGCATTATAGACTTTAAGACTCCACTGAATTGTGGACGGGGAGCCTCCAAATCTAAATCCCTTAAGGGTGTTTGGATGTGTTGCATATGCACGTCAGTCTGAAGGGAAACTTGAGCCTAGGGCTGTTAAATGTGTGATGTTAGGGCATCCTGAGGGTGTGCAGGGCTATAGGTTATGGGTTTTAAAGGTTCAAGGCATTAAGATTATTAACAGCATGAATGTAGTCTTTAATGAATCTGAAATGCCATGTCAAATAGAAAACTGACGAAGCTAACAAATCTAAAACTGAGAGGAGTGTTCAGATTGAGGTGAAGCTGACTAAGCTTGATTCACCTACACCTGGAAATGATGATAATGACCCCACACATCATGAACCTGAAACTGAAGAGGTAACTGAACTTCAAGATAACATTTAACCAGTTGAAGTTGAACATTTTAATGATCAACTATCTAATCAAGATTATCAGCTTACAAGGAATAGGGCGAGAAGGCAGATCAAGCCTAATCCTAGATATGAATCCCTGAACTTGACTGATTTTGCCTTAGTTTCAGGTGAAGCTCTTGAACAGATAGAACCTGCCAATTATGAAGAAGCTATTAATGGAAAATATGCTAAAAATTGGATAAAAACCATGCAGGAAGAAATGAAATCTTTGAGTGATAATAAACCTGGAAACTTGTTAAGAAACCTAAAGATCAGAAATTGGTTCCATGTAAATGGATTTCCAAGTTGAAAAGAAGGTACCGTCCAATAATAAAGAGAGTCTTAGGCGTGTAAAGGAAGTCACTCATTTTCTTTCAAAAAAGTCATGGCTAAAGAAAATATCTCATAAGATTAGATCTCAGCTATTGGTTTAATCCAAGGGCCGCAAATGGCACAAGCCCAATAATTAGGAGAACCACATAAGTCCACATTTTTCACCTTGGTTCTCATAACACGCTCTCTCGGTTGCGAATTTGCACATGGAAGGACTGTTCATCATCTCCAACTACCTGTAAGAAAATTAACTCGTGTTAATATGTAACAAAGATAAACACAATTTAAATTTTTCTA
This sequence comes from Fraxinus excelsior, assembly GCA_019097785.1. Taxonomy (NCBI): domain Eukaryota; kingdom Viridiplantae; phylum Streptophyta; class Magnoliopsida; order Lamiales; family Oleaceae; genus Fraxinus; species Fraxinus excelsior. Next base: position 8,282,924 of record CM032625.1, on the reverse strand, counting down.
CAGGTAGAATTTTTGTCCCCATATCAGAAGGATTCTTGTCGGTATAAATCTTAACAAGTTTAACTTCACCTTGAGATAGTTTCTCACGAATAAAATGACACTTCACCTTAATATGTTTCGATCTTTCATGATAAACATGAGTCTTACAAAGCAATAAAGCACTTTGACTATTAGTAAACATAATAGGCGTATCATGCATGAAGTTTAATTCTTTTAAGATTCTTTTTAACCATATACATTTCTTAACAGTTTCAGTTATGGCAACGTATTCAGCTTCAGTACTAGACAAAGTAACTAAATCCTGTAGCTGTGATTTCCATGTTATGCAATTATTACCTAGGGTAAAGAAATATGCCGTGGTCAGGGGCGGAGCCAGAAAGTCACGTTAGGCTGGACTGAAATTTAATTTTTTTCAATGAACTTATACCATAAAAGATGCTACAAACCACACGGTAAAACAAAAACTGGACCTATGACAAAATCACTCAAAACTCATTGAACCAACCGGTTCAACCGTAAACCGATAAACTAGTCATGGTTTTGTGGTTTTCCCGATTTTTTTATTTTTTATTTTTAGTTTAAAAAAATTTTTAATTTCATAAATGGACCTCATAAATTATTACAATTCAAAGGCCCATAGAAAACTATTAGATGACATGCTCATTTTATATATGCACTTCTCTCGAATGGTTTCATAAACTTCCAATGTCTCAATATTGTATTTTATAAATGCTCCTCTCCAATGGTATCATAAACTTTCAATGTGGGATAGTGGCATAACAAAAAAAATGTTAAAATACTCGTCAAAATATTTTCCAAATGCATGTCTAATTGACTAATTTGATTTTGAATCTCAACTAATTAAATTGTAATATTCACCTTCATCCTTTCATTTATTTAATTTTCAAATTTAACTTAAATCGCACTTGATTATTAATATATTAATGTTAGATATCATTTTCTATAAGTTTAAACTATTTTAATTTAACAAAGTAAACTATTTTAACATATTGATTTTAAATTTTTGAAGTATCGAGACTAATGGTAGAATAATGAATCTAATTAACAAAGATAGATTTATTTTGAATTATTAATATGAAATTTAAAATAAAAAATTGTTTTCATAGTATTTTATTATTTTTTTATGTATTTATTGCATTTGGTTCGATCCTGGTTCGACATCGGTTGAACATTTTGACCCTTCACTTTTTCCGGGTCGATGATCGGGTCGATTTTTAAAATATTGGTCATAATATATTTTTGAACACTCGTAACAAAGTTCTAACAAATATATTTTTAAACTAATAAAATTAAATATATAACATATTACTTATTTTGATAATAACATCGTTTCAAAAGCAAATTCATTGTGAAAAACTAAAAAGACATTAGCTCCGCCCAAAAATTAATTCCCTAACCCAGAAGCAAATTCATGGTAAAAGATTAAAAAGAATAAAATATTTCCATCCCAAATATTAATTTTAACACAATTAACTTCATTTCCAACTCAAGTTTAAAAATTAAATAATACACAATTGACCAAATATTTAAATTCAATTAACCAAATATTAATAGTTTTTTCACAAAAACTTTAAATCCATTGATAATATAGAAGACAATCTTATCTTCTAGAGATAAAAAAGGAAAAAAAAAGTAACTTGAAAAAATACTGCTGGGCTGGGGGTAGGGTGGGCTACCCACCCCTCCCTCCGCCCCTGGCCGTGGTTGATTTCCTACTGTCTTTATCACCAGCAAAGTCAGTATCAACATAGCCTTTAAAGGTTAACTTTTCAGATCTTTTCCCATGCTAGCCTAGATTTAAAGTCTCAACCAAATACCTCAATAGCCATTTCATACCAATCCAGTGCGGCTTACCGATCCAGTGCGGCTTACCGGGATTGGACATAAATCTTCTTAGGAGACTAATGGAAAATGTTCCTTATGCTAATGCCATAGGTTCTATTATGTTTTCTATGATTACTACCAGACCTAATCTTACATTTTCCATTAGTCTTCTAAGTAAATTTATGTCCAATCCTGGTAAGCTGCACTGGGCTGGTATGAAATGGCTATTGAGGTATTTGGTTGAGACTTTAAATCTAGGCTTAGTGTATGAGAAAAGATTTGAGAAGTTAACTCTTAAAGGCTATGTTGATGCTGACTTTGCTGGTGATAAAGATAGTAGGAAATCAACCACGACATACTTCTTTACCCTAGGTGATAATTGCATAACATGGAAATCATAGCTACAACCTTTAGTTACTTTGTCTAGTACTGAAGCTGAATACGTTGCCATAACTGAAACTGTTAAGAAATGTATATGGTTAAAAAGAATCTTAAAAGAATTAAACTTCATGCATGATACGCCTATTATGTTTACTAATAGTCAAAGTGCTTTATTGCTTTGTAAGACTCATGTTTATCATGAAAGATCGAAACATATTAAGGTGAAGTGTCATTTTATTCGTGAGAAACTATCTCAAGGTGAAGTTAAACTTGTTAAGATTTATACCGACAAGAATCCTTCTGATATGGGGACAAAAATTCTACCTGTAGAAAAATTTAAATTGTGTTTATCTTTGTTACATATTAACACGAGTTAATTTTCTTACAGGTAGTTGGAGATGATGAACAGTCCTTCCATGTGCAAATTCGCAACCGAGAGAGCGTGTTATGAGAACCAAGGTGAAAAATGTGGACTTATGTGGTTCTCCTAATTATTGGGCTTGTGCCATTTGTGGCCCTTAGATTAAACCAATGGTTGAGATCTAATCTTGTGATATATTTTCTTTGTCCATGACTTTTTTGAAAGAAAATGGGTGACTTCCTTGACACGCCTAAGACTCTCTTTATTATTGGACGGTACCTTATTTTCAACTTGGACAAAACTTTGCTTTTTCTCTCTCTCTTGGTTGGTTTTGTTCCTTTTCTTCTCTGTTGAGCCCATGTTCTTCTTCATCCGGTGAACCTGTTGCTGAGAGATTATTATGTAGTACTCAAGCTTGAAATGGTAGTTGAGGGGGCTGATTTCTCACAAGGTTTAGGTTCCATTCTTGTAGCTCGAACTTGACTATTTATGGTAGATCCTTTGGATCGATGACCCTAGTCAAGTATTAAGTGTTCTTGGCCGGTTCTTATCTCTCTCTGGAAGGCGATTTGCAAGGTATTGGAAGGGCTGTTCCTAAGCCTATTTTTCAGCCGTGAACGGGAAGCAGAACTGGGCTTTGAACCTGCCATTTCCAGCCATGGATGATTGAAGTGGGTAAAACAGTTTGTTCAGTAAAAGGGAAGAATAATGTTATGTTATTTAAATGTTCGGTTTCTCGATTTTTAGCAGCTATGATATTTTGATTTATGCAGTATTTATATATATTTGCAGTCATAACTTTGATTTAGGAAAGCTTAATGATGAGGATTGTATCTTAACTGGTCAGTAAAGTTGCATCGTGATTTCTTGTGAAGCTTTAACTCTATTATTTTAGTTTGGAGATTATAACTCTGCCTTTTTTCCCAACAGTATCTTTTAGTTTATTTTGTTCGTTACTTTGGCACTAATTCCTGATTATATGCATTCATTGGGGGAAGCCAAGACACTCTATAGGATGTTATTTCTTTTAAGCTATTTGAAATTATCACTATACAGTTTTGAGCAAAAAATGATTATTAATTCTTTTGTAGTTCATATTTTAACATTTTCTTTCATTCATGCAAAGCATTTCCAAGATCTACTATTATCTGATGCTAAAATTTCTTTCACAGCTCTTGTGGCCTCAGCACGGTGTGCAAATATTGTACTACGGTAATCAAACTCTTTTACATCCTAGTTTTCCGTTGCTCGTACTTTACATATTTTAATACCCTAAAACGTCCTTCAATTTCAGATTACATTTTGTAATATTCTAGCTGGCAAAAAAGGTTTGCTTATTCAATACACGTGTTTAATCCATACGCGTCCCTCTCATTTAGTGGTGTAAAGATCATTTACTAACAATGGAAATTGTTCAGTGTTTCCATCATTCAGATTTACAAAATGATCGTCCATCCACGACACAATTCAAGGAGAAGCTTCCATGGTTCCTCAATGCTTTACCTTCCGCAGATTGTGCAAAAGGTGGAAATGGGGCTTATACAAGTAGTGTTGAGCTTAAAGGTACAATGTCACTGTTGAAGATTGTATCTCTCTAACACTTTAAGCTTTTAGATGAGCTAATTCAATATGGTATCGAAGCTGGCAAACTGGTTCAACTTTTGCTGCCCCCATTTATAGAAGTTGTGCATTCGATAAGAAAAATGAATTCAGCCTGCATGTGAGGGGCCATGTTGAATATGGTTTAAATAAATGAATTTATCCCCTCTCTAATGGTTTAAGACTTAGATGAGGTGGTTTGATATGTAATCATGATTATTGAACTTTCAATGGCCTGCATCCAATTGTCCCATAATCTGTTGCTTTTCTTTGAGCTCAGTCTTTCTAATTCTTATATGTCATCAGGATATGAGGATGGAATCGTTCAAGCATCATCCTTTCGTACATATCACACACCCCTTAATAAACAAGTATGGATTTCCTGCGAATTTTTAAACAATCATCTTTCCATTCTGTTACATTGTTTGAAAAGAAGATTGAATTACTGCTAATTTTTCATTTTCAAGACTGATCTCGTGAACTCAATGAGGGCAGCACGGGACTTTAGTTCGTGAACTCAATGAAGGCTTCAATGAATCAGACATCCTTGAAAACTGCACCTGGTGATTATTTATGAAATTTTGAGAGGCGCGACGGAAATGCAGTTGAAAAACAACTTCCGATAATCTGGGGAAAAATTGCACATCTATAGTTAATTGAGGTTGAAAAATAGTTTCTCAAACTAGTTATACTTACGGTCCAACTAGTGTAAAAAATTACCTTCAAATTGACAAGTGCAGTCTTCGTCGTTTGCTTAGTTATCACATCCAGGTCAGTATTCGTGCTTATAAAGTAGCTATGTTTGACTAAGCTTAAAACTAAGTAAAGGTCCTTTTTATTTCCCCCCCCCCCCCCCCCCCCCCCCCAACAAAATAAACCCTTACCTTATGTCAAAATAAGTAACTAATTTCCAATTTTAGAACTTAGGTATTTTTTTATATGTTAACTTTTTAAGTTAGCAAAAGTTGCTTGCTTGGTTACTTGTCGAGTAGCTACCTTTGCTTCTGATCAAAATGACTGTGTAATTCTGCTTATGTTTTTACTTATTTATGAGTTTAGTCTGTGGGCCTCGGCTATTATTCTACTTGGGCTGGCAATGATCATTGTGGATCTAATGGTACATTTTATTTCTCTTCGACTGGTTTATATTATTTACCCTTCAAGACAAGGATTCAACATCGAGCGCATAAAATTTTTCTAACCGATAATTTTATGAATTTTACAACACAGGGTCTAATGGCAATCTTGAACATTCAACTGAATGTGGTGTCTATTGTTAACCTTGTAATGTCAGTGGGTATTGCCGTTGAGTTCTATGTCCATATAACACATGCTTTTTTGGTCAGTTCTCTATTCTTGTTTCCCTCGATATAATGTTCGGATCTTTGTTTACGATATTCTTTTTTCCGAAGGGATGTATTCCTTAGCACATCATAGGAAGGAAATTTGAAACAAAAAAGGGGATGATTTATTACTTATATTAGTTCTCATTGTAAATCTAAAAAGTCTAAATTGCACTGGGGCTTACTCGATTATTTCATTGCTTAATATTTTTTGACACGAAAAAAGAAGTTAGGCAAATGGAAAGGGAAAAAAAGACACTGGAATTTGACTGCTCATTGTGGAAGCTGAATTATATCTGGATAGTTGTTGAAACAAATGTTAGAATAGGTGGAAGGCATACTAATTATTGTTAGGAGAGATATATCTGAGAAACGATTAAGTTTTAATTGTCACACGATGTAATAAAATGTTTCATATCATTGTACAGTTTTTACAACTATGTCAGAACCAGAAAGAAACTGCTATAAGTAGATGCTATGAAGCTTTAGTATAAGTATTTTGATAAATTTGTCAAATTTTTCATATTGATAGAGTATGTTAGGTATACAGTACTAGATAAGACTAGGGACTTAACAACTACAATTGACAAGATTTTACCTTTTTTTCCTTATTACTGTAAAATCTACGTTACCAAACATGCCAATAAAGTATTGTTGGTTCATTTTTTTGTTGCCAATTAAAATTTTGATTTCATTTAGCATAATCCAAAGATCTACCAATTTTTATGTGTTAACCAGGCGACGAGCGGAGATAGAAATCAACGCATGAAAGAGGCTTTGACGACAATGGGGGTTTCTGTATTCAGGTTTGCGTTTTTACTTTTCTGTTGAAGAGCTTTAGTAGATTACCTCTTGAACTTATGCTCGAAGAAATCATAACCCATCCGTAATAACATAATTCCACAAAATTAAAAGTCTAGGACATAAAAGGGGTCTACAAAGTAGTGTAAAAGAAATTTAAGAACAGTAACCACATAACACCACCTCTAGCTGGCATCTATAATCAAATTCAAACAAGAAAAACTAAAGGGATAAAAATAATGCCTTCTAAACATCGCGAAATGTCTCTGACATTTGTTTCATCAAAGGCCTTGTACACTCTTAGATACATCGCGAGATGTCTTAAAACAACATTTTAGAAAATCTCTCTGACATTTGTTTCATCAAAGGCCTTGTACATGTACAATTTTTATAAATTGATGTGATGAGACTTGAAACCTGCATGCTACATACACTAATATCCTGTCATATGGCTATGGAATGCAAGAAATCTTCGCTTGTTCTCTCATTCACATTAGTGGACGAAATCCGCTTGTTTTGGTTGGGCATGGTGAATACCATGGCCGAACATGCAAGCACTTACCTATATACTTTATTTCAGTAGAGATAAATAAAATTCTGTTTAAATACTTTGAGGTTGTAGATGAAAGTTCTTTTTTCTTTAAAGTATATCCTGCACTCTTAGTATCATATTGAAAACAATTGAAATTCTCACCTCTTAACATCTCGATGGATAGTCATCCATTAACTTTAATAGTTATGTAGTATTCATTTAATAGTTAAATGCAGTCTCTAAAAAACTTTTGATTTTTCTAGCTAACATTTTTACCTAAGTTTCTCATCTGTCAGTATACTTTTAGAGTTTTTTTTCCTCATCTAAACAAAACAGTGAAACTGACAAATTATTCCTTTCATTTTGTCTCTGGCAGCGGAATCACCTTTACAAAGCTAGTTGGAGTGATTGTTCTTCGCTTTTCAAAGAGTGAAGTTTTTGTGGTATCTGATCTTGCATACAAAGAGTCATTCATTAAAGAAGCTAATCTATTATAGTATTAAATTGATTCTATGTTTTGCAGGTTTACTATTTCAAAATGTACCTATCTTTGGTGCTTCTTGGTTTCTTGCACGGGCTTAGTTTTTATTACCGGTAACTCTTTGTGCTTCTTATCTGTTTTATTTTTCCTTCCATCAATTATTTCTGAAAAAACCCAAGAGGTCTTTGAGAATTTTTATTTTCTCGACTTTTTCTCACTACACTTGATCTCCGAGCAAACAACTTCTCACTCCACTGCAAATATTGCCTTTTTCTTAACACAATTCTTGGCGAGAGGAAATGAATGCTTGTCATTTTTTTTTTATCTCATTCAACTTCATAGCAGGTACTATTGAGCATGTTTGGTCCACCATCAAGGCTCGTGTTGGTAGAGAAGCACAAGGATCAGCCATCAACATCATCACAATTCTAATCCAACTCTTCTGCATTAGCAGAGCTGCTTTTGAAGGAAAGATCCTTTTTATTTTTCTCTTTTTTCCTTGGATGGTGTAGTTCTACGTAACTGGAGAGTTCATGTGGTAGTGTCCAAATGTATACAACTACATTTGTTCTTTAGATACTTACAAAAAGAAAACATACAGTTATCTTTAAAAGTTAGTATTCAGTTATCACAACTGAAAATGCAGAACTGTGAGTTTCAATCCAAGTGTATCAATTTTTGATAGAGTAATACCATTTATCATTGTGATAATGGAATATTATGTAACAACCAATTATACCTCTCATCTCTCTCTCTCTCCCCTCCCCTCCCCTTCTTTCTCATAAAAATTGAACTATCAATCCCATTGTTCCACATAGACTATCACATTATTGATGTTTCATCATCATAATGATAAATAACATTATTCTTTTTGATACGTGTTAGAGTTGGTGCTTCATACTAGAATATCCTAAGCCCATGCCCTTTCTCCTGTTATATTTGCTTAGCCATTCTCTCATGGTCTAATAGCAAATCTTTTGCTGCTTTCAGTATCAGTTGTTAAATTGATCTACCTATTTCATTCTTTTTCTGAGGTTTCTTAAGGAAATTCTAATGTTTCTGCACATCATTCTACCATTGATAAACAAAAAATTACAGTTTTTTATGCCAATATTGATGAAGAAAATGCATTTTTGACATGAAATGTGAGCGTGCAGCTGAATACTTCATGGGACACATTCTTGCTCTACCAGAAGTCTCCACAGGAGCACTTCCCATCCTTGAAATGATGAAACCTCTTGTTATCTCTAACGACGAAATCTCGTTTCTCAAAGCTCGACAAGATCTTGATAAAATTATGACAATCTCCACAAATCCTTAGGTTCTTTATGACCCTCAATGTGGTTCCTGCGGGTGTACTGATAAGCCCATAAGCTATGGCTAGTCTTTCACTGTGATAAAGCAAGGCTTTCTCTTTTGCTTCTTCATCAAGATCATGGAGTACATATCTTGTGTCAGGTACATAACCAGCTTTCTTCGCCTCCTTACTCAACAACCTGAGTTTCTCATATGCCTTTTCCTTCCCTGGTGGTGAACTTTTTCTGTTTGATTCTGGGTTTTCGTCTATCCTTCTGTTCTTGTTTAGCTTCAAACCTGGTTTTCGACTCCTTCTGTTCTTGTTTAGCTTCAAACCTGGTTTTCGACTCATTTGATCTTTAGCTTCAGTTCTTAAATGATTCTCTAGAATCCCCCAAACCTTAGTATTAGGTTTACAGGACAATTGAGAGAGAAAGTACTCCCTTATCTCTGATATTGTCTTGTACTTTCTGTGAAGATTAAGAAAACTCAAATAGTGCTCCAAAGATGGACAAATTCCATAAATCCTACTCATTGATTCAAAATATTCTTGCCCTTTCCCCAAATCCCCCAAGTACTCACAAGCCTTTAGAACACCTAGAAATGTATTATCATTTGGTTTGATCCCATCTTTTATCAATCTGGAGAAAACTTGAAGAGCTACTTCTCCTTCTCCATTTTCGACTAAACCTGTTATCATTTTGTTCCAAGAATCCAAATTTCTGAGCAGCATTTTATCGAAAACTTGATAGGCACTTCTGGTCTTACCCAGTATAAAGTACATCTCGATTAACTTGTTGAACACAGTAACATCAAAATCTGATGAGTTTCTCTGTATGTATTCGTGAATTCTTTCCCCAGCTTCCAGGAAATTCATATCCACAACGTCTTTCATTAATTCGATTAAGTCTTGTGATTCTGCAAGAATTCCATTGTTCTTCATCTCATCCAAGGCTTCAAGAGCTGACAGAACATCCTTTTCTCTGCTCAATTGCTTGCTCAAGACAACATTTTGTCGAGAGAATTTCAGAATCCCAATTGGGATTTTTTTCTTGAATGTAACTTCCTCCAGAGGAAGTGTGAATAAGCCTTTGACCAAATACGTTGAGGAGAAACTCAATGGAGAAGCCATGGCGGACCTTTGAGCCATTTATATGGAAGATAGCAATTGCATTTTGTATAAATTGTCTTATCCTCAATCATGTCATCTGAAAGATCTAATTTTACAAATATCTTGCACAATATATGTACAAAATTGGATTAAAAATGGTTGACAAAATATGCAATATTTGGATTAATTATATAAAAAATAATTTTTGAAATCATTGGTCTAACATCACATATTTTGTCAACCATTTTTGTAAGCCAATTTTATACAAGTAGGTTAACTCAATATTCATTGCTAAAAACAGGTTAAAAAAATGGTTAAAGACTTGGCAATTTACAATTTGGCTCTTGTTTAATTCCTATTATTTTTCAAATATATTTTTCTCTTTTCTTTTCAACTATACATTTTTTAATAAAATAATATTACATGCAAATCCTTACTAAAAACAGGTTTAAAAAATGGTGAAAAACTTGGCAATTTACAATTTGGCTCTTGTTTAATTCCTATTATTTATAAAATCTATTTTTCTCTTTTCTTTTCAACTATACATTTTTAATAAAATAATATTACACTCAACCAAATTTTTTCTTATTTTTTAACCGCATATGCTCTATCAATCTACTATTCCAAATATATATTTTTCTATAAAAGTGAGGCTCAAACAAGCTTTTATCAAAATCAAATTTCAATTTTAAACACATATTTATCATTGTTACTCATTTTTTTTTATTGACATATGAACTCGCAGTCGCTACTCACTAGCGGAGTCCTGACCACCATGAGTACGCACTAGATAAACCTCACTCCATATGCAGTAGCCCGCAAACCACACAGAAGAGGTAAACTGCACTAGGCAAGTCCAGTGCGACGGACTTGACTGAGAAAGTGTTGGCAGAGGATTCGAACTCGTGACATTCTGTCTCCGCATTCACCTGCTCCACTAATTTGACCACCTCCAAAGAGGTTCATTATTACATGCATATTGCGTGGAACCACCCCCATTCCTCTTTGTAAATAGTTTATAAAGATAAATAGTAAAAGGAATAGTAGTTAGTCATATGAAATGTATAGATGATAACAAATAGTAATTATGAATGCGTGTTTGAAATTAACGAGCCACTGTTTGGAGAAATTTATTTTAAAATTATTTTTTCTACATATTTAATTTAACCACGTTCACACAATAAAATATTCTGCACGTAATTCCAAAATTTTTCTTACATTTTAGCCACACATTATTCAAAAATTCACTATTCAAAACTTTATTTTTGCCAAATAATGGCCATCAAACATGTGTTAAGTAAAATCATTTTCATATGAGTAATGTTATTTGTTATCGTTCATTACCGGAGTCATCTTACGTGACATAATGTAGCATTATAGTGTGTTTGATTGACATGAAAAATATATCTTAGAAAAGAAAATATTTTCCTTATTTTGAAGAAAACAAAAATTTACTCATTCCAAAGAAAATGTTTTCCTTAAAAAAAAAAAAGGAAAATTAGGTATATTTTTAAAAGTAGGAAAATATTTTTTATGGAAAAAATAATAATCAAACACTTCAAAGTATGAATTTGGGTGGAAAACTTACATTTTTCATAGAAAATAAATGTAATCAAATACATCCTTAGTGATTTGATGAATTAATGTGGCAATTTTTTTTATTATCTCATACATCAAATCATTAGCCATCACATTTATACTAAGCAGGGTGACTATAGTAGTTAGACATAACATTACTCTTTCCATATTCCTTATACTCGAACATGACCATGAGTCATTACCGCGCGAGAGATGAGATCACGACTATCACGTGGTAGCAATTATAGGACTCCACTGGACTTGTGAGAGAAATAAGGTGGCGTTTAAAACTCTCGTAGGCTATCTTTTGTTAATTTTAATGTCTTGTTTGATAAGATGCACTGTACTGGGCAACATTAAGAAACAAAAGATGGTCAAAATTAACATCTTGTTTGTTTGTAATCTTGTTCAATGAATCAAACATGTCCTTATTTCTGTCTCAAATTTGATTTCTCGTAGTCTAGTACATCCATCATCTCAAGTTGAAACAGGCAACGCGGGTCGAGATCAAACTAAAAAATTGGATTTACTTGTCTTTATTGAGCCTAGAGGCGACTCGTCGGCTCGGCTCATTTTGACGAAAGACGAGCCCGAGCCTGCTCGTCGCCACGAGCCAACTCGTAGACTTGCCCTAATTTTTTTTTTTCCTCCAAAAAGACTAATATCCTATTAAAAAAAAAACGAGCCGAGCCGCTCGCCGAGTACCCATTTTGGGCGAGCTCCAGGCACGAGCTGAGCTCGCCCAAAATGGGACGAGCCGAGCTTAAGCTCGGCTCATCTCTAACGAGCCAAGAATTCGGTGTGTGGGCATGGTCGAGCCGGCTTAGCTCGATCCATTGCCACCTCCAGAGCCTCTTCCAATCGATGGAGGGTGCACAATTTATTACTGTGCCTCTGCAAACTCTGTTTTTTATTTGAATCCCATATTATTCTTGGAAAGATAAGCCAACGCATGTCTATACGGACAAGGTCATATTTATATGGGAAAGTCGAGTTCACATGTGAGTTAGACTTGGATTTTACTGCCAAAAATAAAAATTAGAAATATATTTAACAAATATTTCAATGACTAGTTTGGAACCAAAAAAATAAAAAATGTTCGGTGACGAAAGTGAATCAACAGTACAAGTTCATTAGTAGAGTTTTTCGCATTTTGTTATTTTATGAGAAATCACATTCACTTATATTAAGAGAAGAGAAACGAGTTGATTAAAATCTTGTCCATTACACGTATTAAGCCATGCCATTTTTTCTTTGGCAATTTTGTTACTTTCTAACGCAGCGCCTAAACTGAAATACAGATGGAAACTAATGTAGGCAAACTAAGGTCTTGGTTAAATAACTATGAGCCCTTGTTTGAACCCCATTTTTTAGGGGAAAAAACATTATTGAACAATGTTTAACCTATTTTAATCACATATTCTTCAATAAAATAATATTACACGTAAATCTAAAAATTTTCTTTATTTTTAACCACATATTTTCCATCAATACTTTTTTTTTTTTTTTAAAATATTAGGGCTCAAACAAGTCCTAAATTGATTAGTATTTGCCATTTTTTCTTCTCATTTTTAGAATTTGTGGTCTCCATGCCAGTATACCTTGCTGCATTCTGACATTAGGCCTTGACTTTTCAATGGATGTTTCACCTCAATTTCCCAAACTACCCTTCATACGTTCTTGTGGAGCATTGCATGAATTATGCCCTTGTTTGATTTCATTTATTTACAAAATATATATTTTTCCTCTCGTCTTTTTAACTAAACATTATTCAATAAAATAATATTATACACAAATTCAATTTTTTTTTAATCACAAATTCTCTATTAATCTACTATTCAAAAATGCATTTTTAGATATAAAAAAAAAAAGGGCTCAAACATGTTCTATAGAGGGTAGTTGAGGGTAATTTTGTTGGATGCGTTTTCAACTGCACAGTAATGAGAAATTGAAGTATGACAAAGCAACCCAACTTTTGTATTTTTTATTGATTCTTTTACGGTAGAATAATGAGATTTGGAAAAAAAAAAAAAAATTGCCATTATAGCCGGGGCATAAACACCATATCAGTCAGTGTCTACAAAAAAAAAAAAAAAATGAGTTCTTCAATGTCATCATGTGAAATGGAGATGAAAATAGCCATTGTAGGTGCTGGAATCAGTGGTCTTCTTGCATGCAAACACACAATGGAAAAGGGTTTTAATCCAGTAATTTTCGAGGCTCGAAATGGCATTGGAGGAGTGTGGTCCAGCACCATTGATTCAACTAAACTGCAAACTCCTAAGAATTACTATCAGTTCTCAGATCTTGCATGGCCACTTTCAGTCACAGAAACTTTCCTTGATCAAAGCCAAGTGATGGATTACATCAAATCGTACGCTCTTCATTTTGGTATTTTATCGCAAATCGAGTTCAACTCTAAGGTTGTAAGCATAAAAAACTTGTCAACAAATGAAAAGGAGGTGTGTTCTTGGGACCTATGGAGTGGAACTGGTGAAGCCTTTTCGCCAAAAGCGAAATGGAATGTCATTGTGCAGGATGTGCTGAATCCTCTTGAGGACCCCCTAAGGTACTTATTATAAATATTTGTGCGTGTGCGTGTGCGTGTGTCTATGCGTGCATTTGAGTTAGTGTCATAGTGTGTGCGCATGCTCGTGCTCGTGCATGTTAAGAATATTGGGCCTAACTCCACCTAATAAAACCGGCTTATTAGGGGAGGATTGCTCTCACCTTATTAAGTGGATCATTTATATTTTCCCAAGCAATGTGGGATTCTAATACGCCCCCTCACGCACAGCGTGGACCATGCCAAACAACTGTAAACAAATCGATATTGGGTGGCACCCAACATTACATAATTGGGCCTAGCTCTGATACCATATAGAAAAACTAAAGGAAAAAAACGAAATTGAAGCTACTCTACTGCAGGGAAATAAAATAGAATAAACTGGTAGATCCAATATGTAAAATCATATTGAAGGAACTGATGATGGAAGGACTTTATTAATTCATCAAGCTCAAATGTAAATGTGAATACATAGCTCTATTTATAGACTAACATCTAACAAACTATATAACAGAAGAAGGAACTAGAAGAAGCTAGAAGAAGAGCTGGATGTGCTGGCCGTGTGAACTCATGTGCTGGTGAACGTGAGCTGGAGAAGAATCTGTTGTTAGACGTGTGAACTGAATTTGGATTTGGAATATTCCAATACTCCCCCCTCAAGATAAAACATCTTTAATTGTAGAGTGAAGTTGTTGGAAGAGAAACCTGGGGTTGAAGACAAGGTCCAGCAGAGAAGCATTCCAGAGAAAAGAAAAAACAGCAACAAAAAATCAACCAAAATGAAAGAGCAACCATGGCTCTGAAACCGGGCACTTGCTGAAGAAACTTCATCAGTACTGATGAGTAATATGAAAAATGGAAATGCTAAACAATACTCCAGCTAGGACAGCAAATAAAACCACCAATGCAACTCCATGCATGTGCAAGCATTTTAACAAACACATGGCGGACGAGAATGAAGAACTTCGGAACTCCATGGTCAGTTTTGGATACTGAATGTGAAGAACTAGCAGTAACAAAGCAAGAATAAACTAGGAACAGATAAACCAGCAGAGTGGAACAGACTGGAATTGCAGATCTGTGCAGATGATGAATCATTGTCTGCAACAGAGTCAGTTCGAGATCCTTGGCTGAAAAACAGAGATTGCAGCAGCGGATAGATGTCGCTCTGATACCATGTTAGGAATATTGGGCCTAACTCCACCTAATAAAACCGACTTATTAGGGGAGGATTGCTCTCACCTTATTAAGTGGATCATTTATATTTTCTCAAGCAATGTGAGATTCTAATAGTGCATGCACATCTTTCCACTTGATTTGACAACATAATCAAGAAATATTAGTTAGACTGCGTGAAGTTTAATCGAAGCGTTCACTTATTTTCTCCACTGCAAACTTGCAGTATTGTCGATGGGGGTGATGCCTCCCTACTTAGGTGGTTTGGTTCCGAGAATAAAATTTTATTCAAGGGTATATTGGGTACATATAAACATGTCGTGCACCCTCAGAGAAAGCAGAAAGAATCTAAGACTAGAAGGAAAACCACCTTGTGTTCTTATTGTAAGAAAAGGATTTTAGGGTGAAACCATTTTTTATTACAAGAGACACATGATATCCTCTAAACACTTAATTTTCCTTAAGAAATCCGTACAAGTGGATGTAACTCTTGCACTGAGGGTGAATCATAGTCAATCAGTGTGCTTTGTGTATTCTAATTTCATTTTGCTTATTATTGTTCTCGTAATTGATAATAGGGATTAGTCCTCAAGGAATTCTAATATTTTATTTCTTGAATTTCTATATTCTACAAATTCCCATTGAAAACTTTGATGATGGTAGGTTTATCAAGTTGATTTTGTGATTTTGTGCATTGGAAAATTCAGTGATCTGCCGAACATCCCACATTTTCCACAAGGTGAAGGGCCAGAGGTGTTTAGTGGCAAGGTCATACACTCCATGGATTATGCTGCTATGAACAAAATTCAGGCACTTGAATTCATCAAAGACAAGAGAGTCACTGTTGTTGGTTCCCGAAAATCAGCACTGGATATTGCAGCACAAGTTTCTAAAACAAATGGTAGTGTATCACCTAAATCTATTCGTGTTTGATCAAACGAAATATATGATGCAATCGTGCCTACACTAAGGCACTGCGATACATAGTCCCGTGCCATCAGGAAAATGCATTAAGGGCATGATTGTTGTGCTAGACTCCACGGTACTGAATAGAATAGGATTACAGAAGAAAAAAGTTAAAATTTTGCACATTGTGCAATGTTACTTCGAGTATTCTGTACTCAACATGTCCTCGAGACACTAATCTGATTATTTGCGTTTTCCAGGAGTAAGGCATCCATGCACATTACTTTTCAGGAGAGTGCATTGGTCGGGTTCTGAGAACTTGGTTAGACTTACCTTCCGAAATCTGAATCGTTTCTCAGAGCTTATGATCCATAAGCCACAAGAAGGGCTCATTCTCTGGTTGTTGGTTTTTTTGCTTTCACCTTTGGTAATTTCTTTCCCCTGCCTAATGTTATGTTATTGATTTCTTATAATAACCTCGCATCACTTTACGAACTAGTCAATTAAAAATTAAACAATTTTCATTCATTTGCAAGCAAACTTTGATTGTGCAATTGCCAATTAGTATAGAATATTAGAATATTTCCGTTTATTGATCTAATATATGGTTTCAGCGTTGGATATTCACAAAGTTGGTCGAGTGCTATCTTAAATGGATCTATCCATTGAAGAAGTACAACATGGTCCCGGACCAACCCTTCCTAAAACAAATATACTCGTGCATGTTTACAATCTTGCCAGATTGCTTCTACGAAAGAGTCGAAGATGGCAGTCTAATCTTAAAGAGATCGCAAAAACTCTGCTTCTGCACAACCGGTCTGGTTATAGATGACGAGGTAGCCCCTCTAGAGACTGATATTGTCATTTTTGCAACCGGATGCAAGAGTGATGAAAAGATCTCAAATATTTTTGCCTTGAATTACTTCAAGAAATGCATAACTGGATCCTCAACTCCTTCTACAGGTACCCTTTTAAAGATATCAATAACGCTAGCATCAGCGGTGTTAGAGCACGACAGTATGTGATAAGTTTAAATAAATGTAAAATTATGTGATTCATTTAATTGAACATATAATTTAATGTCATTAATACTGCAATCTAGACTGATGTTAAATATCAGTGGTGTTAAATAGCATTATCTTTAAAGAAATGAATATAGAAATATATTCATCATAATATTTTCATTTTCCAAACTTTGTTTCCTCTTGAATAGAGTTTTTCTTTTGGATTTCAAGCATGCATGGCTTTGCGTAAAACCCTTACTGACAAAGTAATTTTGCTTAAGAAAATAATTACTTATCCGAACATGATTAGAAACAAAAAGTTACTTAAATGTGACTTCGACTATTTTTAAGCTTAATGAAGCATGTCATTGACAAGGAAAAAAAAGGGGCGGGAGTGGGGTGGGGGGGGGGGGGGGGGGTTTCCATCCATTTGTTCATATCTCAATTGTATTCAGTTCATAGTGCTAAAACATACTTGAATCCACAGTAGTGTTCATTCTAAATTCGAACTAATTGCCATCTGCATAATCTAATCATGATTTTCAAAACTTGCAGGGAATGCATCCATCCAAGAATTCCACATCTGGCTATAATTGGATATTCAGAGAGTCCTGCTACATTGTTTACAACTGAACTAAGAAGCAAATGGCTTGCACATTTTCTTGCAGGAAAATTTAAATTACCAGTCATAAAAGAAATGGAAAAGGATGCCAAAAGATGGAAAAATGTATGAAGAAATATAGCGGTGAAAACTACAAAAGAGCTTGCGTTAGTGTAATGATGCAAATATACTGCAATGATCAGCTGTGTAGAGATATGGGCTGTAACCATAAGAGGAAGAAATGGTTTTTGTCTGAGATTTTTTCTCCTTACGAGCCTGCAGATTACGCAAATATATAAGAAAAGCATCATGTTTCGGGCATTTGACTAAACGTGATTGGACATGATTAAGCAACATAAACGTGTAAGATGCTTGTTCAATTCAGGGTACTGAACATGTTTTAAGTCCATTTGAAGCATAAATCTTCTTTCTTTCTGCACGGAAAAATGTAGGTCGAGCCGAGCATATAAATGTCATATCAACTGATCAATATATTTAGTTAATGGACGTATGAAATAGTGAGGCACGTTCATTGGAAGAAACGCATAAATGAATAAATGTTCTCTCTAATAGTTTAGGTTGTTAGTTCATGTGGTATCACAATGTGTCGAGCTTATAAGAACCCGATATGCACTTGTGAAAGTTTATTAAAAGCAACATTTAAAAAAAAAATAAAAAATAATGTTCGTATATAATATAAATAAATAATAAATTTATCCAACCTCACTAAAGCTTTAAGATGAGCTAGACAAATAAAACTTAATTGTTTTATAATCGGGGTTTCAATGTCTATCCATTCTATTTTTGCCCTTCATGGGAAGACAATAGATACACATTACTATATAGGATATTGTTATTGCATGACACATATATTTGCACCAAATTTGAGTAATTCAAGACAAATTAAGCTTCTTATATACAAGTTGAAATAGAAAACTATCAATTCATTGAACTTCTTCCCTTATTGTAAAGGGGTTCACTACATTAATTTTCTTATTAACCATAAAACGGTATTAAATATGACAAGTTGGTTAATCTATATAAGTAGGTACCTTTAAAATGAGTTTAAAGCCAATATTTGTTTAAGAACCTCGATCTTAAATTTGACTACACGGTTGAGCTTTTCAATATTTTCAATTGTTTGTTTAATTGAAGTGATTAACATATAATAAGAGCTAGCAAAAGATCCCGATTAAAGTTTTGTAGCCACCTATTCATAAATGTTATGATCTTGGCAAGTTTTCATGAAGAAATAAATTCAACTTACACGTTTGTTGAAACTCAAATTTAAATATATAGTACGTCGTCCTTCTCTTGCTAACTCAATCGAATTTGCATATTTCTTAAGGTCTAATGTTATTATTCCATGATCGCCTATGGATATGGGGTTTGAAAAATCAAATTCTACTTGCCACAAATTAAGAAGGCGATTGAACCAACAAAGAAAAAAGAAGAACTAAATAAAGAGATCAGATAATGACTTTATTGTGTTAATTATGTCCATAATTTTTTATATCAATTGTTCGAATCCTGCTTCCAGCAGTGAGGAGGGCTTTCGTGGGACCAGGAGTTAAAGCAATGCAGGAACCTGTGATCCAACTTGAGCATATCCTGCGGTTTACCTTCCACCAACCAATGAGGGGTCGGAGGTTGGAGGTCCAGGACTAGTCAGGCGCAAGCTTGGAACCTGGTATCAAAAAAAAAAAAGAAAAAAGAATCGGATTGAGATGTTGAAATTATATGACACAATAATAAAATATTTGATCACAAACAAAAAAATAAAAGAATACAATACAATATAGTAGAAGAATTATGAGATTTTATTGTACCATAAATAATGAGATGGAGAAGTATTACAATAATCCTAAAAGTTAGTAATCATTTTTCTGACTATAAAATTATATAGAATAACCTAATATTTATAGGGAACATGTAGGGAACGTCCAAACTCTCATAGTAAAGTTATTGATGAAATAGGATACCAAAAAATTAAATCCAAAATGAAAAAATAAAAGAAAAAAAGAGAAAAACGCAAAAATTCGAAATAGAAAGGCGCCGCCACGATGCTACCTCCGAGCGCCTAGGGCAAAACACCAAACAAAAGCGGCGAGCATTCTGCCCTTCCTCTTGTTTTGCTCTTCAAGTTATTTTTTTCAGCTCAAAGTCTTTTTCCAAGTCAAACTCTCAATAAAGCTTCCAAATAGAATTTCAACTTGAATAAGACTTCAAAAGCATTCCAAACTGAATTGCTCTTGACATGTACTTCAATTAAAATTTTTCAATTATTTTAATAAGGAATTCGGGTCACACCCAAATTTTAACGGACTTAAAAACTTGTTGGAAAAAATAGGTTTATGGCTGACTTTGATGCTAAATTTGAGTGGGACCCGATTGTTCATTTTGGAATATGAAAGTTGATTTGTGTTCTCCTCTATGAGAATATCGAAATCATATATTTATTTATCAAAAATGATATTCGGCTGAATGAGAAATTGAAGCTTAAAGTGTGTTAATTGAAATAAATCTATGTGTTGGGAGGAAACCAATTAATGGTTGTCCCACATAGGAAAATGAGGAAAGCAAAAACGACTTTATATAGGATTATACTTAGGAAGGGTGTAATCATCTGTAGCATAGAGGCTCTTTCCACGTGCGCGCGCAGGGGGGTGCATATCACGGAGAAACGTTTGAAACTCCTGTGATTATTGCCAATAAATTGATGGATAGATTTCTGGGAGTTAAAAATCTATATATGAGAATTGTTTTTCCACAATTCAAACACACGAAAAAACATACTGTATCTGCATAGTTTACAGTCTTGTGTCTCTGTTGAACTTTCTGGTTTCGTTTTTCTCGATGGTGATATTGTTCGGGTACTGAATCAGTTCGTCATGGTAAAATCTTTGGTGTTTAGATTCTACTGCTTTACCATTATATCCTGGGAAACGGACGCTCGATTTAAACTTCAAGCATAGACTAGAGGGAACAAATATGTTTTAAGAAAACTGTGTGTAACACATGCATCAGATTAAAAGTTTTGTTGTTTAATTCGTTTTTTTTTCCCTTCAATTACTTGTTTGAATATGTTAGATTATTAAATTTGTTATATTCTAAGCTTACTACAAATACAATATGTGCATATACGGTATCTAAGTCTACTGCAAATACGATATGTTGCATATACGGTATGCGCCAATCCGGTAAGCTGCATATACACTGTTGTTTATATTCTACTGCTTTACCGTTATATCCTAGGAAACGGACACTCGATTTAAACTTCAAGCACAGACTGAGAAGGGGCGAATATGTTTTAAGAAAACTGTGTGTAACACATGCATTAGGTTAAAAGTTTTGCTGTTTAATTCGTTTTTTTTCCCTTCAATTACTTGTTTGAATCTGCTAGATTATTAAATCTATTATGTTCTAAGCCTATTGCAAATACAATATGTGCATATACGGTATCTAAGCCTACTGCAAATACGATATGTTGCATATACGCTATTCGCCAATCCTGCATATAGTAAATACGGTATTAAAACTGTAAATCCGATATTCAGTGTGTAAATCATGTATCCAGTACTGAAACATTTGTCTAACAAAACTGACAAATAAACGTTATAAACTTTACCTTATCGTCTGGAATTCATATAACAACATTAGTAGACAGTAATGTTATATGCAGTCCGATGGTAAATTTATTGTAATGCCTTTATGTTTCGCGCGATACAATTCCTTTTAGAGCGTGTGCTACAGTTAATTAAAACTCTCTTTTAACAAATTATTCACTTCAAGTCCATCGATGTTTTAGTGTGTGCTACAGTAAATTTATTGTAATGGCCTTACGTACGATTTATTCACTTTAAGTCCATCGAAATTATAAAGTTCTACACTAGCCATCGAAATTGAACATACATTCATATATATACGCCATAGAATTATCCCTTTGTGATAAATTCAACAAACAACACGAAAATGAGAATCCAAAAATCTGAATAAGTACTCATTTGCTATAAATCCAACAGAGTGTTAATATAGCTCGTTTGGCCCTCATCAATTCATAATACATTGATCTCTTATTTTTTTTAACTACACATTTTTCAATAAAATAATATTATAAATAAATAAATAAAAATTCTTTCTTTTTCAACCACACAGTCTCCGAAAAATACTACTTCTCTCGTTATAAATTAAAATAATAGAGCCCAAACAGTGACTTAGTTTAAAGTGGATGGATATATAAGAATGGTGGATGAAGCGACTTCCTATATATAAATGAAATGAAAATATATTGTTCTCTTTTATTATTTTGTCCAAAAGTAAAAACGCATTAATAACAAACTATGAAAATTAAAATCGTGTCGGTAAACTCATGGCTACTTCATTCAATTCCTTATTAAATTGTTTAGACGGTGAACTACTTTTTATTACAATTTGTAACATTAATATTGACACGTGATATAAAACATATTATATAATAGTTTATTTACCTTAACTATCACTAAATTTTAAAATTATACGATGTTTTTTACTATTGTTTCTTTGTCACTTCTTGAAAATCTAGAAGTGGATTTCCAGACTAGATTGAGCGAGAGGGGAATATACTAGTCATCAAAATTAATATTCATTTTTGTATACACCATAGATTCATTTTCCATAAATGTGTGGTGACGGGAGGCAGCCGTGCACACTTGTCTCTCGGTCTTGACCGGTGATACTGGGCCGGTTAAGTGTCTTGCGGTTGAAGAGGACAAGGAATCGACGAGTGGCAATCAAAAATGGGTCGTCTATAGTGGAAGTCTTGATAAATCTTTCAAGGTGTGGAGTGTTTCAAACATGACGATATATCCAAATCAAATGGCAATGACACAAAATAGCCAAGGGGATGGCAATTGGGATTCAATACTAGCAGCAAAATATTGATCATGATCAAATCAAACCCATGATTGATTGAATTTTCAAGATATTAATCCAGGTAAGGTGTTGATCAATCCACGTTTTGATTGGTACACAAGAACCCTTGATCGATAAGTGTAAATTATGAATTAATTATATGGGATGTTGGTGCATGGATGATTGACCAAATGAGAGGGATGAATGGAATAGGAAAAAAAATAAAAATAAAAAACTTCTCAATAATTTTTATTATTAAAATCTATTTTGTTTTACACTTAATTTTCTCACTTTTAATTAAAGAATGTTGTCGAGATGACTTTGTTATGCTACCATATTATTTAAATAATAGTTTGGCGTTTCCAAAGTATCACTTTCGTAGTTTGAAAATATGTTATTTAATAATTATTTTGTGTTTGTCGTGTAACAAATTGCAGTAATTTCTTATAAAAATGATGTCTGCATTTCTGCATTTGATGTTCTAAACACAATACATTTACCACCTTAATGGATGAACTATTTTCTTAGTCGGGCATATATTTCAAAATTTCTGAGTACTATAGACTAACTTTTGCCATTAAATGACGAACATTTTACTCGTTATTGGCAAATCATTAAGATCGTTTTTGTCCTTCCTAGATCAGTCTTGAAGATGATTCTAAAATTGACTTGTCTTATATTTTATACCTGTATCACTCCTATCTTAAAAGAGTGAATCTCGATTCATTGTTCATTTTTGTTACACGAGTTTTCACACTTGACCTCTTTTTAATTTGGTTTTGCTACAATATGGAGCCATCTTTGTTGATTATTGCAGTTGAAATTATATAAATATCTTTTCCATATCTTCTACCACATATCTTCTACAGTATCTACTTGTGTTCTCTATAATTTTCTTGCCCTAAACTCTCATTTTTCTTTGAAGAACTACTGATAACTAACATAAATTCTCTAGACTTATTTTCTTGAATAGTTACCTGGTGTTCTTGATGAACCAAGTATTGAAATATTTATATCTGAAATAAGTTGGTGTTGTTAATTATTCAAGATTTTCAATTATTAATCTTTTCACTTCTCATTCTTTCTCTATGTTCTTTGAGTTATGATTGAGGATTTTTGGCTAAATAAATTGAAAGAACCGAGCTATTATGATGAGAACAAGGACGAGCTGGTACAAGTTTTTTGACCCAATCATTTTGTGGGAATTTCTTGGGAATTTTTGTTTTGCTTGTCTTTTTACGTTTAATTTGGTTTTCGATATAATTTTTACTTGTTTTAGATCGTGTAATAGAAAACAGTTGATTTTTATGCGGATTTGATTTGATGGGTCTGATTTTATTTAAAAAAGATCTATTTAATCTTGTTAGGGAAATTGCCAATTACTTACTAGAAAACGAATGATTTTTATGCGACTTTGATTTGATGGGTATGATTTTATTTTTTATAAAAAAAAGATCAATTTAATCTTGTTAAGGAAATTGCCAACTACTTACATTTTCTTCATATTTCATGTTATTTAATTGTTTGAATGGCAAAGTAAGATTCATTTTTACTGTAAATAGTTATGTAAAAGTTCCATTACTTTTGGATGTTTAGTATTTAAATACAATTGTGTCGCTCCATGTTTAGGAATAAATTGCAAAATCATATTAGGTTAAATGCGTGTATTAGGAGAAGTATAAGAAAAATAAATACTCAATGGGGATGAATCTTTTGACCTTGGTGCTCCACCCCCATTTAAATCAACCGATATTAAAGCAGCAATTCGCAAACATTGTTGGGTTAAGGATCCTTGGAAGTCTATGTCCTATGTTGTTAGGAATGTTGTGGTAGTTCTTGGATTGGTAGCTGTGGCTGCTTATTTTAACAGCTGGGTTTGTATTGGTTTGCTCAGGAGACTATGTTCTGGGCTCTTTTTGTTCTTGGTCCTGATTACTGATTTTTTTTTGCTTTAATTTTCGTTGTAGTCCACATATTGTGCCTAATGAATGACTTTATCGTGTTGAGAGTTAATTTTTCTGGGTTGTCTTTTGTGCAGTGGGCATGGAAGATTTTCAAATAATCCAAATCTGAATAGTGTAGCAGGACATCTTCTTCATTCTTCAATTATTGTCCCTTACCATGGATGGTACGAGAATATTTTCTTCTAATTATGAGAAATCTCGAATATTAATAGAGCCGCATGAACCTGATGAATTTTGTTCCGGTGAATGTTGTAGGAGAATTAGCCACATGACGCATCATCAGAACCACGGCCACGTCGAGAATGATGAATCATGGCATCCAGTAAGTCATTTATTAAATGCTTTTCTTCTTGATTTTATCATGTTGAAAAGCTAGAAAATGCAAGATTAATATGTCTTCTCCAACAGGGGCGGACCCAGACAATTTGTCTTGTGGGGTCAAAAATGAGAATTCAAAAATATTTAAAACTACATATCATTAACGAAAATACGAAAATACGCTATTACAATTGTAGCCTACGAGTTTTCATACTCTGAAAACGTCGTATAATTAGTTTAAAATATTTCTCCATGCCTGTTGAAAAGCAAATTCAGTTTAATGAATAATGAGTTAGCGGGTGTGTTGGATCATGGATGTTCTGACTATTGCCTATTGGGATAACCAGGAATCATGCAAACCATAATCTCAATTAAAAAACACAGGTCCACAGACTACACAATTCAATTCAATCTAGACTATCTACACTTCTACTTCTACACTTCTACTTCTACACAATTCAATCCAGTCTATCCAGAGCTGCAATTGCAAAGCACTGGAGTCTGGAGATTAACCAATTGCAAAGCACAGTGCACTGGACTGGAGTCTGTGGGCAGTGGGCAAGTGCAACTCATAGCAAATTAACAATCAAATCACAAATGACAAATATGCATATATTCAATTATTCAAAAATCAAAAACACCAAAATCCAAAATCATATAAATAATCGATGAAGGAAGGAATCAAAACCCCAAATGCCAAAGTGCTAAACAGTCACAAATCCAAGATTCCAAAGAATTAGCTAATAATAAAAAAGACCCAAGCCATTGGAATACTTACAGTAGGTTAAGATTGCTGTTTTTGGCTTGCTGCCGACTATTGAAAGATGAAGAAGCTTCGGCCTTCGAAGAAGAAGCAGGCAAGCAGCCACACAGGTCAAGAAGAAGCAGCCACGCACGGTTTCACTACAGTCTACAGGTCTGCCTGTGCTCCGTCTGGACTCTGGAGGCTGGAGCGGAAGCTGCGGCCAGCGGATATCGGTCAGAGGTGGAGTTCAGGTCGCGCCGTCGCGAGAAGGAACTGGAGTTACTGGACTGGAGCTTAGGTTGGTTTGGAATCGATTCATTGAGGTGAGGACTGAAGGAGTGGATTGGACTTTGGACTTTGGACCGTGATTTTTGAATTCATGGATTGGGCAGTTGGGCTTGGGTGGATTGGGCTGGGCTGCTGGTTAAAAAAAAAAAAAAAAAAAAACCTACAACTCGAAAAAAAAAAAAAAAAACTGTGGGGTCATCTGACCCCACATGACCCCATGTGGGTCCGCCCCTGTTCTCCAATGAAATTTCTAGTTATTTGAGAAGATTTACAAGAATTTGGATAATGTTACTAAGAAATTGAGGTTCACATTGCCTTTCCCCTTGCTTGCATACCCTATCTATCTGGTAAGCTGTTAATTAAGTCCTTCAATTTAATAAAACTTGTATCTATTAATTTCCTCATTATTTATCATACTCGCATATTTTACGACAGTGGAGTAGAAGCCCTGGGAAAAAAGGCTTGTCATTACCACCCAAACAATGATATGTTTGTTCCAAATGAGAGAAAAGAGGTGATTACCTCAACAGTTTGTTGGACAGCTATGGTTGCAATTCTTGCAGGGTTATCTTTCATTATGGGTCATGTTCAATTATTCAAACTCTATGGCATGCCTTACTTGGTTAGCTGTTTTTTCCTCTCGAAAGTTCAACTTACCAAACATGTTCCCATTGTTTGAAATTTCAACTTGCAGTCTCTGTGTTGAACTTGGAATTCGACTTTCAACTTTTTTGGTAAAATTATAATTTATTTTACTTTCTTAGCATTCAGAAACTTCTATGTGATTTAGTTAAAAATTGATAAAAATTTAAAAACCTAAATTTTACTTAATTGCACATTACTCCTCAACTTTTTATTCTAATTACAATTCAGTCTTTTTGTTTATAGAATTGTCAATTACAACATAAAAAATCTAACATAAATAATGTACTTGTAGATGCTTGGAATCTACTCTTGACGTAGATCAAACATGCAAGTTTGTTTGTCTGTTGAACAGGGACTTGAGAACTAGCTCTATTATATCCTAGTCGTTAAGATTATCAAACTTTATATTGTGTATTATGATTTCCAAAAATGTAAGCGTTCTGAAAGTGGTGTATAGGCTTCTTTCGAGACTAACAGTGGTTTTCATATTAGTAGTCAAAACTGGAGATAGTTCTACGAAATTTGACCTGGGCATATAAACTTAAGTGTACAATGAAGGTGGTTGTCAATCATTAGGTTCTTTCCACAGCACAGGGGTAGCATTATTCTTTGAATATTGAGTCTTTCTCTCCCGAATCGTCTTCTTTTTCAACCGTATCTACGTTGAACCTAGTGACCTTTTAGGGCTGCTCAAATCAACGCATAGTTCGTCGTTCACCTTTGCTCACCTTGATTGTCTACTTTCTAAGATTTACTGTTAGCTAGACCAACGTCAGCTTTTCACATTCACGGCATGTAGCTGTCAAAAATGACAATAAAATTGAAAGAGACATAACAGGGAAACAGAGATTCTCAGGTGGACAGACAAGTGACTTCACTTAGCCACTGGCCGAGCGTGACTCATTTGAAAGCGCTCTTCAATTGACACGTGTCCTATACTCCTCTGTCATTTTACCCTTCGTACCCTCTGTTCTGCCATGGCTCCCCCGTGCATGCTACTGAATCTAGATTGTGTTTGGTAGAGATTAAAATTGAAAAATTAGTCGTTATTGTTGATTTTTATTAGACGAATGTGACCCAATAACAGTTACATTTTTAATTTTAATTGAATTTTAAACTATATCGAACACGCACATAAAGTGATGCTATTTATAAATCATTTTGTAAAAGAGAAGGAAAAAGAAAAAAGATGGAGAGAATAAACTCATCTATATATAAATTATAACATCTCTCTTTCATGTCATCTATATATAAATTATTATGAACAATAATGTATAAATAATGTTTTGGATGTATGCACCACGGGGATAGAAAATTGTCAGACGCTCGAACTTACGAGAATTAAGATCTGTTATGTTGTCTATAGGGAATTATCATACTTCCATTTTGTATTGAATATAAATTTAGTTTTGATAGAGCACGATCCCTGCAGTTCCGAATAGAATAAGTCAATTCATTTGGGACCCTGCGGATCCGCTGGGTAGGCAAACCAACTCTCATACGAGCTCCAAGCGGTTCATTCATCTGGCCGTAAACTAGAGCCACTTTTGGTTACCAAATGAATTCGACATCTTTGCTGGCGGAGGAAGATGTGAAAAAAAAATTTGATTTGTTTGATAACATTGTTGACTGTTTTTTAAACAGTCCAATAAAAAGCTACCACACGACGTTTCTGTCATCTAGAATATCATCCAAAATGTTAGTGTAGCGTGATTGAACTTAGGATGTTGGATTGGACACCTTCTGTTTTTTTTATAGACAAATAAAGCTTTACCCTTGTTTAGTTTAAATTATAATTAAGGGTGCGTTTGACACACATTATTTTGAAAGAATATATTTTAGAATAGTAAATTGATGGTGAATGTGTAGTTGAAAAGAAAGGAAAAATTATTGATGTGATGTAAAATATTATTTTATTAAAGAATGTGTGGTTGAAAATGAGAATGAAAAATTTAATGTGTACCAAACAAGAGTTAAATTAAATTTTCAAGTCAAAATTGATAATTAACTTGAATAATGTGTTTAGTGGAATCCACAACTTTACCGAATACATTTCATTAAACAAGGACTTATTATTATTTTTTATTCTAGATAAAGAAGAATCACGAAGGATTATTTGACCTTAAAAACTTTTAACTTGACAACAAAATTATTTATACATGATAATGCGAAGAAAGTCTGGTTTACAATTAAGCCCCTATTCGGCGGTCATTATTGTATAAAAGTAATTTTTTGAATAGTGGTTTTTTTTTAAAAAAATTGGTTAAAAGTAATAATTTTTTTAAATTTACGTATAAAATATTTTGTGTGTGAATACATGACTGAACGAGAGTCAAATCAGTTGTTAAACTTAGGATGTGTTTGAACCACATTATTTTAGAAGAATATATTATGGAATAGTAGATTGATGGAGAATGTATGGTTGAAAAATAATGAAAAGTTATTGATACGATGAAAAATATTATTTTATTGAAAAATATGTCGTTAAAAATAAATAGAATAATAAAAATGAAAATTTTAATATAGAAGAGAGCTTATAACTAATTATTAATTTGCTTGTGGTAAAAAATAAATGTTAAATGTTATTCAGACTCGTAAAGAATCTGTTTGGTGCAGGGAGGAACGAGAAATCCGGCGACAGCAGTGGTCAGTAGAGAAGAGTCAAATAATTGCTACCCACGCTGCCCGACATCAAATCATCTTGTCTCTTCTCTTTTCTTCCTCCATTCCAATCCCATAATTCTCTCTCCTCTCACCAAAAATTTGATGAATCACGCTCCTTGGATATGCTCGAGGTAGGACAGAATGATGTGATCGAAAATAATTGATTTTTTTTAAATTGTTCAATTATGTGTCGACACGTATTTTTTATATTTAAATCTATCTCTAAACATATTTGTGTAGCAAAATTTAAATTTGATTATCTTCCTGGGCCAATACTGGACACGAAATCCCATACTCTCTCTCCTCTATGTTAACTTCGTGGCCAAGACTTTGGACACGAAAGCCGTAATCTCTCTCTAATTGGAAAAATTTTCAAAGCTGTCATTAACTTATTTGAATCGTAATAAGTTTGTCCTCAACCAAAATTATTAGCAACTACTCTAGTACCTAAGTTAACCTGTTTGCAAGAGTCTAAAATCTCAACAGCTATAGTACTTTCAGGTTTCAATGGTATTTTTCCTAACATCATTGAGCTTTAATTTTTTTTCTTTTCTTAAATGTCATTGTACTTTCAACATCGTTTCCTTTTGAAAACTAACAATTTTGATGTTGTGACAGTCAAAATTGTTAATTTTTTAAAATAATTCGGATTTACAAAAGTATTGAAAATATAGTGACGGATAAGAAATAACTTCAAATGTGCAATGACAATTCGAAAATATTTTAAAAATTTAGTTACTGTTGGGAAAAAAACTTTAAGGACACGTTCGATAGGGATTAAAATCAGATTAAAATTGAAAAATTAGTCGTTATTGTTGATTTTTATTAGACGAGTGAGATCCAATAACAACCATATTTTCAATTTTAATTGGATTTTAATCCCTACCGAACGAGGCCTAAATACAGTGACTGTTCTAAATTTTTTTTTTTTTTTTAACTAAGTTGGAAATAACGTTGAAATCATATTGTTCGTTGAGTTTTTGACGTTTGCAACTGGGTTAATAGTTGATGGCCAAAAAATTTAGGCTCGACTCAAACTTTAACTTGAGCCTTAGTGAGCCTTGACAAGCCAGTCGAGCATGCTCACTATTTTTCTTTCTAAATTCGTCACAAATTTAAAATTTTTGTAAAGAATTTTAAATTTCTGCAATTTATACAAATTATAAATTAGATAAAAGTTTCGTGACAATATTAACACAACACATACAACGTGTAGCACACGGTACCTATAACAAAGACGGCAACATCAGACAACCTTGTCATCACAACACAGACAGCTGCCTCGTTGCAGGCAGGTACAACAAGAAATGCTATATACTTGACCAAATAATTTTATTAAATTTTTTTAAAAGTCTTGCATTTTTTTTGGCTCAACTCGTCTGGACCGAAAAATGAACTGTGTGACTTATAGAGCCATATAGGTTGGCTTGGGTTCGGGTCGATGCCCCAAAATAGAGCTTGGCCCAAACCACTAGCCGGGCCGACACAAGCTTTTTCCATGTTGAACCACGAATTTTTTAAACCAACGAGCCAAATTGTCACCCTTACTTGGAACATGACCGCCATCAAATCATAAATCATAATCATATATACTTAATATTATTTTATTATTTTATTCTTCATTGGGAGAATTTATTATACATTGTAGAAAACACGTAAATGGCTGGAAAAAAAATGATGATTACGAACACGTTTTAAAAGTTATTCATAATCATTTTCATAGTTTGCACAATCATTATTTATGTTTCTTCATCAAATTTAACATTTCTTTTTACGCAAATAGTAAATATGGACGATTTGAGCTAATTATTGAAAGAATTAGGATGAAAATATTGAGAATAAAAGTTTGAGGACGAACAAATACTAAAGTCAAAGGTCGAGGACAAACTGTGCAATTTTCCCTTTTTATATTATGCAAATATTAAAAATTAGAGATATTTTTCTTTTAAATTTTTTTATAAAAAAAATCCCAGTTATTCTCTCTCTCAACCTTTATATAAATCCACTTGTAAAAACATCCTTAAAACCATTCTCTCTCAAAATCTTTGTTTCTTTCTTCATGGAAACCCTCCAAAACACTTCCAGCTCACCGGAAACGCCAACCTCCCACGTAAAACACTCAGGAATGACGTCAGAATCCAGCGAATGGACGACGGCAAGGCTTGGGGCACCGGAGCCGGAGCCTGAACAACTGGCTTGCCCCCGCTGCGAGTCAACCAACACAAAGTTCTGTTACTACAACAACTACAACCGGTCACAGCCCCGCCACTTCTGCAAGTCCTGCCGCCGATACTGGACGCGCGGTGGCTCGTTGCGCAACATCCCCGTCGGCGGTGGTACCCGGAAATCAGCCTCCTCCCACAAACGCTCCCGCATCATCTCCGGCGCCGCCGCCGGTATCACTACTACAAGTAGCTTGGTTACTAATGTAATGACTCAAGCTCACGACCAGGTTGAGGCGAACCCGGTTTCCGTGGGTATTAGTTCGGGGTCGGGTTCTTTAATGAACTTGAACGATTCTGTTCTTCCAGAGACAGAGAGCTTGAGTTCTTGGTTTAGAGGGCAAATGGGCATGGATTGTGGGATTTCGCCTTTGAATGTAAATGGAACTGGGCCGAATTTGAGTTATGGGCTTGGTGTTTTGGATTGGCCCATGGAGGCAGTCGGCGGCGAAAATGGTGGCGCCGCCGTGACTGATGGCTCACCTGGTTGCGACACGTGGCAGATAAATGAGGCGGCCGAGGGTGATTGCTTTGCTTGGCCGGATCTTGCTATTTCTACACCCACAATAGGAAAAGGTCTCAATTGAAACCAAAAAACAAAGGGAAAAGAAAATGGAAAGGAAAAATTATAAAATGTGAAGGAAAAAAGGACTGTTTTTTGTTTTGTAATTTCAGAGTAGTACTTCTGTTAGGGTTTAATGGAACAACTAGGGATGAGATTTTGGTAATGTACAAGATTAGACTGCATTTGGTTTATATGAGATGCTATTTCTATGGTTTCCACAAGAGTTATATTGTAAATTTCATGGGTTATTATGATGTAATAGTTTTGGGTAATTAGCACAAACTATTTTATGGTTGTCTTTGTTGTGCAAATTTATTAATATCGTTTTACTTTTAACGAATTATCCATGACTCATCATTCCAAGCAAACTTGAGATTGACACGGGAAACTCTTGAATACTCGACTTCTTCGTAGCAAATTCGAGGCTTGTTGAACAAACTTTAGATGTGACGTATTAATTCGTCTGGACAAATTCATCATGTCATCTAGAACTTGAGATTTGTGCCACGTTGCGAATCTCGAATTTTGTTTTAGTGTGGCACATTTTGAATTTTTTCAATAAAAGATATCAATTATCTTGACCAAATTATCCTTGGATAAATTACGCGAGTGGATTGCACGCTTTATTCGTTGGAGAAAATTAACAGAATAAGATAGCAATACTGACTTGCACAAAGAATGGTCAATTTTAGGGTATAAAAGTCGAAAGGGAAAGACGATGTGAACGTTTTAATGCCCTTTTGATTTTCTTGCAAGTTTTCAATGCTTTCTGATTAATTTTCCCCTTGTTTTGTTGATTTCGAGTAATGCACATAGCATTACTTCACAGGGCCTTACATGCCCATTCTCACATGGGCCCGCCCATTTGTGATACAGGCGTCTGTGAAAGTAATGCCTTCGTTGATTTCACTATCTAGGGATCACCTACATAAAGCATGGTGCATTGAACAACTTTTAGGGCATGTTTGGTTTGATCACTAGTTACATTTCATAAATAACTCATGTCGAGCATATTAGATGTCTTTCACACTGAAGATACAAATCATGAACCATAGATTGTATTGTAATTTGTATCAATCTTCGATCTAAGAAAAATGTTCTTGTGAGAAATGTTTCATTAAATAATTTTGAGTAGTGTTTTTGACTTTGTTGGGCTTGCTTAGCAAGCAAGTTGTATAGCAATATGTGCACAATGTGATCAAATAATGAAGATAGTGAAAGTCTATTATGAAGTGGGGTACCCAAATATGACCTAAAAGGTGTTAGGCAACTCTATCACTAGTAGACCAATGAATGCTTCAAGACATGGAAGAATTGTGCCTTGAAAAAGCCTAAAATAGTGCAAAATCTTCAAATTGAGGTTGATGTCCAAGTTCCAACCACAAATGGAAGATCTTGAATGACACACCACCGACCTTGGCCCATTTTTTTTGAAATTATGTACAAATCAATCAAACCTTATTCATGTATGTAAATAATTTCACTAGACAATGACTGGATTTCGCTTCATATTTCTACTTGCAGTTCTATTTCTGTCTTTGTTTCGTCTACTCCTGACCCCTACCACCCCTAAAGGGTTCTTTCTTGCTGGGTTATTAATTTTGTTGGGACTTGCAATAATTAATTCTTATGGTGGACTTTTCGATGGGATAGGGTTAGCGCGGGATTATTTGATCTTAAGACTTTTCAAGAATCAAAATAGACCGTTTAAATGAAATCATTTTGTTTTATGCATGATGACAAAACTGATCTAGACATGAGACAGTCGATTTCAGTTCTACAATAAAATAAAAATGTAACACTAGTGAATTTAGGACTTAAAAGAGTTACGATAATTTGAAATACTCAACTAGAAGCTCTACCAACTAAGCTATATCCTCGAGTCAAGTGGAACATGCGTGAAGTTATCAAATCCTTCTTCTATTTTCTTCCTTGCCGCAGCTGGATATTTTGAACTTGAACTATGGACCTCGCCCATAAAGTAAATCACCGTACCTACTGTCTAATAAATTGGGAAATAATCAATAGATTCTTCTTGGGAGCAATTGCCCAATATCACATAAAGATGCTCAGAGCATAATAGTACAAAAGAAAATTCTTCAACCTTGACCACATTTTTGGGCCTGGATTGGGCTTCTTGTTGCCTGTTGGAGTTACATTTCAATTGTAATAGATTTGTTGATTTTTAATTTTTTTTGCTTGGATTGGGCTTGTGTATTTTGGACTCTTGTTTAGCCATTTTGTGCCATATCAATTACGAAGAAAAAAGAAGCTCATTTGGAGTCTCGTATGATTCAAATAAATAATGTTAATGTCTCACTCAAGGTAGTAATGTAGAGATTTGCATGTCGAATGACAAAACTATTTGAGAGAACGAGCTTGTCCCTCAATCTACTATTTGCAGAGAACATGCGACTTCAGGTCTCAATTGTAGAGACAGACTGTACTAATGTTGTAGCGGTAATTACGAACCGAAGCATCCATGCCCCGGGTTCTGAAATGCATTCTCAACATGGATCCAATGATAGATGCAGATATTTTGAGTTAGGGGTACAATCAAACTCGTAAAAAAGTCACGAAGAAATTAAACCATTCCATATCTTATTTGTTGAATGGCCTTTATTTGCTAACGACCAAGAGAGGGCTAATAAAGGGTTGGGCATCTGGAATTGCAATAAAAGATAGATCAGCTACTTCAAGTGACCAGTAAAAATGAAGAAAATAATAGAGGTGTTGTAAAACTCAGATTTACACAAAGTAATCGAATCAATTACAATGGGCTCAGAAAAATCATTGTACCCGTCTGTACAATATAGTAGCGGTCTCAAAACACCCAAACCCTAAGATAATAAACCAAGAAGCTACTTCAATGACCCAATCGAACACTTCGATCTCCAAACTCGAAAAACCCCCTTCTATCACCAAGATAATTTCACAAAGACCAATAATCACTAAGAATAATATTCACTAAGAACAATATTAGAAGGAATAGAAACAAGCAGAATACGAAGCACAAATCTCCAGATTTTTCTCACGCACAAAGCTGTATAAGAATAAAAGGGAAACTCTATGTTTTACTTTCACGCACAAAGCCAAGGCAATTATGGAATAATAATACCAAAAGTCAAATGGGTATTATATATATAAAAGCCCACAACTAGAAAACCAACTAATTAGCCCATTTATCCACTAAACGGTACATATGTCAACTGGGCCAGAGCAACTAACTTGGATTTATTACTTGGGCTTGGGTTTTGGGCCTGAAACTAATATTGTGTTATTGGGCAACGACAATGTATCTGTTCCAACAATATTGGGCCAAGTCCATTTCATCATTACCCAAATAAATTGAATATAATTGACAAGATTGGCATCAATATTCAACACAACCTATGTCTAGCAACCAAGTGTACAACAGAGATAAAAAGGGAGAGAAAAATGAAAAAAACTTCAAACCCGCTCAAAAGACCACTAACCCAGAAGAGAGAAGATAGTACAAATTGACTCCTACACCTTGACTAAGGAACAAAAGGTTCATAATTTGTACCCCTTTAGTGATGGTCGAATTGGTGAAGTAGATGAACGTAGAGATCGAATATCATGAGTTCGAATCCCTTGCTAACACTTTCTCGATTGAACTCGTTGCACCGAGCTTGCCTAGTGCAGTTTATCTTTCTCGTGTGGTTTGCAGGCTATTGCACATGGAGCGATGTTTACCAGTGCACACTCACAGATAGCGACTGCGGATTTTTACGTCAACAAAAAAAGTTCATAATTCGTAATGCAACAATCGATAATAACATGAATAATATAAGCTCTAAGTTTATTGTGAATATGATTATCATTCAATCTACAAATAAAAAAAAAAAAAAAACCTAGAAACAAAACCCTTTTTGTTTCGAAGAGTGCGTCATGTGCGAAGTGATCTGGAAGATCAATCAAATGCTGGCAAATACAAGAATAGAGTTACAGTCAACACTAACAAACCTTGTCACCAAAATCAACAGCAGAAAACAAAATCATGCACTGAACCTTTTCAAATTGTGAACAAGTATATCCAAGTATTATAGACATCAACGTTGACTGAGAATTTATAGCTCCTCCTCGTCCAAGGTAATTAGAACTCATCAATCCTTTCACACCTAACAAGCCATTCAAGATAAAAAGAAGTTAAGATCAGATAGTGAAACAGACATTACTGTTGTAAATTGTAACGTTTTCTCGCAAGTAAAACACTGATGTTATCATGTTGCTGTCATAATTTGCTAAAAGGAAAGTTCTAAAATTAGATATCACGTGACCCACCATGCCCAACTATGCATCCGCATGGAGCCAATATATCAAGGACTCGTTTTCTCAGCTATTAGACGATAGGCTAATAGGGCTGCTCGTGTCCTTGCCAGACAGGTTAATCTAGTAACCCAGGCTGAGTGACACCCTGTTGACAGGGTTTCAAAATTTCCCACGTGCGTGGGGTTAGTAATTGGAGGGAAAAGACCACACGAGAGAGAGAGAATCAGAAAAACATAAAAAAACGGGAGAAGTGTTTCCACAGAAGAAATACATAACAATTTTCCCGAACTTTAATATTATTGTTTGAATCCGATTTGGGCAAAGAATTTTTTGTCGTGACATCTCTCCGGCAACTGAGAATCGGGAAAATAACGTAGAATAATCCAAAAATCTTCCCAGCAATTAATCATGTTATAATCCGATTTAGGACAAGATTATCTGTGGAAACATATCCGGCAGCTACCGGTCCGGCGAAGAGGAGATCAAACCCGTTAATTACTAAGCTATTTTTTTCCTGTATCGATATTCTGATGTTTGTTTGTAAGGATATTTACATCCTTTTGCTTTACTCCTTGCTGCCAGGTGCAAAGAAGAAAAAGTTCCTCGAGGTCCCAGTCCCGTTTCAGCATATTTCATTTTCTTTTTAAGTAACGCTTTCCGGTGCAGAGACAATCGGAAAGTTTCCATCCTTTGTAGCCGGATTTCTTCACTAAAATAGTTTTCAATAAATTTGAATAACCGGGCTGAATTTTTCATAAGTCATATAGATTAATTAGTTGACATACTGGTAAAACGACAACAATCACTTAATCATAACTAATAAATAAACCAAACAAACAAGCACAAATATATTGGGTTGTTGCCGGAGGCGCGTTTGGAGTTAGCCTTCCAATTTGTGGGTGGTGGGTGTGGATCTGGGGGAAGAGTCACTGCATTGGGGAGTGTTCTAAAAAGCGTAAAGCGTGGCTAGGCGTGGAGGCCAAACTTTAAGCTTTAGGAGCCTAAGCGAAGTTTAAGCGTAAAAAAAACATTTTTTATTTTAAATTTTTAATCATTGTAAAAAAATTCAACAATTCAAATAATACATACAAAATATCTAAAATTATAAAATACTGCATTTACTTAGTAAGTCATTCATAAAGATAAGTTTCAAAATCATAATTACATAACGTAGATAACTTGTAGCTTAAATTTTATCTAATTCAATTCTTTATCGGACTCTAATTTAATATCTTCTTCTTCATCTATATATAAAAAAAAAAGAACAAAAAGAAATGTACATTTAATGAAGCATAGCATATTTAAGTAATTATTCATTGGTCAAAAGAAATGAGTCGAGTACAGCACATCTAGACACGCCTAGGCGGGAAAAATTGGATCTGCAAGGGGAAATCGTGCCTATATGAAAAGAAAAGAAAAGTAACAATAGAAAAATCTACTAATCATTTTTTTATTAAATAATGATATCTAGTAATGCTCATGCTAAAACATTTACATTCAATTAAAAGTAGGAATTTGTGAAAAGGGAAAAACAATGTATTACTCATTAAAGCTCGGTTACAAAAGTAATATGCAGTGTCACTTTTAATTAAAAGTTAAACATTTAATCAGAACTCCACATTTCAAACATAGCTTGGCCACAAAACCTAAAGCGTACACTACAACATTTTACACATTTTATAATATCTAAATATAGCATTCTTGTTGATAATGCTATAAAATAAACGTGAGTTTTATCTAAACATTATATAATAGTATTTATTAAAAGGCCAAGCTCATAATACTTCCCTCCATAATTTACCCAAATATTGAATCCAGCTTTTTCTACCCTATTTTGTTCCCTCCCTAAATCTCATTTTTCTGCCTCTACTCTCTCTCTCACCCTTCATCAATCATCACCACGGATTCAACTTGGATTTTTCAACTTTTGCTTGCTAATTATATCCCTCTCTTTGTTCTGAAATTTTTTGTTTAGCAGTGAAAGGAAAATTTGAAGTGTTTAATATCTATGGTTTGAATTGAGAGATCTGGGGAGATTGGTTCTCCTTCGCTTCCTTAAGAAGGTAAAAGAAAATTTCCTTTTTGGGTTATTACATTTACTGCAACAAAGGACCCTCTACAAATCTGGGTGTAAAATTTCTCTCAACATCATTTATTTTTGGGTTATATGATTCTTTACTTTGTCAAGTGTTATATGTTATTCGGTGTTTTGTGGCTGTATAAGAGACATCAAATTTTGTAAAAATGATTTTGCTATACATATAGGTGTGATGAAGGTGAATTTATGGTTTCATCTATTTTGCTAGTTCTATTGTTACTTCATTCTGGTGATTTTTTATTTTCACTTGTGTTCTCCTTCTGGTAATAATATTTTGAAAACCATTATGTTGTTAATTTTGCATTCCTTTCAATGGCTTTTGAATAAGATATTAATTTATTTTGTTTGGATTTCATAGAAATAAGTTGTAATGGTTTTCGCAGATTTCCTATTACCATAAATTCCAAAGCTTTTTGAGATTTTGTTATCCTATTTTATCTGCAAATTTACTATGTTAATTTGCAGACTTCCCACTTTCTTGACAAATTTGGAAAATAATAATTTCATATCCAGATTGGGCTTGTGACTTGTTCATATAAAATAACGATTCAAAGGCTATTAAAGGAAATTTGAATCCTACTTTCTTGACAATTTTGCAAAATAAAGAGTGAGTCATGTTTTCTTGACAATTTCTTGATTCAAAGGCTTTAAGACCGGTGACGAATTTGGCACTAGCAAGTCATGTTTTCTCTATTGCTTTTCATCTTGGAAAATTCCCCCATGTTCGATAGATTCTCGAATGCATAAAAAACTTTAAAATAGTAAAATACACAGAATATATTATGTTCCAATTACAATTTAGGAAATACATTACCCCAAGGAAACAATGGAATAATTAATAAAAAAATTTCCACTAGCTAGTTATTAATTGGTCTTCATAATTTAAAGTGCGTCATTCTGTCCATTTTTCGTTCTTTAGATAATTTGAATGATGAGACTTGTATCTTTCAGTGAACACCATGTGCATCTTTTTACCTTGCCTATTCACAATGCTTGAGAATGTTATATGAGTTTGAGAATACTACAAAAGAAAAGAAAAATATAGATAGAATAAAAGCTTCATCAGATAATGTTTGAGAATACTATAAAATCTGCACATGCAGAACTAACTAACTAACCAGATGGTAATTTGCAGAAATTCTCTTTGAGTGGAGCAGTTTCAATAATTCATATGACAAAAAAAAAAAAAAAAAACAAGGCTATGGTTGTCCTTATTAGTGAAACATAGAAAAAACTCAGCCTAGGAATTGTGCTAGACAAATTGTATCAAGTCTAGGAATAATCTTCGATCAAATATACATACGTTTGATTTTGGAACCATTGTAATTTCTGATTTTAAGTGGCATTGGACACAAATATTGTTGACTTAGCTTTTTCAGACAAATTTTTTTTGTCTTTGTTCTACACAGCTAGATATTGCTGAATAAGATGGAAATGTTTCGTTTCGAATATACGTATACTCCTATATACTACTTGGATAATATTTTGGGATCCCACAAATTATGGATAAAGAATGGGTGCGT
This sequence comes from Fraxinus excelsior, assembly GCA_019097785.1. Taxonomy (NCBI): domain Eukaryota; kingdom Viridiplantae; phylum Streptophyta; class Magnoliopsida; order Lamiales; family Oleaceae; genus Fraxinus; species Fraxinus excelsior. The sequence continues at coordinate 8,243,128 of CM032625.1, read as the reverse complement.
CTTAACAACTAATTTGCATTGTGTCATGTAATTTATATACTTAACATTTTATGATTATATCTTAGAACATTGTCTTTTAAATTTGTTAGGGCTTCTCAAGAGTACATAAAATCATTAGAAAATTTTGTCAACACTGCTCATCATAATTTAGGCAATCCAGATAAGATGTTATGTCCTTGTAAAGGCTGTCGAAACTTAAGTCATCAATATGCAAATACTGTTCATGAGCATTTGGTCATAAGAGGAATGGATCCGACTTACACAAACTGGTTTCACCAAGGAGAAAAAATAATTAGTAATGTTGATCCTTCAAGTAAGACGGAAATATTCAACTTGTTTGATTGAAGCTGCACATACAAAGGAAGAACATAATAACGAAGCTTTTGAAGAGGATTTGGATGATAACATTAGTCAATTGGGGAAGGATGCAGAAATTTCTTTGTATCTTGGAAATGAAAAATACACAAAACTGTCTTCAATTGTGACCTTATATAAGCTTAAAACCATTAGTGGTTGGTCCTCGCTTCAATTGAAGTAAAGTTTAATGAAATTGGACAATTGCCATCAGTCACTTTATCTTCATTTCTAGACCGTCTTGTGAGAGAGACTTTACCCTATACTCTTGTTGATTGGCGATATCTTTAAGATGATATGAACCTTGTTATGTGGAAAGATATTTAGGTACATCCTTCAAAATAATTCGTGGTTATATAAAATTGTAATATATATATTTGATATTGAATTAAATTGGAATTTTAACTTGCAACATAAGGCTCGAAGTTGATGAAGAATGGCAAAAATATTACATTTTTAAAGAAATTGGTGGACTATGGAGAGCATCAAAGTCTCGACTTATATATGTTCTGTTGGAATTATTGATTAATTAAGTTTCATTAAATGTTGTATTTAATGAGTGAGCTATTACAATTAATTTGGGTGAATTGGAAAAGTCTCCAATATAGGCCCATAAGTTGATAAGTCCATTTTAAGTGTCTTATATATGATAAGGAATCCCACATCGAAAGTTTACAAGAAAAAATATTTGTTTATATAGTGGGATGTGTGTATAAGTTATAATTTAATAAGTGACCTACAATTTGGCTACCTTTAGCTAGTCAAAGGCTAGCAAACTAGCTACTACTAGAGTGGTGCTTCGCACCACTCGTGTCGCGCCACATCCCGGACCCGACCCGCGCACATCGCAAAGTACGCATTGGGTGCTTTAGAGGCGCACTTTGCACTTCGCACGTACGCATCGTCGCGAGGAGCTAGGGAGCCTTATAGTTTTCAGAAATGGATTTATGGTTCGATGACATGGCAACGGGAGGCTCGATGAGTTGGCAACCTAGGTGGTACACACATGTCAGGTTGCGTCACTTCATCCCGCGTGGCAGTTGGTACAGTTGGACGTACACGTGACATCTGCATGGCTGGTGACTATACGAAATTGGTGAATAGACATGATGAATGGACACTACACTTCAAGGTTTAATCTGGGTCGTCAGATTATGAAATAGTGTGATCCAATGGTCAAGTCAAATCAGACCAAGTGGTGCACTAGTTCATGAAATGTCACACACCCATTCAAAGAGACACTTCAATCTCTATAAATAGAGACCTCCAAATTCGTTTTGGATACATCAAATCAAATACAATTCTATTGATTTTTAAATTCTCTTTTCTCCATATTCTGTTTCCAAAACTCTCTAAAATATTCGTCGTTATTCCGTTCGAGTACGTTCATTCTTTGGTTCGACCGACAAGGTTGGTAGTGTGCAGTATCGGCTTTGGAAGAAACGTTGTATCTTGGGAGACAGACGTCCATAATCCCGTTTACACTTTGTTGGGGGGCGAAATCTGTCTTATGGAGATTTGCTTTGGCATACCTCGCTTCATCTTCTAATTTTATTTTTCCGTTATTTTGTTCTTTCGATTGCGTTAGTCGATTTTCCGACAACATGTTCTTAAGATCAAATTTAAACTAAACTATGATTAATTATTGTTGACCTTATATAAGTTTGGTAATCTAATTGTTAGGCCAAAAGTCAAATGTTTAGAGAAATTCGAGAAAAACAAATTCCACACACATGCAGTGTAGATATGGTAATATTCCATAAGCCTTTTTTAATTTGACTATGTAAATCATTTTTTCTTGATTCTTACTATATTATTCTTGATTCTTTTAGCAAAAGAATAGCTACAATCCATCTTCTATAGGTAGAAAGGAGGTATGGATAGCTGCACATAAAAAAGAATGGTCAACCTATATGCAAACTTGTTGGAGAGACCTTGTAAGTATACATAATTTAATTTTTTCTAATTCTATATATATATATATATGCACGTGTACGTGTATGTGTATATACACTTACATATTGCTTTTAGGAAAATGTGAAAGAAGTAAGTCAACATGCCTCTAACACTGATATAAAAGAAGATGCTCTTTCAAATGTACTTGGTCCAAAGAATAGTGGGCGATTATGAGGGATTGGAGATGGAGTTTGCTATACAAAATTTCCATATTAAAACTTCACATAATTCAGCAACTAGTTTTTGAAATCTTTATCTTTGTAGTCTCAGAAAAAGCAGAGTAAAGAATTATTTAATATATATATTCTTAAAACTCATAGTTCTTGAAATTGTGTTGTTGAAGAGTATGAACACTAATACACTCGACAATAAGTGTAAGCTACTAGATTGGACTAGAACATGAGAAGAGGCGGCGAAGGACGTTGGTCTTCAAATTTTCCAAAAATATTGGTTCATCACAACCCTCTAGGACTTAATGCTGTGAGAGTTTGGGTTGATGTAGCTATGAAACCCGATGCATTCTTGTGGAGGTCTACTTTTGATATGACTTGTGTTGAAGAATGCGTTGGTACCACAGTTGCATGGCCATTTCACAAAGTTGTAATGGAGTAAATAGCATAGATAATAAGGTCAAATTTTATACCACAATATCTCTACTCACTAATTACAGTTTTGAATTTTTTACTTAACATTATTTTATGATCTAATAAGTTGTATCGTTTTTTTAATTTTCATATTTAAATGCATAATTGGTTTGACGGATGTGTCATCCAAACAAGTTGTAAGAGCTCAAGAAATTTTCTTTCGAAAAACTAGAATGAGATGATTCTAATTTAATTTTGTTTATTGCATTTTCAAATATATATTGCTATTAGTATTTGATGTGAAATGGAACATAATTAGATTTCTCTATTGAGTACCCACCCTTGTTTATTTCTACAAGATAATATTGATGGTTGTTTGGAATTTATTATTGGCTTAACTATTGTTATTCTTATCTTTTGTCCAAAATATAATGATATTGAAAGTTTACATTTGATAATAAAGGAATTAGGAAGGATATGTAATATGTATACATTACAATAAAAAATGCTATTGAAAATGATACATTATATTAAAAAAATGCTATAAATATTACACAAAATTATGATGGAAAAAGAATGCTGTTGAAGATGTAACTATGACTATTAAAAAATGTTATTAGAGCCAAATTATAACGGAAAGAAATGTTAACAAATTAAAAAAGATTGCATGAAAAGAATACCATAGATACTAAAACATTGATGATAATAGAATGCTATGTAAAAAAAATTTTATAGCGCTTATAAAATATTATAATAGATCCACAACTTTTAATAAGCATTTTGAAAAATGTTATAAAACATGATATATAGCATTTTTTGCAAGTTATAGATGACATGATATGTTGTAGTGGGACTACTATTACTATGTTACTTGTCATTAAAAATCATTATTTTTGGCTAAACAGCACAAAACCCCCCCTACATATTGCTCGTGTTGCTAAAAACCCCATACCTTTTTGAAATAACCCAAAACAGCCATGTTTCAAACCTTTCTCATGAAATACTGCCTACCGTTATAATCTGTCTGTCCCGTCGTTAAATTCCAATAAATAGAAAAAAATATATATATAAAAAAAGGGCAAAACCCCCCAACCTAATAGACATGTTGCGTAAAACCTCCTCACCTATTGAAATTAGCGGAAAATGTCCTTGCTGTATATTTTCTCAATAAAAAGATTGAGAATGACGAATAAACTTTTCCCAAATAAATGCAAACAAGTCCCAAATAAGTAATTAAAAAAATTAAAATAGCGCCATAAAATATGTTCTTACGGTAGTGTAGCTAAACTAAGCAAGTAGTTGAATAATTATAGTAAAACAATATGAAATAGAGGAAACTAAAAACACTCGCAGTTAATTGGACGTTTTTCGCAGTTCACCCTCGTCAACGGGAGAAAAAGCACAGTTGTTAGCTGTGACCACTCAGGGAAAAAACTTCCTCTTTATTCTTGGGAGTGAAATGAAGAATTTGAATGGGGTTGAGGTGGAATTTGGGGGGGGGGGGGGGGGGGGTGCGGACAATGAGTTATTTTCAAATTTTTTTTTTTGGTTATTTTGAGATATTTTTTAATTTTAATTTTTACTTATTTGGGGCTTATTTGAAAGAAATTGGGACTATAGTTGAAATTATTTTTTAATTTTTTTTCTTTTTGTTTTATTTAAATAAGAGATTATATTTATCTTTTATTGAGAAAATAGACAGTAGAGACAATTTTCGCTAATTTCAATAGGTGAGGATTTGCGCAATATATCTAATAGGTGGGGGAATAGCCCCTTATTTTTTTCTTCCCTTTTTTCCTTATATTATTGGGATTTAACGGCGGGACAAATGGAATGTGACAGTAGGGAGTATTCCACAAGAAATGTTTGAAACACAGATGTTTTGTGCTATTTTTTTTTTTTTTTTTTCTAATTTGTTTTGACAACATTGGTATAAAATCTCTTGGACTAGATAGATTCTTCAACAATTGATTTTCTATGAAACTAAAGGTGATTAGATCAAACATATGTGACTTGAAATTGGGCCCATACATGTGCTTAAAACACATTATATACTCAAGAATCATTTATGTTCTTTTCCCTTTTTCATTTGAGTCTCTTAAGCAATTAGCCAAGAAGGGACCAAATAATAAAAAAAGGATGTTCAATGTGGATACATGATGGGTGCTTGAGATGAGAGTTCCAAATCAATAGAAGACTACACAAATTTATAAGTGTCTCATTTCTTGGTTGGTTAGGACTTAATTAGCCCTTTTTGATGCAAATTTGTTTAATGATTTGAAATAGATTGTTTAAATGAGCGAGCTAATCACATGGCCTGCACTTTCTCTTAATTGTTGGGGTATTGCAATTTGTCGTTGAACGGTACCTACAAAAGTGGGGAGGGAGACTCCGTGTTGAACCTCATATCTCAAGTTAGGACTCATTTGACAAGACTCATATTTTTGCTTCTACTAAATAATCTTGTTAAAAAGCTACTTTAATTAATGTTTGAAAATTAATTTTTAAAAGAATTTTCTTTAAAACTATTTTAATTAAGAGAAACACTTTTATTAATATAAAATTAATCAAACGGGTTCATAAGCAAGCAACTTTTGAGTCTCAAAAGTTCATTTTAACTTATCAAAAATCATGTCAAACGAACACGTAGTATATTCCTCTGGTAGCATTTTGAACTCCCGATATATATAACTAACTTAGGCGATGGATGAGTATAGGGACATACCCCCACACATTTCTAACGTTATTTTTAGAGGTGAAATGAGGACGATATTTGGAAACAATTTTATAAAACCATAACATACTACAATCGTATTTTTACTCATCATAATTTGTGGTAATTAAGTGAATGAGCAATTTATAGAAAGATTGTGACCCGAGAAACCACGCCTCAAGACTCTTTAATAACTAATTAATCAAAAAGATTGATTAGTGACTGCTGAAAGAGTCTGTGCCACATAATTATTAACTCATAAATAGTCGATACATATCCATCCAGTCTTTGGTGCTAAGTTTTTCTCCTAGATATTGAAGATATACTCGATCTTTCGGATGGTAAGGTTCAAGATCTTGTCTCGCTTTTTCTCTAAATGTGTTTTCTTGGTGGCAGCACTACGCAAAATTGAGTCTCCACAACAACTGAAGTCTGAAAACCATATTTGAACACTTTCTTGGTCATGAAAATGAGTGTTACGGGAAGTTTTCACGATGGATACAACCATCATATATTCATTAGTTGCCCTCTTTGTTGGATTGTGATGCCATTATTGACATTTGCATTCTCAACCGTGGGCTATGATGAATTATGGGCTAAGCCCACTTGCCAAATATTTCTTGTTGACCATTGACCAATAACTCAATACTTGATTCAAGCCCAAACTCAAGCCCAAGGTGAAGGCCACGTGTGTTGGTGTGGACCATTAGATTGATGACTGGATCTACGATGATGGTATTTTGTATTATACCAACTGAAAGGTTACATTTGGTGGGATTTTTTCATTCTGCTTTCTGTTCAGTTCGTGAGAAGCTTTTGGGTTTTCCTGTTTGCGTTCATCTCTATATTCTCTCTTTCGTTTTTGAGTGAATCGATCAAAACTTCTAGTTTTGATCTTAAATCTTTGTCATTTGGGTCTTAGTGATTCTTCGATTGAGGATTTTTTGAGTTTTGGGTCAGTTATTTGATCTAGGTTTATTGTAGTAGCCGCGGTGTGTTCATTCGCCTTAGGGTTTGGGGTTTTGTGGCTGTTTCAATATTGTCAGACGGGTACAATGTTTATGTTCTGAACCCTATATTTATAAATGATTGATTTCTTGATATTTTGGGTATTCTGTGTGAATCTATATATTAATATGCTTCTGTTGTGTTTTAGCTCTACACTCTTCTTTACCTCTCGTGTCTTCTTTTTGTTTTCTTGCCTTTATGATTGTAATAATTCTTATACATAAATATTTGTCGACTGTCCGAACCAAACACGCCCCGATTTTTTTACAAAAATTGGGATTGAACAGTTTTGGCTTACCAAATCATGTGCTTTTGTAGTAGCTTTATGTTGCATCAATGCATGCCAAACTCTCTCCGGTAAGCTTAAGATAGAAGCCAACTTGTGTGAACTCCTATTTGCAGAAAAGCTATAATCTTATAGCTTTTTGTCTAATCCTTCCATGTGATTGATGATGGGCGTGTCAATTAGTATGGTCACTTTTTGGAGTTTCAATTCAGCATATGGCCCAAAATGGGGGGTCACAAAAGAAATTGTTCAACATTATTACAAGTTTGATGAACGCAGTGTCGAAGTTTGCAGTGCAGTACTCACAATTGCAAGCACTTGCTACGTTGCCACATTTTTCACTTCGAAGGGCACAATAGACGCACGACAAGGTTAAATTCCCATGCTTGTTTGTCCGTCAAGCACCATACACACAAGAAGCTAGCGGTGGCAAACCATCAGGGGCCATAATATAGCTTGCAAAATTTTAGCTTCTTTATTCTTTTTCAAAAATTGAATAATTGGTTCCTAAATATTGAGTGAATAGAAAGAGGATAGTTGCATAATGACTCTCTAACATCATATAACATCTAAGTTTCTATTGAATCGTTACGTAATAATCACATATCTAATTTTACGAAATTAGATTTTGTTTTTCCGAATTGGACTTGAGCTTAACAATTTTTAGTTCGGTATATTTTATGATGGTCTCGTAAGATTTAACAAAAAATCAGATGGGTTTTGTCATTAGAATTTGATTATACAACTGCAATACAAGGTTAAGGACTACCTTGCTCATTTTTAAAGATTGAAGACCAACTTACTACTCAAAAATAGGTTAGGGACTAATGGTTCATTTTTTCATTCTACTTTAAACACGTCTAATCTCGATAGTTTTTACGTACTTGCCACGCTCTATTTGAATTATCATTCTTTTTTGAGGTAAAAGTGTTAACTATTTCAATGGCCTCAACATGAAGGCTTAGATATTCCATTGTCACGCTGTGTGGAATATTTATTGTCGAGTAGCCATTGAGTCTTTGGATACATGGGAATAAATTGTCTTTACCAATAACCATTTTATGAAAATAGTATATCGGCGATGTGACAGTCTATGTGAAATAATGAGATTGAGAAATTCAATTTTGATGAAAGAGAGAGGGATAAATACGATGGATAATGGATTGTGATATTATCGATTTTTCATCATTATGATGATAAATTGCATCACGCCCCTCCATAACTCAGGAGGTGAACTCCAGTATAGTATTCGTAATTATTATGCAATCTTAAAAGTCCACCTAGTAACTAAATAATTGAGTTTGTTTGTTTGCTAACATTTTATGCAGTAGTAATAAAGCAATAAACTAAGGGGGGGGGGGGGGGGGGGCAATGTATACCTTAGTATGAAAATTGTTTTATGTTCACATTATTGAAGACACCAATGGGTCATAAGAATTATGTAGTGGCTTTTAAAACCTAGTGCTATAATGGTGAGCCAAATTAATTATGAAACAATTGAAGGGCTAGGAATATTAGCTGTCTGGGCTAGCTTGCATATGATCGAATGCCTTACCTACACACATGTGGTGTTTTGTTACATGTTTGGCTAAACGTAAAAAATAATTAAAAGTGTTTTTCAGCAAACATTTTTTCCCAACATGTTAAATAAATAATTTCTTTTTTATTTATTTATTTTTAGTAAAAAATTTATAATAGAAATAATTATACTTTAGTGTGAAAATACGTAACTTGTCAATTGTTCTATTTTTCATCAATAAAAATTGATTTCTTATAAGTGAACTTTTTAAACTTAAGCGAAAGGGGTCGAAGCATTGATTTTTGCTATTGACTCAAAGCGATTAACATGTCCAATAATTCTTAAAAAAATAAATTAAGCAAGGACAGAAATATGATAATAATGAAATTTATTTGGCTTATAATTAATATTAATTTGCTGGAAATTGCTAGGCATGTCTTATTCCAAAAATAGTGTGTTTGTAGAATATGTGATGCTGAGAGATTCTGAGTGGGTTGGCAAAGTGAAGTACAAATTGACAAGAAGAGAAAATGATAGGAGAAAAGCTATAGAAAATATAAGAAGAATTATGCTTATTGTACACCGTCGGTAGACAGTTTTATTTTATTTTTTTTGATAGCACGTCTGTGTGTAGAAAATTTGGCCATTGATTGAAAAATATGCTGGTAAAATCAATGTACAAAAGAATTGTTAACTCACATGATGTCAGATTTGATGTAAAACATAATGTACATATATCACGATTGATATAAGAATGCATGTATCTGTCTATTTTAATTAATTACGGTTCGAGTGATGGGATTGTAATAGAATATTAAAGAGATGATGTTGATATTCCTCTGCACAACAATAAGAGAGGCACATGCCAATAGCAGCATCAAAAGAGCCCTTTCTCAACTTTTCTTTATGAAAGTTTTTCTTCCTTTCATTCCCCACATCTTGTGGTTCAACCATCCTTATCTTATCACATTTCAAGCCCAATTTTTTCCTCACTAAACTTTGTCACATCAAACTTTGGCCCCGACCTCACCCCTCAAATCAAGGGGGTGGGAGTAGTTGTATTACATAGTTGCATTTTCTCGCGAAGAGAAAATCTTTCAAGCCCTAATTACTTAGTTTGTTCTCGGGTCATTATTTGCGACTAAGCTTTCTATGAACAAAGTTTTCTCAACTTACGATTGACTGAGCTTTATCGACTCTTTACTTCCGACTTAGGACTTTAATCCATAATTTGTTCCATCTTAACTAACCTAGCTAGAGGACTCCCTTCCCCACTTCAAATATTCCAATGACAATCCAACTACTTTTTCAAGTCCTCTTTTAATCTTTCCCCAAGTGTTCCTATATATCTCATTTTTCTCAAGCTTTCCATACACTCAAAAACACATAGATTTTCTTCCAAAAATCCCCTAAGCAACATAATCAATATTCCCCATGCCATCAGTACGTTCTAGTCCATTCCACCAAATGGAAAACCCTGCCTTACTATCATTCCTCCAAAGAACCACTCATACCAGCGGCAAGAAATCGAAATCAGGGGGCAGTGGCGGTGGCGGGCTCCTGCGCATGTTCAAACTCCTCCCCATGTTAACCACCGGCTGCAAAATGGTTTCACTGTTGGGCCGCCAAAGAAAGCCTCTACTGACCGATGGCGCCACTACGGGAACTCTATTTGGATATCGTAAAGGACGAATGATTTTAACCATACAAGAAGATCCTCATCGCCCGCCAATCTTTGTCATAGAACTACCAATTATCACAACTGCATTTCAGAAAGAAATGGCTTCTGATATACTCCGAATTGCCCTTGAAACTGAGACGAAAACTCACAAGAAGAAAGTGCTGGAAGAATTTGTATGGGCTGTTTATTGTAATGGTAGAAAAATTGGGTATTCCATTAGGAGAAAAAATATGACAGATGATGAAATTCATGTTATGCAGCTTCTAAGGGGAGTTTCAATGGGGGCAGGTGTGTTGCCAAGTCCATGGGAGAAGGAAAAAACAGCAGCAGATGGGGAACTGACATATATGAGGGCAAGATTTGATAGGGTTGTGGGATCAAAAGACTCTGAGTCATTTTACATGATAAATCCAGATGGTGCATTGGGACAAGAACTTAGTATTTTTTTTGTCAGAAAGTACTAGGATTAATGTGTAACAACAATAGCCTACTAAAGTGAACAAAATGATCTTCGTTTGCACTTTGAGTTTTTTTTGTTAAGGATGATATTTCTTATTTTGTTTTTGAGAGAGGGAGGGAGGGAGGGAGGAGGATATTCATGTCATGGCCTTCGCTTCATCACACATCATCGTGGAGTTAAAGCCCGTTGTTTAGCTCTCGACTTTGAATCTTAGCACTTAAAAACTGTCTCTAGAAATAACAAACACTATGATTGATGAAAATCCTTATTGATATAAACTCAAAAATTGACAAACATTGGAGAGGAAAAATTAATTGTGGTTTATATGTGTGTGACTTGTTTGAGAGCAAAAATTGCAAGCCTTGATATTTCTCATTTTCTTAATGGTTGTTCAAATCGTAGAAATTGGTGAGGGTTGTAAAACTTAGAATATTATTATTTCTATAATTCTTGAAAGGTTTGGGGAGTGAAATTCTATTTGATTGTTAAGAATTTCATATAGTGGAAAGCTTAAATTTTTTTTTTTTAAATACTTCTACTGTAATTTTTATGTGAACAAGGGTCTCGAAAACGAAAACAAACAAAGGAAATCGGTCGTAATTTCCTACAAATCCATCTTTTGTCATTTGCTTATCGATTCCCGGAGCTATATAGTTTATATTAAGTCTCGTATTTGGTGGGGATTAAAATTAGATTTTTAGTAAATTTTGATAAAAGTTGATGAAATGTGCTCTTGAAAAGTTGTGGATTCCCATAAAATGAGTGATTAAAATTAGTTGTTAACTTTGACTTAGATTACAATTTGAATTTGATTTTTTTTATCAAATAGCGGCTAAACAGCGGATTTTGTATAAAATGTACAGTCGTGTAGTTTTTCTTGTTATCTTAAAAGTAAAAATGTACTAATATGATATGATTTGTATGTTGAATTAACGTATCAAATATGCACCTAGTCGTCATAAATATTACTTAAAGGCCATATACAACAAAAGTTTTGATGGGGTTACCAAGCTTTTGAGCTACTAGCCATATATTTTTGTAACTTCTATGATCAGCTGATAAGCAAGCAAATAGCTTTTCTAACTTTAAGGGGGGTTTGATGATATGTTCAATCATAAATCAAAGAAAGGAAATTCCAAAATCTCTATTTAAGGAAATGTGAACTATGAAGTTCTTTATTTTCTTTACGAAAAACGGTTAGTGTTCGAAGTTGAACATATTTTAGATCGAGAGTACTTATTCAAATTGATATCGAATCACATTTTCTTTAAATATTGTAAGGGTATTAATATTACTAACATTTTATTAGAGTCGAGTAAGTACAAAATTGAATTCGTCGATTCCAAAGGCAAGGGATGATGTGGAGAGTGCGCCTTTTTTGTCCAAATAAAAAATAGGTGCTAATACTGTAATTTCTTTCTGGGCTACTCTGAGGCCCAATGTGCTGTCTTTTTGTTTAATTCACAGGTCAAGGATTATCTTTCACGAAATAAAAAATTAGACCTCAATGTTTAAATTTACAAAACTAAGGTTTTTCCATGAATTAATTAATTATATTTTACAATTAATCTATTAAATTAAATACTTAACTGTAATATAATATTTATATAATTGACCTACCCCACCGACCCACTCCACCTCCATTGCTCCGACGACTACTCTGGTGACGGGCGACTGTTCTCCGGCTGTGCTTAATTTCGATTACTATTTTTTAGTGATCGTTGACCGCCGCTTAATTCCTGTAACTGCTCCGATTCCAAGGTCACAGATAGTAAGTAGTTAAAATTTTAATTTTCGATCACAACTTATCAAATTAATTGGTCACAAATTAGGAAAATTTGTTGGTCACAAATTATATTTTGAGTCACAAATTAACAAATTTTAAGGTCACGATTAAATAGTTAACCACATAAAACTATATAGTTGGTCACATACACCCAAACACCTATCCCCCAATCTCACTACACAACAAACACTTGGTCACAGATCGATATAGTTGGTCACATACACCCAAACACCCCATCCCCCAATCCCAAAACACCACCAACTACTTGGTCTAGATCGATCAAATAGTTGTTCACAAAAACTCTTTGTCCCATCCACCTGACGTCGCAGCGACCTCCATCGCCCCGACCATTGACCAATGATAACACTATCGACAACCAACAATAGCCACACACACACACAAAGATCCGACCGCCACAGCCACACACATAGTCCACAGATCCGCCACACCACAATCGAGAAACCACCGCAAAATCACAACTTGAAAATCGCTGCACTATCATCGCGACAACCACGCAGCCTCCAACACCTCGACAATCATCTCTATTTCTATCTATACCACGCCACAACCACCACCTCACCATTTTCATTTTCAAAAAACCATCACAATGTGCAAATCACTAACAACAAGATCTGAGAATGAAGAAAAATTCAAAATCACAACAAATAAAAACGTCGCTGCACGTCTGAGAATGAAGATTTGTGACACTGCTGCCGGTCAGTAGCGTCGTTGCGCATCACAGGCAGCAACGTCGCTGCTGAACGATAGGAGCGATGCTGCTATGATTCGTAGCAAAGGAGGGGGAGGGGAAGAGATGGCTTGCGATGGCGACGCTGCTGCACGGCAGCATCGCTGCTAAACGGCAGTAGCGACACTGTTGCCGCTGCTGCGATTCGTAGCAAGGGAGGGGGAGGGAAAGAGGCTGTGGCGGTGGATGTGGAGGCGCCGAGTGAAATAGGGGAGAGAAATGAAATGAAATGGATTAGGGTTTGGATATGGTTTTATAGTTGAAATAAATTTGGTGGGGTAGGTAGTAGGGTGGGTATATAGATTAATTTAATTTCAAATATTATTATTAATTTTAATTTTAAAATTAAAATCTGATTTTTGATTAAATAAAGCCAAAACCTGATTTTCAAAAAGGTCAAACTTAATGTTTGGTTTTCTGTAATTACCACTTCTTTTATCCAATCATTTCCAAGCAAACCTAATCACTTTTGTGTGGAAATTACACTAGGGACTTGGGTTGGGCAAATAAAAAAAAAAAAATACATTTCAACGTTTTATTTTACAAAAGTACTTAAATTTTTTTAAAAGCAAAATATATCAGATTTCATTAAATTCTTATTTTTATTTTTCGCTGCCCTGCACAAGAATATTGCATGTTGGACCGTCTCCACCCCCACACCTCGAGCATCTATTACTTTGTCCAACCTTCCGAGGCCATAAACAAGAGAATTCAAACCAGATATCGACCCTTCTACCAACTGGCCAACCAATTCCCACTTGAACGAACTCTCATAGCAGCCGATGAAAATTTGTCACTCAAATCGAAATGCCAATTCGGAATACATTCCAAGCTAAATTTACTTATTTTTAATGATCGAGTACCAACTTGCTCATTAGATAATAAGTTCGACCTCCAAAAAAATTTAATTAAACAAGTACCAAGATTTATATATAATGGATAATTTTACAACATTAATAAACTTACAAGTGGAAATCAACTTTCAAATATTACGGAAAATACAAAGAAATGGACTGTTGCAAGAAGATTGCATATAAACATAATGATAAACACTTATAATTTGTTGAATATTAGACACATGCATACAAATACTGGAGATAATTTGTCTACACTCCTTTTTCTATGCTTGAAGGTCCAGTACCATGGCCAAATCCAGGACTGTGGCCAGGTGTTGTTGGCCGAAAATCTCCGCCTTGGGTCTCAGTCTCGAGTAAGAGTTTATCGACTTTAGGGCGATCACTTTCTGCACTACTGGCTGGCTTTTGTGCTTTATATTCTGAAAAATTACCACGTAACATGTGATTATCGACCCTGATAACGCGCATTGCACGTAAAGTTTTCTCTTCGTTAGTGGTAAATTTACTGCCATTAGACTTCTTCTGTGTCATCAGAGGCCTTGCCTCAGTAGAGAGAATTCCATAGGAGAAAAAAAGTGAAAGAAGAAGAATAGTAGTGCAAATGACATTGGCTTTAGCCATTGCTACTTGAAGAATTTCTCTAATTTTCTTGTTTCTCAAGAGAGGGAGATTTTTTGTGCTTAGAAATAATTTTCTCGTCTGAGTATTTATAGAAGGAAAATTTGGTGTAATTACAAAAAACCCTCTACATATATACATTGAAAATGTGAGATATATATAATAGAGGTAGATGGTCAAATGTTGCCTGTATAGCCCACTATCTCATGTGATTATATGCAATAGTGCCAAAATGAGTTGTGCTATGTTAACACACGGCTTAACATAATGGGTGATCAAATGGCAACCTGACGGCCCCCTATTGAGGAGGCGCTTGTATGTTAACGTAAATGTTAAGATAGCTCGACTCGTGCCAAAATAACTCACATATTATTTGAGTGTTAATTTTAGGCAAAAACATCGTTTTCCAAGCCCTTAAGGCTCCGTTTGATACCGCACATTTTTCATGGATTTTTTTTCATTTTCCAACTTTTATAGAGTTTGATAAGCAAATTTTTCCCAGAAAAATGTTTTCCAACTTTGCAAATTTTTCACATTTTGAAGAAAATAAATTCTTGATATTTTGGTTGGTAAATGTTTTCCAGGTTTTTTTTTTTTTTTTTTTTTGCAATTGAAGAAAATTCTAGACATGATGGTAAAAAAAAAAAAAATTTACTTTTATTGACAATTTTCAGGCAAAACAAAGCTAAACGAATGATAGTTGGTATAGTTTTTTTTTTCAATTGAAACAAATTTTAGACCCAATGGTAGAAAACATTATCACTTTAATGGACAATTTTCATAAAAAACGAAACCAAACAGACACCAAATTTTCAACATTTTCCATGAAAAATTATATCAATCAAACACAATAATTACAATTCCCAGTAAAACAATTTTTAGGTAAATCAATTCCCTATAAAATATTTTCTTCCCACCCATTTTCCATCTTTGCAATCAAACGAACCCTAATAGTTTTGTCTATTCGCAAGCACTAATATTTTCACATTTTTATTAAATTGTGACTGATTTTTCATAAAAAAAAAAAAAAAAAAAAATGCTTACAGTTACAGAGGAATTAGTACAATCTGACAACAGACTTTTAGATGCAACAAAATGATAGCTTCTTAGATTCTAGTTGGCTTCTGGTGGTGCAAATTTACCTGTATCAGTATGTTGATAACATGTGGTAACTGTGCCCACTTACTAATAAGAGTATAAAAAGATTTGAATGGTACAAATTCAACGTGATTTGAGAGGGACTGACTTTATTATGCTCAAAGGTTTGCTGGATTGACTGAATAACCACAATTTTATCAAATTCTTATCTTCATGTATAGAAAGTTTGAATATTGCCACCAAGTTGAAGAATCACATTAATGAAGGAGTATCATATTTTTTACTTACTATCAAATCTTATTTTCATCAGGAAATTAAATATATAGAAGGGATCTCCAATAAAATCTTAAATTAATCATGTCGTTTGAAGAAAATTTAGGAGATATAGGGTGTTTAATATGATGAACTACAGAACTAGACATGAATAAACAAATACTACAAACACTTGGATACATTGAGAAAATGATCAAGGATTAAATGTGTGACAGGTGGGGTTAGACTTTTCGTATTGTGTGATAAAAAATTAAAATGCAATTTTTTTAAAATAATATAACATTAATGAAAATAAGTAAGTACAATGTTACAATTGTAGCTAAACGTTTTCATACTTTGCGAGAAATTAAGGATGGAAGTAAGGATTTTGTGAGAAATTGAAATTTACGGGCAATAATTCGTCAATATCGACATCCAATTTTTAACACTTTATCCGCCAAAGAACAATCTCAATTATACCTAAGAGGTCACGAAATTGCCCAGATCTTGAACTCCAAAAAAATTCTCCATCTAAAATACTAATTTCAACGATATCCTCATTTCCCAATCACATTCAACCCTCGAAATATACAAAATCAAATATATAGTACAGAAAAAAGAAAATAATACACTTACTAATTTCAATCAAATATTATATATGGTGAACATAATCAAATATTAGACTTTCAAAGGCGGCAAGGATCCAACATGTAAACTATGATATTAGACCTGAAAACTTCACTTTTGCTCGCGATTTTTACTTCTTCAAAATGTCCAAAAAGAATTTAGAAACTGCAAAAAAAATAAAAAAATTCTATGTTTGAAACCCTTCTCTCTCTATTTCTTCACCACTAAATACATATTTGAAGAACTTTAAAAGCCAAAACTCAATAATTCATTTCATTAACAAATCAGATAAACTAGACAACGGACAAACTGTTAGGTAATTGTCTCAAAAGTCAAAAGTTGGAGGACTCCTATTGCAAATAATAAAATATGTTTATTATATAGAAGACTCCTAATTGAAGTTGAGTGCAGAATCCTATTAGAATTTGATCTCCAATTTATAGTCGATTTTGAAGTCATTATTTGAGGTTTAATTAAACTCTTCTACTTGATTATTTGGTACTATAAATAATGGAAGTATTCCATTATTTTTGGGTGTGACCTGTGAGTGAAAAATTCTATATGATTGTAACAATTTTTTATATAGTGGAAAAGTTTTGACGGTCCGTTTAAATTTGTGCGTTAGATTATTTATTTTTCTTGTTTGTCAATTTTCTGAACAACAAAAGGTCCTGCGGGTAATAGAAATAGAGGAAATTGGTGTAAATTTCCCAACAAGTGGTATCAGAGCGTCAAGTGGTTCAGAGTGTTGGAGCAACGGAAAAATATGTCGTTGAAATATGACGTTGAAAAATTTGACGAGAGAATCAATTTTGGCTTGTGGCAAGTACATGTCAGGGATTTATTGATTCAAGCTGGACTGCACAAGGCTTTGAAAGGAAAACCAACCCAGAGTTCTGACAAGGAAACTGAATCCAGTATGAGCGATGATAAATGGGAGGAATTGGATTTGAAGGCTGCAAGCACGATACGTCTCTGTCTAGCTAAAAACGTTCTTGCAAATATTCATGAAATATCTGTTGCAAAAGCTGTGGGAAAAGCTAGAAGAACTATATCAAACGAAGAGCATTTCAAATCGGATGTACCTGAAGGAGCAATTTCATTTATTACGCATGGAGACAGGTACGAAAATCTCAGACCATCTGAGTGCTCTCAATGGGATTGTTTCAGAATTGGAGGCTACTGGAGTGAAGATAGATGATGAGGATAAGGTATTACGTCTCATCTGGTCTCTTCCGTCTACTTATGAACACATCAAGCCAATCTTGATGTATGGGAAGGAAACTGTGAGTTTCGCAAAAGTGACAAGCAAATTAATCTTAGAAGAAATGAGATTAGGTGGTCAGAATATTCCTTCTGACAATGCGGCGCTTGTGACTGAAAGGGGGAAGAGAGACAACTCCATGAAGAAGAAAGTAACTTGTTGGAACTGCGGTCAGACTGGTCACGTGAAGAGGAATTGTCCAAAAGGTAGAGTAGGGTCGGCTAACTGCTTGAGATCGGACAATGCGTCTCTCCTGGCGGAGGAGGACGCGCTTGATGCGCTGTAAAGTAAGATGTGAACGTCCTTATGGCATGTCGTCAGTTGCCATGATAGAGAATGTGTTCTTACTGGCGCGGATCAGCATATCTGCACATAGCATTGACTGACATTTGATGCAAGGTGTGTGGGTATGTGGTGGTGTAGTAGTGTCGATGACTGATGAGCTCTCTTGGAAAGTTAGTGGGAGAGTTGCACCATAATTATCAGCATGGTTGTTTCGACATGTAGCTGATGAAATGCTCGGAGATTATTCTGAGTGGTTATACTCATATGGTGGAGTATGGGACCGTCAAAGTGTGGCAAATGCTTACTTGTTTTTCCAAAGTATCGTGATTCAAAGTTGTAAAAGAGGTGACATGATTTTGACTCGTTTTCAACAAGGTGGAGATTGTTAGGTAATTGTCTCAAAAGTCAAAAGTTGGAGGACTCCTATTGCAAATAATAAGAGGTGTTTATTATATAGAAGACTCCTAATTGAAGTTGAGTGCAGAATCCTATTAGAATTTGATCTCCAATTTATAGTCGATTTTGAAGTCATTATTTGAGGTTTAATTAAACTCTTCTACTTAGTTTTTTGGTATTATAAATAATGGAAATATTCCATTATTTTTTGGTGTGACCTGTGAGTGAAAAATTCTATATGATTATAACAATTTTTTATATACTGGAAAAGCTTTGACGGTCCATTTAAATTTGTGCGTTATATTATTTATTTTTCTTATTTGTCAATAATCTTCTGAACAACAAAAGGTCATGCGGGTAATAGAAATAGAGGAAATTGGTGTAAATTTCCCAACACAAACATATATCACGATTTTTTTTTTTTTCCTCAGTTGTGTCGAATCTAGTCCAAATCAATTTATCATATTAGACATGTCAACGGTTGTTTTGTGCAATTTTCAAATAAGAAAACTACTTTCTCAGAAATTTCAAGTATATAGATACTTTTTTTCTAGGCAGATTCTTCAAGAAAAGGATGTATTGCAAATTTACCTGTGTTGATAACATGTGGCAACTGCACCCACTTGCTAAGAGTCTAAAAAGATTTAAATGGTACAAATCCAACGTGACTTGAGACGTGACTTGAGAGGGACTGACTCTTTATTATGCTCAGAGGTTGCTGGATTGACTGAATAACCACAATTTTAGCAATTCCAATTCTTATCTTCATATGTATAGAAAGTTTGATGCCACCACATCAATGAAGGAGTATGGTATTTTTTACTTACTATCAGGAAATTAAATTATAAAATGGATCTCCAAGAAAATCTTAAATTAATTATGTCGTGTGAAAAAAATTTAGGAGACGTATAGAATATATCTGATACGATGAACTAGACATGAGTAGACAATTATTACAAACCCTTGGATACATGAAGATAATGATCAAGGATTAAATATGCCAGACATGGCAAATAGACAGAATTCGCATGTTTGTAAGGTTACAACGATTATAGTTACGAGGAGCTAACAAGCTAGATGACTAGATCGATGCATAACAAAGCTAATCATGAAGATGACACATGAAATGATACCATGGTCTTTCTTTTACTACATATCTCCCAGTTTTTTGTCCCGTCAAGCTTTTAACATTCCTCCCTCCTAAAGTTTGTTTTTCAATTTTGCCTTTTAATTTCAGTAAAGTACGGTTTTCATTTAAGACAAAAAATATTATAACTATCTAGGGAGGGTGTCCAATGAATTTATTAGCCTGCAGAGCAAGTCTTCCTCGAGCAATATGAACTCAAAAATAGTTGTTACAAGTCACAACTAGGCAACGGATAAACATATATTATAATTTTTTTTTTAATTCCTCGATTATGTTGAATCTAGTCCAAATCGATTTATAATATTGTGTCAACAGTTGTTTAGTGCAATTTTCAAATAAGAAAATCATGTTCTCAGATATTCCAAGCATATAGATAGATAGATAGATACTTTTTCTAAGCAGATTCTTCAAGAAAAGGATGTATCGCCTTGTTGGCTCCCAATGTTGGGGAAGTTTGGTTTCACCACTCAAATTGAGTTCTCCTGTAGAACTCAAAAAAGTGGAGACTTTTGCTGTTAAATCTCCACTGCTGAGTGGACACTTTCTGCTGTGCATTGTGTACTCGTACAAGTATCTGAATCTGACTTTCATAGATTTTGGTAGATTCACAAGTAATTATGAATATGGTTGAATTAAAATGCCACTAAAAGAGCAGCCAAACTCATGTCCATCAAATATGCCCAAAGAGTCCAAAGATTCTTAGACCTTGGAAACTCTTTCGTACAGGAAAAGTTGTGATGGCTAGTCGAGACGTGTAAATTTGTACCCAACCACTGATTAAAACTTCAGTTTATAGCAATTGCACACCATAACGTTTGTTCATCATTCTCAATTTGGTTTTGTGAGTTTCTTGATGCCATATTATGCTTCTGCGAATGTTTTGCTAAGCTCACAAGTGACAATTGCCTAAACCTAACTTCGACTTTTGGGTTAAAATCTCGTGTTTTTTGTTTTTCTTATTTTCATTCAAGAGTAGACCATAATCAATATGATTGATGCCAATAATTGAATCCTAATTTTACATCAGTCTGTGCTTGATAATCATTATTTCAAAAATTTTATTCTACTTACTCATTTTTAATCACACTCACACAATAAAATATTTTGCACATAAATTGAAAACTTTTCTCTATTTTTTAATCACACATTCTCCAAAAATTCACCATTCAATACTTTGTTTTTGCCGAATAATAGCCATCATATAGGGGCAAAGTAATAAGATAAAATCTCAATTAAGAGTCCAATACAATCCTTCTACAAAATTCAATCACAATGAATGCCAACACCTACAAATACAACTCTCAATTCATCTCCGGGTATGAGATAGAGACCCAAGTTCTATTTTTTTACGACTTTTGCAACTTAACACGATCCACCCCTTGTAAACTATAGTAGACTTGAAACATGAAGCACATATGATGGATGCTAGCTAGGTGCCACATCCACCATCAAGACAAAACAAACTATAATGTAGTACTTGTGAATGATAACAAAATTTGGGCAACATCTCCCCCTTAATATGGACTAAAGCTAACCTAAATAACTTGAATATAATAGCGACCCATAGAAATTTCATCCCCTCGCAAGTGCAATCTTGTGCTCACAAGATCTAATGTCTGGCATCAGCAGTTATTGTTTAATTTATAGTAGTAGCAATTTCTCTTTCCTGAGCATCGTTATCTATCAAGAATTTCATGCAAGAACGTCTCAGTCAGCATCGAAATCAGAAAATTGAGTCCCTTCATATTTGTTGATACATTAGGCAATGCATTCAGTCCGGAAAATTGCTTGGTGGACTGGTGTGTCTACGTTCCCCACTAAATGTCACCTGGTCATGAGAATAACAAAGATGTTTCAGGGTTGAAATTCTTTATATCCAGATTAGCCTAATTTAATTCAACAGGATTTCCATCTACTACCTTATTATAGAGCTTATCTATGGGAAGACCATGTTCGAGAGAGAAAGAAATCAGGCATTCTTTACAGAATTAAGTAAACAAGTCCCTTTTCTTCATCAAAATTCAAATGAGATCCCACAATCCTTCTTCACCACCACTTATTCATCACCTCACCGCTCCCCAATGCAGCCCCCGAGTAAGTTGAAATGAGGGTAGGGGTGGCCAATGCGTAGGGTGAGGATGAGGTAGATAAGTGTGAGAAGGTAATAAATTGAAGAACTGTAACAAGGGTAAACTTGACAATTGAAGTGAAAATAAGGCGTTAACAAGAAGTTTTGTAGTCAGAGATTGTGAAATCCTAAATTATCAATTACAGAAACTTGGCGAGTGAAGGAAAAGGTGAACACGAGCAATTAGTCTCTTTTTCATTGATCTCAGGATCAGAGAGATCCTGCAAAGACTTCGTTGTTGCTCACCTCGAGTAATGATTAAGATTCTATTGGCAGAAAAGGCTCCAGTTTACAATATAATTAACCGCACTATCTGCCCCAAATACCGAAATGCTTTTGTTGCTTCTCTTAAGCATTTATTTTTCTCATCTCTCGACCAGTGCTGCAGTAACAGTACAAGATAAGAGATGGAATCATTAGGTCATGCCTTCATAGTTAAAGCAGGCCAAACACATTTGAGAATTTAGTGGGTTACCTCTCCAAGTGCGTTTAGGTTATTACGGACACCTTTCAACAATTCTTCTGCATCTCCCTCCCATTGGTAGAACTCAAGCTCCCTTTCTTCTAGGAGTTTCTTAGAGACCTTGTCATAGCAATTTTAGCTCATATATAGATTTATACTCGTGTTCGCATGTATGTACATATAGAGAATTTGGATTTTTTGTGCCAAAAAATATCTTAATATTCATACATGGTTTCATCTGAACAGTGAAATTAAAACTTTTAACAAATTATGAAGGAAAATAACAAATTGTTAAAAACTATCAACTGCACAAATAATCGGAATACAACATAAACAACAAAATAAGCCTTGTTCCAACAGATTTGAGGTTGGCTACATAAATCTATTTCCCTGATAGATTGTGTGAAAGATCCTTACCCACCATAAATAAATTCAATACCCATTACAAAGTCAATTTTATGTTTTATTTCCTTGACTAGCACCTGCTTCTGAAACTATATTCCTGGCTGAGGATTGAGATTGAAGTACGTAAATCTAGAGATGATTTTCAAAAGCTATTTGCACTACTTTTCTCATGCTTCGACTTCCTGCTTCTTTTAATTGTTTGAGTGATACTTCGACACAAATCAATATCCATCCCAATACATATACCTTTTGCTTGTATGATGCAACCAAATATAAAAATACATGATGCTACCTCAAGTAACCCCACCCCTACCCCAAACAACCCAACCCATGCACATACAAAAAGGGAAGATAAAATAAAACAAATATTATATACACACTGAGAAGGAGCAGTGCCGCTGACTTTACTTCTATTCTATTCATGCTATTCCACCATTATTCATGTAGGGTAATAAATAGTTAAGTTGAAACCTAATATAACCTCGTGGTAGTTCTTCATTACTCTGCATGGTACAATATAGATCTTGGAATAAAGTTATCAAGATAACAATCAGGGGTATGTTAGTAATTTGTGAAGTACAATCGACTGTTCACCACTAGGACTCAGAATCTTAAAGGATGTAACCCAAATTCTGTATAAGTGGAAAAAGTTTTTTTCTTTAGCAGGTGATTTTCATTCAACGTGGCATTAAGCACAAAGACAGATAAAAAGCATGTTTGACCAGCTTAAAATAATATTTTAAAGCTTTGCCAAACATGCTCTAAGTTCAAATGTATCCTCATGTAATATTTCTTCATTCTATGCTAGTGCAATATAAACCTTGGAATAAAGTCATCAGAATAGAAAGCAAGGAGTGTTCTGTAATTTGCGAAGTTCCATTAACTGCTCATCACTAGGACTCAGAATCTTATGAGGATGGAATCCATATACTTGATACGTTGAAAAGCGTGTATTTATTTCATTATTCATGGTTAGAAACATGCTTCAATTGCTTCTTATGATCTCATAGTTTATTAACAAGCTATTATCAAGCAGGCTGTTCACATTCAACGTGATATGATGCACCTAACATTGCCTTTGAAGTCCTATTGACAATATTTAGTTGTAGACACGTTGTAAAGATCTGGGGTCCAGTTTAGTTGTAGCTTTAGAATGTGCTAAAGAAGGAAACTACAGATTGTACTAGTGTTCAACAATATCATGGCAAAGAGAAAATTAAATGCAAAACAATATTTGTCAATGTGAGTGATCCAAAATCAAGGATTTTTTATTCCATGATTAGCATAAACATCATACATCAAATAGATGAGTGAGTGAAGACTAGTAATTGGTACCTGTTTGGCTATCACTTGTCCACCAGCAATGTGTGAGAAATATATATTGTAAAAGTGGCAGAGAAATAAAGGGGGACTTCTCTCTGCGAGTTCCTCCAAATATTGGGCATACGTTACTCCAGGATTACTAGGTTGTGGAATCACATAACCCTGTTGGCTAAACCATTCTAAATCTTTGGAAAGACATTCTGACCGTTCTAGTCCAGTCTTTCTGAAGTAAACATCTGCAACAACAATGGTAGTGCATTAGACGTTAAGGAGAAGTACCATGATTTCATCATTTGAGCTTGATACTAAATTTGAAACAATTATAGAGATGAAACTTTACCCGGCTCTAATATTAACATAATGTGACATATTAAGACCCAAGTTTATTTCTGATGTAGTAATGAACTTCATATATTGTAATGAATTGCAGAAAGAGAAAGTAACAACTAGTTTCTTGGTAATGTTGCTTAGATAGGATTATTAAAAAACAGTTTCAGATTATTTTTTGGCAGCTTATTTAACCTTATTAGAAGGCAGCCATATTGAATAGCTATAAACCAAGAAATATCAGAACTTCATTGTTTTGGTAGGTTACAAGTTCTTTTCTCCAACTCAACAAATTTCATCGAGGCCCTAACTTTCAGAAATCAATTTATCAAATATATATGTTCCAAGAATTGAAGTTCCTAGACTAATTAAAAAAACTCGAAATATCAAACAAAATTACATATGAAAATTCAAATAGATTTGCACCTAAAAATGCCATGGAAAATAACTGACAGAAAAGGAACTGAAAATAAGTCCATACAGCTACAAACTAGCGTTATCCCCAACAAATTTCGAATCTGCTACATGAGTCCTTTTTGGCCATTCGATTTCGTTAACTAGATTCTTAATAACTACATCACAAAGCATTAATTTTGGTCTACCCCTCCCTATCCTTTCTTGCTCTATCAAAATCACTTCAATCTTGTGAACCTGAACCTATTAGGCCGACTCAAAAAGTTTCACAACCATAAAATTTGTACTTCACTTCATTTATCGAACTGAATATATTGACCATTAAAAGATATAATAACATTATACCACCAAAAAAAAATAAAAACATAAAAAAACCACACACACACACACAGAAACATAGAGTAAAGAGCTTACAAGAAACATCACTGGACTCATCAACAATGCGCTCAACTGTACTAAAAACCAGCTTACTATCCACCAAATACTTCAAAAATCCCTCCATACTGGGCTGCCATGTCTCCCCATTTTGATTATTATCATCATTTTCCTTATCCAATGAAGAATTCTCCCCTTTTTCACCAGTCTTTTCCAATTCTTCATCATCAACAGATAAATTCTCTTTCCCTTTCTTCTTGTCACTGTTTCTCAGTTTCATTGCAACAAACCTCATTTCCTCAGTGATACCCTTCACTTCACCCGGGTACTGTTTCCTGTACCTCCGCCGGCGCCGCCGCACTGGTGGCGGGCTTTTCCCATTTTCCACCATTCCGGAAGATGACCCTTGTTCTTCATCATCATAATATTCACCAACACATTCTTCTTCGGTTTCATATTCACTTTCTGAACCTGACAGTAAGGAGGGTGTCGTGGAGCTTGAGCAGCGAAAACTCAATGGATTTTTGAGTGCACGATTCTTCGATATTGTGAAATTGAATAACTGGGTTTTGGGAATTTTTTGGTGTAGTAAAGAAATTGAAGGTTTCAGCAAGGAGGTTCCAGGTGCAGTAGGACACAACCAACGCGCCATTCCTCTCAACCTGGTTGCTTATTCGAGTTTGTGCGAAGTAAAGTAAATTTAGCATTTTTTATAAGAATTAAAATCAATTTTTTTAATAAAATTTAAATAAAAGTTGATGAAAGATATTATAAAAAATTGTAGATTCAATAAATTATATAATTAAAATTAATTATTGATTTTAATTTTAATTTTAATATGAATTACTTTTAAAATAACTTTTTGTAGTTAAATTTGTTTGATTTTTTTTTTTTTATTTCACCTTCAAGTAAAAAAGTTGCACCTTTATGACCGGAATACCTAATTTTATTACGAGGAAATTACATAAAATTATATTTTTAAAGTTTTAATTTCAAAAATCTGATTAAATGTTTCACTTTTCAAAATTCAGATATTTTATTTTAAATATTAAATATTAATTGTACAATAATCAATTTCATTTTAATTTTCCTCATCTTTCTCTTCTCATCGTCACTCTTCTCTGCTCTCAGATTTTATTTCATTCTCTCTCCCCTCTCTATCTATCCCCGTCGGCACCACCACACTCGACTCAAAGCAAAGAAAATCAGAAAAATGCGTTGATGGTAGAGAGAACAATAGTAGAGGAAAACAAAGCACTCTACGATTTGAATGCAAAGTGGGACGCGTATCTTGATTTGGGTGTTGGCCGCTTTGTTTACTCTTCCTTCACTGATGCCTTCACCGACCTTATTCTCTTACATTAGTCCTCTTTATTTCCTCGCTTTTTCCTTTTTGAATTTTAATTTCCTTGTTCATTGATTGTAATGGTTTCAAAATTTACAATTTTAGATTTAGAATTACTTTTATTGAGTTTTATTTTTAGGCATTTTTGTGATTAGCTTGAGTTGTGGTATGGTGGCTAAATAATATTTTGTTGTTAAAATCTTAGTGTCAGTTTTTCATGCTATATGTTTTTTTTTCTTTAGATATCATGGTAGCTAGTTTCAAATTTTGATAATGTTCTATTATTAATGACCTAAATCGATTATTTTAGTCAATGCCATAACTCTGCTTTACCTGCAACCTGTTCACACAAAAAATAATAGAAGTAGCCTTTTGATATGCATTTTGATGCATGCTCTGGAACTGTAACCTGCCTTTTTTTCCTATTAAAAAGTTTGTCTGCTGGATTGATTGGTTTTTATTTATTTGTTGCATCAAGGAGTCCTATGACGACGGTGACAGTGGTGGCAGCGATGAGTCTCTCGAGGTGGTGGTGAAATGACATGATGATGTAGTGGTGTTTTGTGCGATGTGTTGATTTGTTTGAGGTGATGGTGTTGTTGTCGAGAAAGTGGTGGTGGTGGTTCTAGCAGCAAAGGTGGCAGTGGTGTTGTTAGAGAGAGCAGTGCATTGGTGGTCATAAATGTTAGTTGTGGTCACAAATTATTTGGTTGATTGTGACCATTAAATTGGTTAATCTGTTACCAACAAACATTATGTGACCAATGAAAAAGATAAATTGTAACTAAGAAATAATGTGTGACCTAAAAAATTTGTTAATTTGTGACTGATAATTTGACAATTTGTAATTGTCTATTAAATTGTGACTTATAATATTTGTGATTTGTGACCGATGAATAAGTTGTGGTGTATAATTTTTTTTTTATTTGTGACCGATGAACAAATTGTAACTTATAAAATTTTTAAAATTTGATTATTGTGTCCTATAAAATTTTTGATTTGTGACCGTAAAATAATTTGTGACTTATAAAATTTTTAATTTGTGACCAATGAACAAATTGAGACATAAAATTTTTGAATTGTGACCATAAAATAATTTGTGACGTTCCAATTTTTTCTATGTGATCGATAAACAAATTGTGGCCTACAAATTTTTTGAATTGTAACCATAAAATAACTTGACATATAAAAATTGTGATTTGCCACCAATTATATGAAATTTGTGACCAAATTATATGGAATTGTAACATCAATATATTTAATTAATGAAATATATGTTTAATTAACTAATTTAAAAATAAAATTAAAAAAATTTGAGATTTGAAATTTTAAACATTAAAAAATCTGAAATTTGAAATGAGTAAAATTAAACATCTTACTTATGAAATTTTCCTTTTTTAGTTTTTTTTATGAAATCATTTAATTTTCAAGTGAACTTGAGAAGCCTTAAACTGAGTGACCTCTCGAAAGAAAAAAATTGGGTACGTAAAAGTCGCTTGAATTTTTGTTCGAGTTCATAAAGTTAATTTAGATGCGTGCAAATATCGAACCAATATCAAACTATTCGGTTCAATTTCATTCTATAATTACGCTTGAAACCAATAATTCAATTTATATGATTCTCGTTTGTTTTTCAATTCATTTTAGTTCTTTTTGAAACTCAGGAATGTGCCCATCGCTTAATGATATTTGAAATTCTAGATTGAAGTTAAATCATTAACACAATCCAATCATCACTTTTCCAGGGAGACTTTTTATATGCAGATGTGATTTTTTTTTTTCGATACCCAAGTATCCCAGCTAACACTAGACTATTTCCTGGATCGCCCATCACCGGTGCCTCAACTCTGGACGGAGGTAAATCGCGGGTTATGCCCAATCAAGTCAGTGTCCATGCAAGCTTTATACTCCTGGCCCCAAGGGAGCCCTTCTACAACCGGTTATTACAACACCAAGCTGCTTCACCACATCGTTTGGGTATTACAACACTTGACTGCTCCTTCCGTGATTCGAACTCCCCACCTTTGGGTTGCAAGCCCAGTCTTGCACTGTCTTTGCCATCTCGAATGTGCCCCAGGGCACATGTAGATGTGATTATTTACTTCATGATGAAAAGGTCAAGCATAGGAGCATATTGACTACTCGAATAGTATTATAAAAGCATCTCCAATCAAGAGATTCTATTTTAAATTTTTTTTTTCAAGAAACATTTATTCATTTCACATCATCGTTTAACATATATATATATATATATATATATATTTTAACATATGTTAATAGCTAATAAATCTTATATGACTTGAATAATTTAAAAGGTAAAGTCCTGAAATTTGTAATTTATTATATGCAATCATTATAAAATAAAAATAAAGAGTCGATTTAACTCTCAAAATTTTAAAAGTCAAATCCACTCTATATTTTAAAAAGTTGAATAGTCCCTTGAAACTTACATTTAAGCATCGACTCTCTAAAATGAAGAATATCTTGTATTTAAAGGGTCTCTTAAAAATAATCTAAAAACGGTATCAAACATCCACCAGATAATTGTCTATCAATAATATTCTTATTTGAAGCAAAGATTAAAAAAATAATAAAAAATAAATAAAAAATCACCACAACACATATTACAACCTTTTCCTTGTCAATTTATTAACAATTAAATATACAAATGTCATAACATATTCACAACCATCCCCAAAAATCCTATTCAAAGCCACAAAATCAGTTTGAAGGCTGAAAAGGCAAAAAATAAAATAAAATAAAAGAGAGCTTCCTTCAATAATTGATCCCTCTGTCATGCAGAGGATATGACCACACACAATGTATATATACAGGAAGGTAACTGTTTATACAAAAAGTTTCCAATTTTCCCAGTTTCGGCATATTGATCAGTAGAGGAATTTAGAAGCAGTTCTAAAAGTCAGGACTAGGCCGGAGAAGGAAGAACAATCGTTTAAATTTGGAACATGAGGTGGTAGCGGGTTTGGCTAGGTAACATGTATGAGACTGCAAATCCTGAATTGACGGTTCGACCAGGTCCTTGGCGTGAAGGAGTGGTGAGCAGCATCTGGAACTCTATATTTGAAGGGACTATTTAATATCATATCTGGAAGAATGCGGGGCCTCTTACTCCTGGACAGAGGACAGCCTCCAACTCCATTCCACAGCATCAATACCATGATTCTAATAACAGCCTAGGTATCTACTTATATACACAATCTTTTCATGTATAATGTGCTTTCAGCTTTTGCAAAAACTCTAAAGTATCTCTATACGAAGGATCAGCACGGCTTAAAGGCTTGCAAGAGTTTACATGGTCTGTTGAATCCAATACCTGTATTGAGACAGCAAATGGATTTATAACATGTTTGGCACATAGGATTGTACAGTATTGGACAAGATTAAGGAGTCAGACAGAATAAATATATTTTCCTGTCCTATGCAATACAATCTAGTACTGCAAGTCCTAAAGGCCGTGAATATGCACTACGAAGGAAAGAATCAACTCTTCTAATAATCCCATATTTCGCAAGTTACATGTCTAACTAGGACCCTAACATTATGCACGCCACCTAATAGTGAGACGGGTTTTGAGTCCATTAGTGTCATTATTGACTTATTGTATAGTCACAGTATATCCTTTTATGATCTTATGTCACAAGTCATAATAGTTTGAAGCAAGCTGTTAGCTGTTCATACATTTTATTCTTCTTTCCACAAGCATGATATCAATAAGATTATTCAGTAACTGGCTGGTCAACTAAACTGGAAAAATACATGCAATCTCTAGCAAAGAATATACTCGTAAACCTTGCAGTTTGCATGTCCAAAAACTTCCAGCCCTAAATACAACTAGACTCCACAGCTTCATTATCTCACCCAATGGTGTCGACTACATAACCAATAGCAAGTTTTTAAAACCTTGAGAGATTGCTCATCTTATGTACGATAAATTAATAACGCATAATATCATATGCTTGTCCACAGATTTTTATTACAGGGACCACGATACAATCAAATCAAGAGATGTCAAGCACAATATACTGGAGTTAGAATAAGGAAACTAGAGCATCAAAGTCCAGAAAACTTACAACAAGTTCACCAAATCCGGGATATGCTGATTCCATGGGTACAATCTCCATACGAAAGGCCCAACCTCCATAGCCTTCCACAATTGGAGTTACCTTGGTCTGTTGAAATGTCAAAGAAACGTCAAGATCCCAATTTGCAGACACTCAGAAGAATTCAAAAATCACATAATACGGGTACATTACCTCACAAAAACTGAGAACCTCAAGCATCTTTTTCTTGTGAAGACGACGGAGTAAATCATTAAGCTCCACTAACCGAGGTGATCCACTTCTCAATTCTCCTATCTGGCCATATCAGAAAAAATTGCCATCAGCATGAACCTTGTATGCATTGTAATTTTCAATTTGAGAGGCTACAATTCAATCACAGTTCGGGATAGGAATGGAAACAGTGGAAAGAGGACTCAATATATGAATGTCTCACACTTACAGAAGGTGCAGGGCGTAACACAAGACCCATGCGCCAAGGCATGTCTGCAAGTTTGCTGCCGAAATGCGGACAGCTATAGAATACCTGAAAAAAAACACAAAAAGAATTGTTAAAGAAATATGGGTACAGAACTGTTTAATTATGGCAGAGTTAAACAGGCATATGTCTTTTATTTGGAAGGATGAAACATACAACTCCTACAGTATTGCTAACAAAATTACTCTTGTTTTCTGCATTTGCTTGATACAACATCTGCTTGACAACCAGGCCTCCCATGCTGCAGGAAGAAAGGCAGCTATTATATTAATTACAGATTTAATGCATTTAATCTGCAAATGCTTACAAAATAGCCAACAGATGGATATACCCAGCTATTATATTAATTACAGACTTAATGCATTTAATCTGCAAATGCTTACAAAATAACCAACAAATGGATATACCATGAGAAACGGAAAAAATTTCATGTGTGATTAGTGGAGATCATTTTTTCTTATTTTGGTGGTCATAGATACATCATATGTCATGTTACTGTCCAAAAATCTTATGATTTGGTGGTCATAGATACATCATATGTCGTGTATTTCACGTGTGATTAGTGGAGATCTCTTGCTTGGAATATAGTCATGTTTTGAAAAGATTCGAACTGACAAGTTTAAACATACTTTAATGCAAACAAGCTTGAATGAAATACAGTGTCATGAAGTACAGATCAAGTTTTCTTCCCATGCAAGAAGCATACTTTTTTTTTTTTAACTCTGTAACAGCTTAATCCTGTACTAACTTCTCCACACAAGACTTTACAGTCACTACTTTCTCTACTGCCCTCCATACATCAGCTCAATCTGCAAAGTTAGGGAATGCATATTGAGACTCAGCCCCATGCCATAAATTGATTGAAGTTATCTTGATACATGCTTGGACCATTATTCTCTAACTCAAAAATTAGGGATCCGTAAACTCCATTACAAAATGAATTGTAGCATGCAAATTGAAGACAAGTGAGAAATCACCAATGTGCAATATCAATCAAGACATCGTGATTCAAGAAAATGAGCATAGGACAAAGTTAGAATGCTGTCTTGCCTATGAGTTACAAAGATGACTGGCCGATCCCCAATGCCTGCAGCAACAAGTTTCTCTAATAACATGGAGCTTACTTCCTGCAAAATTCGATAAGGTTCATGCATCTACACAAATCATATAGCATCAAGTAAAATGCACCAAACAGAAGAACTTCCAATACCACAAGTGGTTCAACAAAACACGTTGTTCAAGAATTGAAAAGAGAGCAGCATGAGGTCCTATATATACATCTGGTGAACTGTTCCAAAACAACTATAATCTACACTGCTGCCTCATTTAACAATATAGACTTCTTAATGGGATAATAATTAATGACTACTACTCGAAAATTGAAAATTCAATCAACTAGCTTAAAACAACATCTGAAGAAGTATAGTGGTGCACTATGCAAATAATGTTCTTTTTATGGAAATACATTCAATGTAAAAGTAGTCAAGAATTGCAAATATATTGACATGATAATAAACTATGTAGACTTTCAATGAAAAAAAAAACAATGCAGATACAAAGACCATGATCTCGGTGAGTCCACTCTACACTACTCCATCATCTATTTGAGGAAAAGGTCATCAAACTTCGCATATAATTAAGAGACAAAATGTAATCGGGTGTTAAGCAGACAAAAATAATGAGTTAATTCCCAAAGTAACATCAAATGTGTATTAGTGAGGAGTTAAAGATTTACAAACCTGTAGAGGTAGGCTTGCTCCAGACCACTGAGTAAGATTTGTCTGCATTGAACAGTAGAACAGAAGTGAAAATATGAGAAAAGGAAAGAAAAAATCCACTGAAAGACCTCTTAATTCATACCAGAAATTAAAATTTAAATCTGGTTCCAATTTCAAATGGAAGCAGATAATGTCAAAACCTAAATTATTAAATCAATAGATTTAAAGTGTTCTGCAATGTTTTATAATAGCAAAGAACAAACTATACTAACCTTGTATTTGAGACTAAACAAGCGGGCATGAGGAAAGTCAGCCGAAAGCCACTCCCCGGGCCAAAATGTTCCTTGTTTCCCAGCCTCTTCATCAATCTTCTCTACAAGGCCAGACTTTGTTGATGACTTGTCCTCAGATAACCGCCAAGTTTTGAAGGGACCCCCACGTAAACCATGGACAAAGACAACATCCAGTGGAGGAAGCTCCATTTCTGAGTAGCTTTTATAGCCAGATGTTGAAGCAGGAGAGCTATCATCACCCAAAGCTCCACGCTCCCTTTCAGCAAAATCATCATTACCTGGTGATGATTTATTAGCAGAGTTTGGCATTCTTTTTTCGATACACTTCCAATGTGGCAATGCAGGATTAATTAAAAATATCATGTCAGCATAGTGATTGCAAGTATTTTTCTTGTTCAAATAACTTCCATCAGGAACATCGTCATTTTCACGATTTTCACTAGCTTCATTACAACAAAATGCATTTAATAATGTTGCCCTGGCATAACTCTGAATTTTAAGGTCACAGCAACCTGGAATCTGTCCTTTAGCACATTCCTCAAGCCATTTACACAAAAACTCATCTGCTACAATTTCTTTCTGAACCTTCTGAAGAACTGAAAGAACCGTTAGCAGCCGAGCTGCATGCCTTCGAATGTGAGCTGTATCTGTAACTCGCAAATTGGATTGACCACTAGTGTCAACCCCAGAAGACTCACCAGGGACAGATGGCACCAGATCTTGTGCTTCTAGGGCCCTTGATGCATCATATGCTTCAATTGCAGCTAGTTGCTCATAATCATCTTCCAATAAAAGGCGTCTAAGTAAACACAGGACTCCAAAGTCAGTTATTTTGTTTTGACAAAGAGAATCTTCAGCACATATTTCAGTTAGTGCTTTAATCCCTTTTAGGGTGGCCAATGCAGAATCTGCAGCACTAATCTTTGGTGCTTTGTCTTTCTTAAGATACTTAAATGGTCCTGCAAAAGGTTCACGTGAGAGAAGATCAGCTAATGGAAATGCATTATCACTGTCAGTAGTTGTCCCCAATTGTTTTCCTGCTAAATTAACAACAGCACTTGCCAACTGATTTGTAGTCTGGGTGGCAGAAACAACATTTGACTGGTCAATTTGTGTCTGCAAGGAATTAACATTTCCATGAAATAAAAAAAAAAAAAAAATAATAATAATAATAAAAATAAAAAAAATCATTAGTATAAAACTTGTATCACAACTGAATTATGTAGAGTTATGTAATTGTTAGCTTCAATTTAGAATGCACCAACAGACCTTCACTTTATCACTTGTAAGCTGAGCATTTCCTTTCGTTAAGGTGGTCTTTCTGCAGCTCAGAGCATCTGTTAACAACACAGTTAACCATGCTTGAGATATCAGTACCGAGGATGGCCCATAATCTTCAAGAATATGTGAAAGGATATTTATTGCTGAAGAACGGATTGTGTCAGAGCTGAACTTTTCAAATACCCAAGGAAGCAGAATGGCTGACCATTTATGACTCTCTTCAAGAGACATATGCAGTTCCCCAGAACAAATTAATTCCAAAGCTTTCGCCAGCGATTCTTGGACAGGTTTATGCTTCAACGTTCGTTTAGCACTTTCTCTCATCAAATGAAGACCCTTGTTCATTACAACTTCCTGTGATTTGGGGCTTCTCTCAATAGAAACCAATAATGCAGACAAAGCCACTTGAGCCAAAGATATGTCCTGAGTTTTGCTCGCATGAGAAATAGTACAAAGAAGACTGAAACTCCAATCAGAAACAGAATCATTTAATGGCAGATTGCGGTCCTCTAAGAGCAACCGAGCTACCAAACTTCCATGCCATTTTACTGATCTCTCAGGTGCCATCAAAGCACTCATGACTGCATGTCCATCCCAATCCAGCTCTTGAATATGAGAACGATTAACTTCAGATGCCATTGCCCAGTTTGCTAGAGCCCATGCAGCGAATGGAACAGCCACGTGTTCAGAATGCAAATCATCCCAAAGGCCAGGAACAACTGCAGAAGATAGATTGGCTTGCGCTGGAGAATTTTCTTTTATTTTGTTAAACAAGAGATTCTTTGGCACATTTTTCTCTGTTCTTGAGTGATGGGCATCAGAATGCTCTATCTCTACAAACCCACTAGCTCGTGAAAGCCCTAACACTGTGGTACCTCCAAGAACCTTGATTCCAATACCCTTCATTCCTTGGTCACCATTATCATCATCTTCATCCCCATGTTGTTCATCCCAATGCATTCCACCCTCCTCAATAACTTCAATAGCTGCTGCAATATCTCTCATTTTTGCATTTTTTGGTAACAAGGGCTTAAAAGATAACTTTTCCACACCGTCACAGTTGGAAGTGACAACATCCATAATTGCTGCTACAAGCATGCTCCTACCTTTCAATGAATCAGAATGATCGAATGAACTAAGTCTGGACTGCTGCTCCCACAGAATGCAGTACATCCATGTTAAGAAAATTGAAAAGCATCAGAAAAAATCATTACAAACCCCTTAAAAACAGAACAGGTATAACAAGAAGAAAATGTGTGCATTGCGAACTATGATCCAAATAGTAGTATTACATTTCTGCAACTTCCTTGTACAATATTCATTATTCACCAGACTAATGGCTATATAATTAAACAACCAAATTAACACAAAAATTACAATCACATCAGCGAGGATAATTTACCAGTTTCACACAATGGCCAATGCTGTCCCCCACCCCCTCGAAAAAAAAGAAAGAAAGAAAGAAAGAAAGAAAAAAGGAAAGAAAAGACAAGTAAAGATTTTTTTTTTTATTATAACCGTGGATGTCCGGGTAGCTTACACGCACCTCGACTAATCTGACGGAGCCTTGAGATTTACGGCCGGGTACCATATCGACAAGAAAAGAAAATAAATAAAACATTATTAATTTCTTGCGTTCAATTTCTCAAAACCGCCATAAAAGCCACAAATGCTGATCGACACCATCCAAAATCTTTATCAACATTGCCTTACATATTTCACACTGCAATAATCAATGACTTAAAAATCATGTACAAAATCTACCCCCATCACCAACCAAAGCAAATGCCCAATACTATAA
This sequence comes from Fraxinus excelsior, assembly GCA_019097785.1. Classification (NCBI taxonomy): domain Eukaryota; kingdom Viridiplantae; phylum Streptophyta; class Magnoliopsida; order Lamiales; family Oleaceae; genus Fraxinus; species Fraxinus excelsior. The sequence goes on along the minus strand of CM032625.1, from coordinate 8,207,059 downwards.
CAAATATGAGCTAAAATGGAATTGATTAATTAATTCACATAGACATCCACAACAGGCAAAATAAGAAAGAAATAAATTGAAAGCACTCACTTTCTTTGATCGCCGAGGTTGAGCAGAGAAAATAAACCTTAACAAATTTGGAACAGCATCAGGCCGTGAAAAGACGGCCTCATTCACATTGGCATCTGCGATTAAGTACGCCAATGCCCTTGCAGACTCAGCCTGCGTCCCATTCCCTTCTTTGGGCACTGCCACTGTCTGCAACAACCAATCCACCACCTTACCCCCACCTGCCTCAACAATGGCAGCCCTCCTATTCTCACTTGCAGCCACAATGTCAGCCAGCAACGCTGCCACCCGAAGCTCAAACCCTGCACGAACCTCGTGGTTGGCCGATGACATAATTGACCTTAAAGACTGCCAGAGCACCGACGCCGCTACCCCTGTCCGCTTCATTCTATTCAATATCTTATGAAACGATTCATTTGACTTTTCAATCGCATTTTCAATTTCCTCATTTAATAAATACGACTTCTTGTTACTGGATCCCGAAACGGTGTCGTCTTCGGTTGGAATAAGCACGTAGGAAGCAACCAGCAGGGTGGCGGAGAGGGCGGCGAGTATGGAAGTTTTGGTCAGCAATGCGGATGAGGAGGATAGAGGGGCAGGATGGTGATTCTGGTGGTGCACGGCGGGAGGAAGAGAGACATTTTGGGAATTCTTTAGATTGTTCGGGGCATCGGTGGAAATTTCTGGATTTCGTCCGGAGCATAAGGCGCGGCGGAGGAGGGGAAGGCGGATATCCCGGCGAGATATTCTGTACATACGAAGCATAACTTTATTCTACCTGTTGGACGCTGCGGCGCCAGAAAATTGGGAATATTTCCGGATGATCGTGAATTTAAAAGACGGTGGAAGAAGAATTCATTTTTCTATTTGTTGGGTTGGAGGAATTCCTTTTGAGAAGATGTCAATAGGCCGCTTGGCAACGTAGGAAGTTGGCAAAAGCACGGATTGAAACATCCCGTTAGAACCATTTAAAAGGCAAAAAAAAAAAAAAATGTCAGCACAGTTGGGGAGACACGGGGGGACATCGTGTTTGCAGACCTTTTTTTTTTTTTTCGTTTTTTTTTTTTTAACTGTGCGGAGTGGGGAGTGAATACTCGCACAATGCGGAGTCACACTCCAACGCGTTGTGTGGAGTGTCACTCCAAGCTGCGTTTTGTTAGAAAAAAATATTTTTTTATATTTTTGAAATTATTACTGATTTATTTCTGTTTTTTTTTTATCAAAAAGTGAACATTTCATTCTATTAATATTAATACTAGAAAACATTCAATTCAATTAGATATTAATCTTTACAATATTTATATTTGAATTCAGAATAAAAAAGGCAAAAAAATCGGTCAATCCCCACTAAAAAACACAACTTCATTCCATACATACATGAAAATCAGAATTCTTTTCACGGGCAACACGAGGGGTGATGCTCCCTCGACCCCTGCGACTTGACTGGACAGGTTGATCTCCATTTCTAAGTGGCAATCATTTGCATAATAACAACATACAAATAAATAAATTATAAAAAAATATATTATCTTCAAACTAATAATTTTCTGCTAAATTTGAAATTTACTCAACACGGTAGTAATCCGATGGCCAGATAAAACTTTAGCAATAAAACTTCCAAAGTTAGTAATTATGCATGCACTTAAATAATTTTTTCTCCACTTTTTTACCCTTAAGATTGTGTGAACATATCATTTTGATGGAAAGATTGTGCATAACCATTGGAATACTGAGGTCTGATTTTAAGATTTGTATTCCATAGATTTGTTTTTTAGACATGTATATTCAATGGCACTAATGGCAGGCCTTACTCCAAGACAAAGGTATTGTTAGATTTAGTTGAAGTAATGACACCACCATGTCCCATTTTCTTGGTTTTCAATTGAGAATTAATGCATTTTGTTTCGTGAAGGTGAGAGATGGCAGATGGTCTGAGGAGGAAGATGTGATCCTGTGCCAGGAAATATCATCAGCATCGAGTTGGAAGATATAATCCCAGCAGATGCTCAGCTTCTTGAAGGGGATCCACTCAAGATTGATCAATCTGCCCTCACGGACGAATCATTGCCAATAACTAAAAATTTGGGGATGAAGTGTTTCCAGACTCCACTTGCAAACAATGAGAGATTGATGTTGTTGTCATTGTCACTAGGATCAATACTTTCTTTGGACAGCACTCATTCAATCGGCCACTTCCAGAAGATATTTTCCTTCTCAAGGTATAGAATATTTCAATCCCTATAAGGGCTCTTTTTGCGTTGTAATAGAAGAGACTTTGAATGAATAAAAAATGATATTTTTTTTCTCTAATTTCTCTCTTCCAGTCACCCTATTCTTCTTCTATTTTCTCCATCATTTCTCCTCTTCTCTCCATTTACCCTTCTCCTATAATTCTCATCATAGCATCCAACATCAGAGACTTTGCAGAAAATCTAAGTATGGGAGTGCTACTCCCATTACATAGAACATTATAAGAAATATAAATTTGGAAGCACTACTTCCACATAGAAAGTTAGTATATTATATTAATTTATCACAACATAGATCACAATAAGAGGTATACGACACACATGAAGCAAAACCTCTTTACAACAACATATACATGCAATCTATAAAATACAACCCATGATGCTCGGATTCGGGTATGGTTATCGGGTATTTGTACGTATTTAGGTGTCAGATCTTTTAATTTCTAAAATATAGGTTACGGGGATATGACCAAAAAGAATCCAAATTTCACGTCTTTTGAACTTCAATTTTTTCACTAATTCAAGATATTATTTTGAATAGGCCAAAATCAATTATTCACAAAGAAGAAAATACGCATTGAATAGGGGGGTTAAGATGAATAAAATAGAGTTATGGGGTTTAGTTTCGATAATGGGATTACTAATTATTATATAAAATAAAAAATGAGGGGTTTGATAGCAATTTGGATTTAATGAAGCACTAAGTAGCACTATATGGAATCTGTTTTCATTTTATACAAACATAACCCTAATCGATACAGAGGGGGAAAGAATGAGAAAAAAAAAGAAAATTGAAAGAAAAAGAAAGAAGAAAAAAAAATCTTGCGCCACTACCTTTCTTCACCCTCTCAGCGGCTCTAGGTTTACACAAAAAAAAAAAGCAAAAACGACGAAGTGTCTGGTTGAAACTTGGATGATACGACATATATCTCATACATATACCCAGTGTTCTAAATAGCATAAAGCGTTGCGTAGCGTCGAGGTCGAGAATCAAGAATCATAAGCTAAAGCGTGTCAATGCGGAGAATAAGCGTCATAAAGCGTTTTGTACTTTTAATATTATTTTTAAGTATAATCAATAGATTTTTATATTTAAAAAATAATTTTTTTATATAAAAATAAACATACACATTTACTATTAAGCATTAATTATACTGTTAATAGATTTGACACTAAGTATAGGATTTTCTTGAGGTCTTGCACAATTAAATTCATTGAGGAACTAATTTTAGACAAGCAAATTTTGATAATCTCATAATAGCATATCATAGATTCATAATAGTAAAATGCCTTCATGGTATTGATAAGTTGAGGGTAAAATTGATCTCTTCTTGAACTTTATAGGTGATGGGCCGGGTTTTAAGTGTAGTGGGATGTTGGGTTTACTAAGTTTGGGCTTATTAGAATGTTATTGTTAGGTGAGATCCATTAACTCTAAAGCGGGTTTAATCGCGCTTAATCTCGCTTTGTTCCGACTAATCACGCTAAATCTCGCTAAATCGATCAACAAAAAAAGTTGACCGCTATTTTACACGCATATCACAAAAGCGTCGCGTTTTCTCCACGCTACGCGCTATAGCGGCGCTTTTTCCCGCTATTTAGAACACTGCATATACCTATGTCGTGTCCGACATGGATAATCCAACTATTTTGAGAATCCGAACATCAGAGAATACAACACATACTCATTGGATATGTTTTACATTTTTTTTTTTGAGGGGTTATGTAGGTGTTTTAGTTGATTTGATGCAATTATTCCAATATTTATTATATACTTAGATCCCGACGTTTATAAATATAAACCAAGATAAGAAGCGACAATGACAATGCAAGAATTATCTATTATGTCTTAGCATACACATATAAGTTCCATCCCAACTTATTGATTTTATTTTGTAAATATTGCATGGTACTTTTTTACAACTTCTTTGTTATGCATTTTCATTTTTGATGCATGCTCTATTTTTTAATGAATCAAATATTTTTTACTCATGTAAATCTTCAATCTTTATGTATGTCAAATGTTTTTATTAGCCATGTTCTACATACATGTGATGTTTTCAATTTTATTTTTTATGAGTTTCTTTGTGCTGTAATATCAACTTTTGAAATAATCACCTCGTTATATGAAGCATTAGCGAGACAATAATATACTCTTAAAACTCTTGAATAATCCAATAAATCTTAAACTACTTTTTTTTTAACATCTACAATAATAAAAACACAATGAATACAAAATAATGATACTCGTACAAAAAACAAAAGCACAAATAATTTTATGAGTGTTGAAACAGCGGTATCTAATTGATTGTTTTAACTATATTTTTTATTCAAAATTCAATGAATCAATATGTGACATTCAATGAATCAATATGTGCAATTTCCCTATACATGTAGCATGGATCGTTTATTTATTTATTTTGATCTGCAAATGTGAATTATATTGATCAAAGTATCATGTACAATATACTCTGGGCATACCCAAGCTTACAAAGGATGTACGAACATTAACAATCTAAAGACACGTCGCTAATATTTCAAATTGAATCAAAACAAAAGGTTATAACAAAAATATGACCTAGTATACATGTGTTTTGATTCTTATAATGATACTATCATAATGCAGTCTAAGGTTTTCAAAAATAAGTCTATTACGAGCAATCCAATTCAATTTTATTGGCCTTGTTATGCCAAGTCGTTCCTCGTCCCTCATTTTTAATCCATTTCAAAGCACAATAGTGGACATTGCTCTAAATGATGCTGAGCCATGTTCGGATTTTTCACTAGATTTCCGAGGTCACCGTGCATTGGAAGAATAAATGTTGGACAGATTCGGTTGACACATGACAAAAAACACACCTATCATCTACATTCAAGTGTTGTAGTCGATCTTTAGTGAGGAGTTTGGTTTTAGCATAAAGACATGTTTTGGCATAATGCATGAGCTACACACAACTTTAGCCCAAATTGTATTAGGCTCCCTCGGTCTGAAATACTCATAAGCTGTGGAGATGATGTTATTATCTCCACGGATCCATGTAGCAATTTTCTGAATGGCAGCCTCATATTACTTTCAGTATCGTATCTTCTTGATTAATGGTGAATCATCCTTCTCGGGTGTTCACTCCCATATAAAAGTCGTTCTCAAATACACATGGTTAGTCCATTACACCGATAGTGTATCCTTTTTCGTGTGTATGTTCCCAAGGAATTTTGTCAACAATACAAGATTCCACTTTTTAATATCTCTCAATTCGAGACCTCCCTCATCCTTAGGGAGACAAACCTCTGTCCATGCAACTAATGATTTTTTAGAGTTCCACAAGAATTTTCTGCAAAGCCTTACAATTCTCAATGTTACACTGGCCGGGATGGGATATCCATGCATTAATATATGTCACAATCTTATCCAAAAAAGGAGCAAAATGGCTAACTTTCAATTTTCGTGCCGCAAGTGGAATCCCCAAGTATCTAAATGACATTGTCCCCTAGGCATGTTTGCGACTTCTTCGATTTCATCCAAGTCCAACCCTCGGATTCCAGCAGTGTACATGTTGGATTTATTAATGTTCATCCTAAATCCCGAGCAATTTCCAAATTTGGACAGTGTTTGGATCAATATGCGTACCGAAGTGACGTTGCCCCTAGCAAACAACATTAATTCGTTTGCAAATGCCAAATGAGCAATTTTGAGCCCTCCATATTTTCGAGTGATAATTAAACTCGTTGCCCCTAGTGGCCACCTTCAATGCTCTTGAGAAATATTCAAGACATAACATGAAAATGAATGGTGATAAAGGGTGTCTAAGGCCCCTTTTCCCCTTAAAAAAAATCGAGATTGCTACCATTAATTGCGATGGAATACGAAGGTGATGTAACACATGCCATTACCCATCCAATGAATCCGTTTGGAAAACCCAGACTTTGCATTACAGCTTCAAGAAATCTCCAATCAACCGAGTCATATGCTTTCCTAAGATCAGTCTTGAGGAGACATCTTGGAAAGATTCTCTTCCTTTCATTTTGTCTCAACAACTAGTGAGTGCGGTGTACATTTTCAATCATGCTTCTCCCTCCTGGTGGCGCAATGTGTTTTTGCTACTCCAATAAACAAATGTTGCCTGTGAAATGAGATTGAAACTTTCTCCCCATTGTACCTCCGACGTGAGAATTAGTAAGGAATTTAAGAATGTAGACTTATAAAGAAAAGATAGAATACGTATTCAGATAGCCAAATTTCAAAACTCATACTTGACTCGCAAAGTGCCTCATAGCAGTAGTCGATCTAGCATGCAAGTAGAGTGTCTTGTAATGGCGGTCTAGCATGGGGTGCTATACCTAGAGTACCTATTAAGTAGTTTTCACCTTATTGGTCATCGTAGACAATTATTAATGTCTAATATCAAAGGTCATGAATTTATATTTATTATTCCACATTTTTAACTTCTTCCTTCATCAAATTCTTCTTGATAACATTTTATTAATGAGAAAATATTATCCTTAAGGTTTTGCTATTCATCTAGGGGCCACGTGGGCGCTGGACGAACAGGGGAGTTACATGTGCCCTGTGGAGGGGCTCTGTCACTCTAGCAAAATCCTTATCTTTAATCATAATTTTCATTCAAAAATATTATTAATGTGATTTACAATGAGGATAAAATATTTAATCACGTTTTTGCATTAATTTTTTTTACTATTTAAAAATACAATGTAATTTAGTTATTAAAAACTGTTCTATGGATATATTTAACCTTTGGTTATTTATAAGTTTAGAAATTCAGTTTTTAGGCACTTTAGGGACATTATTAATCCAACCGCCATGGCCAAGTTTGGCTGTACTTTCAAGAAATATATAGTTTAGTACAAGTTCAACTGCTCGACCTCTCAAGTAGAGTCCAGGATATGTTGGATTTTTTTGGGATAAGATTGAGCATATGGTGAACACTACTTGAGAGACAATGTCAAGTAAATAAATAGAGTCAAGGAAATTTTCGATTCTTTTGAGGATAAAATCGAGCTGAAGTTAGATTTTCCTCGAGAGAGACAATATCAAGTAAACGAGTAGATAACATGTGGCGTGATTTATACTAGGATTCATGAGATGCGAGTGTGACTATCCTTCAAATATATAGCAGGACAAATATCGGTGTAACTCGTAGATATTTGAATAACCAAATGATTCTTCTACAAATAAAGATAAGGTTGTGACTGGCGACTTGGATGATGCATCACTTGAGAAAGGATTACTCGATCACTTTAAAAAGCTTCTACTACAAGCAGGTGAGGGAAGCAATGGAGGACTTGGTGCATTATGGACGTGTTCGGTATAATTCAAAATTCAATTAAAATTGAAAATATAATCGTTATTGGATCTCACTCGTCTAATAAAAGTCAACAATAATGACTAGTTTTTCAATTTTAATATGATTTTAATCTTTACTAAACACCTTCTATATTTGGGACTTGCAACACATCACAATAGACAGATTTTTCTCATTAGTCAACCAATTACAAGAAATCGACACTAGGGACAAGATCATAGCCAACATTCGAAGTGTTATAGATCGAATGGGTCTTATAGATTGTGTGATTAATGTGGATGACAACCCACCTTAGATAACCGGACAAATTCAAAGGCAGGCTCAACTTGTGAATTTAATTCAAACACATCATGTCATCTCGACTTTAGTGACGGGAGTCACGGGACACCTATGGATACGTAAATGGTGATGTAGAGAAATATCGTGACTTCCCCTTGGTTTCGATTCTGTTGGTAGGATTGCAATAGGGTAGTGATATGGTCATTATATATAGCTCGAGCACGAGGACGGTCAAAGCTCTCGATCTATCAAGTTGAGACCCTTAGTCCTCGGGTCTCCTTACTGCTCGAGCACGAGGATGGACCCTCAAAACGCCTCCAAAATCACATTGGTTGTCCTCGGGGTATACGGGCTCGAGTATTTTCCTTGACCAACTTCCCAGAACAATTTATGACCGCGCATTATTAATCCTCATTCTAATATAGTCCTAATCCTAGCCAACTACGTCCACCTAAGAATCCCAGACCTAGTAGGAGTCTGCATGGTGAAAACACCTCAAATAAGGTAAGGTAGGACTTCTAGTTGTAATCCAACAACTCATCTCAATAATCACTCCTGAAAATAAGAAAAACAAGTCGTACAAGGAGTGAACCACCACCCAGCCCTATAAATATGAGACTTAGGATCATTATTAAGTTACATTTTTACATATATTTTCAGCACATATTTTCTTTCAAACACTCTTTATGACTTAAGCGTCGGAGAGGCGACCACACCTCGACGCCTTTGTTTCAGGTATCGAAAGATCTCGCTCGCATTCGTTCTCAGTCGTCAAAATCAAAAAATCAGCGGGTGCAATTTTTGGTAGCATCAGGTAGGTTGTTCGTTGAAGCTCAATAAGTGATTATTTTCGTTATTTTTGAACTTACGTGCATGTTGGGATTAGCTTAAAAAATTACTTATTAATGTAGTTCATCTCCCTCACGATAAAGAAGGATATTGAATGAAGGTTGAAGCGGTCTTAACAGTGTCGTGAACTGTCTATTGAAATTGCTATTCAACCACCAGACACAAAAACAATTATTTGAATGTAATACAATATTCATTATTGGACCCAACAATACTTCCATCCAACTTGAAAATGGCAACAGCTCAATTCTCTACCCCCAATCAAGTTTTGGGGCATCAAATCCAATTTCCCACACCCGCACCCACACCCACCCCCCAGGAAAAAAAAAAAAAAAAAAAAGTTTCCCGATTTAAATGAAAAACATAATTTTTTATTTTTAAATCTGGATTGAACTGCATGAAATAACCAGGTTAAACAGTAAATATTCACTAAATAATCACCAGATCAACAGTTGTACATTGAGCACCATGTATGGTACATTCATTCTATTTACACCAACAAAAAGAAAAGGACGATAATATAGATATGACACACAACAATCTCAAATATTACATCACAAATCACAATAATTAAAAGTGAAATTTGGGGGTAAATTTCATAGCGAAATTAAATTCAGTACAAAAATTAATGCAATATGATTATTTTCCTCGATTATTGAAACTCATTTTCTCGAAGTACTTGATCGAGAGTAAGGAAAGTGAAAGATTCACCTCATCCTTTCCCCATCGAGCCTTCGACCGTGTCGGCGCCGCCGCCGGAGCCGGAGGAAGGCAAGGCCAAGCAGAAACAGCCGGCGGAGAGGAGGAAGACGAAGACGGCTTGAGAAGCGGCCAGAGGTGGCTAGAGTAGAGCCTTCGGAAGCCGCCGAGCGCCAGGACGACGGTGCGGAGCTGTAGAGGGGTGCGGTTGTAATGCTTGGTGCAGATCAACTCCCAGAGCCGCTCGTCGTGCGCCGTCCGCTTCCACTGCTTGCTAACACAGGCTGCTGAGGCTAACGTACGCCCGTCGTCGACATGTTTCAGAACCTCGTACAACAGATTGTCGTCTAATAGTACTGCCTCAGCTTCTTTCGACATTTCTTCTTTTTCTTCCTGCTTGAGCCTTTTGTTCATACTGCTGTCCCCGGCGGCTGCTGGTGGGCGTTTCATCGCCGGATCGGGAAGGTAAAATTTAGGGATTTGAGGGATTGGTTTAGGGGAAAATAGCGAGGGCTTGGTGGGATAGCTGAGGGGATTGATGCAATGGAGTTTTTTGGTTGTTTTCGATTGAGACAAGATGCGAAATAAATGCTTTTGGTGGGTAGTTTCGATACTAAATTACAATTTTGTCCCCGTGATATATTTTTTATACTTTTGGCTTATTATCCAATTCTTGCAACACTAGTCCCCAATCTATTTGACTTTGTCGCAGCTTCGCACCAAATTATATTTCTTGGCACAAACATCCACAATCTTTAGGTTTGCAGGTTTTTTCCTTGGCCAGATTAAAAAAGAGTTTGATTCTAATGTCATTCAAACTAATGAAAAGTATGAAGAGCGAACCTTTTTTTACAGTTTCACGAGAAAGTTGGCAAACTATTCCGCTTTCAAAACATAGTCTTAGAATGGCCAGGATGCAATGCGAGAGAATAGACCAGATCAAACAGTGGTCAATCCACCTCGGACCACCATTCCACCACTAGATGGGTGGTCTATACATTGCCTCCAAGGGCTTAACTTTGGACAAAGTCAGACTACTACAATATTCTTCCATATTCACCACTTCACATACAACCCTTTCCCACTCAAAGCATTGTATGAATGTGCCTAACGTCAACGCCATCAGCCATATAGCCATGCCGGACCCCAGACATGCCCTCCTTTCCACGCCAAATGGTAGAACACATTTGTTCTATCTTCAATTCCTTCAAATCTACTACGTTTGAACTTTGTGGGCTCTTCCCAAACATTAGGGTCTCTATGAATTGCCCAGGCATTTACTAACAACGTTGTGCCACGAGGAATTACGAATCCTTGTACGTTGCAATCTTGTGATGAACAACGAGGCACAAGAAGTGGACCAACAGGGTACAACCTGAGTGTTCCATTGATTATACAGTGCAAATATGATAGCTTGAGGAGATCCGAGTCCTTAAGCAATTTTCCAGGGTGGCCTTGTTGTCTATTTCAAATCGGGCCTTTTTCAGCTCATCTGGGTGATTTAGCAAAAGTGACACTGCCCACTCCAGGGTTAGAGCTGTTGTGTGTGTTCTTGCTGTAAACATTGGCTTAACCAAGATTGGAAGATGGGATCAATTTCACATTTTTTTGTTTGGTTTGTTAGATTAGACTGTAATGCATAATACTCTATAGTAAAACACGAATTTTAAATTTGCTTCTTCATTAATCATGTCCAATGTGTTCAAGTTAACACTTATAAAATAGCACTTAGAAACAAACATGCACAAGTATAAAACATACTTACTTACAAGTAACTTCACTTTTAAGTAATGTTTTTTTAAGCTTAACCAAATATGAGCTAGGAACTTGTTAGGAATTTGAGAAGGTGATATAACGCGATATGAAGTATATATCGCACAAAGCAAAACAAGATTAAAAAGAAAACAAGTAAGAAGATAAATTGACAGAAGAACATAATACTTTATTAACAACAAATGCAGAGAGAATACAATTTATGCAATATTCTACTTACAAAACTGAATGAAGAGTTAACTATTTATAGGGAAATCGTCTAAAACCCTAAAACATGGTAACTATGTCAAAAATCACATAAAACTGGAAAATAAGGAAAAAAGATTCGCGCTAGTGACGAATTCGCTGTTCCAATTTTGCTCATCTAGCTCGAGGGGGAGTCAAGCGACCGTCCAACACCATCAATCTGTTATTTTTCCTTCTTGGACCCTATTTTGACATCTTCAAGCCCAATACTCTAAAACGCGAAACCCTATACCAAATTTGGTTCACAAAACCCATCAAACTCCACCTTAACACAAATTTCGATGCAACAAACGAAGCCCCAAAATCTCTCCACCTGGAAAAATAAGTCTGAATGCAGCGAAACACACTAAACTCTCAAACTGAACCAAGCCTCTTCAACATTCAAAAGTACTCTTCATCTTCCACCATATCCAAACACGGATACAAATGAATCCAACCCTCGGATTCTTAAAATTCACAATGAATTCAAAATTTACCAAATAGGGTCGAAACGCACCATATAGCAGAATCTTTACAAAATGCTTTAACTGAATGCCCCTGGCTAGACTCGTCACCTTCAACAACTCCAAAAGCATGCACATTCATATTAGTATTCTCATACCTATTTTCATTGGGTCTCTCCCTAGCCGTTGAATATAATGGAACCGTAGGTTGTGATGGTAAAGCGAAATTACCCATATTTCCCAAACTCGACAAAGTAGTATTCTTCAAAATGGACCTAGAGCCACTTCCCAACGGTACTGTACCAAACTGTATTTCCACCATGGTGCCAAACCTATGCTGATGTTTCTTCACTAATTCTGCCCGACCTTGCAAGATGTATAACTGAGACTTTCTCCGCCCCCCTCCAATACAACACGGACACCCTTCCAAACCTTCAGAACTCCACCTACACCAGAGAACGTATACCCTCTTGAATCCAGGGTACTCGACGAGATGATGTTCTCTTCAAGTCTGGAACATGTCGAACTTGGCCAAGAATTCTGATTGTTCCACCCTTCAATCGACTCTCCTAATACCAACTACTCGACAAATTCGTTGTTTCCCATGACAGTGACACCTTGCATCATAGTTTCATATGATTCAAAAAATCATGATTAAGCTCATATGAAATGCACAAGTTGTATCCAAAACTCACTCCTCGCTAGGCTTGAATTTCACGTCAGAAATTGTCAAAAGATCTCCCATCACTTACATAGTTATCTGCGATGTCAGCTTCACATGAAGTCTCTGATTGCCTTCCACAATTTGCAGTTGAATCACCCTTACCATACAACTTCTTGCAATCTCTCTTGATATGTCCTTTTTTCTTACAGTAAAAGTAGACCACATTGCTAAAATCTACTCTCGACTTGCCCCTTCGCCAATCACCACAAATCACAAGAGCTTCATCATCTCTAGAATCAGGTCCAACTAGATGCTTCAGCTTTTCCTTTGAGAATAAAGCATCATATGATTCTTCAATAGTGAGTGTGTCACGAATGTACAGAATCATGTCCCTAAACGACGAAAACGAACCGGACAACGAGCACAACAGGATTAAGGCCAAGTCATCTTCATCATATTTTACCTCTAACGTCTTCAAATCAGCAACAATCTCTTTAAACATGGCCAGATGATCTTCCAGTGATTAACCTTCTACCATGCGATGAGAATAAAGCCTCTGCTTTAAATGCAATTCCTTGATCAGACTTTTGGTCATACACAATTGCTCCAGTTTCAACCACAATGCACCGCTGTCTTCTCTTTCAAGACGTCCTGAAGAATGTTGTTAGATAGATGAAGATGAATCTGTAAAAGTGCCTTGCGATCCTTCCGTTGCTTCTCCTCTGTTGTCGAGGTTGTGGGCATCTTGTCAAATTCCAACAAAACATCATCTACTGAACCTTAGCTCTTATACAACTTGTTAAGAATTTGAGGAGGTGATATGGCGTGATATGAAATATAGATCGCACAGATAAAAACAAGATTATAAAAAAAATAAGCAATAAGATGAATCGACAGATGAATAGAATACTTTATTAATAACCAATGGAGATAGAATTATGCAATATTCTGCTTACAAAACTGAATGAAGAGTCCGCTATTTATGAAGGAACCGTTCAAAACCCTAAAACATGGTACTTAGGTCAAAAATCACGTAAAATTGGAAAATAAGGAAAAAGATTCGTTGCCAGTTGCACGAGCTTCGCGAGAGCCAGTCGCTCGAGTGAAGACTCAACGATAGGCTAACGACGAATTCGTTGTTCCAATTTTCCTTCTTGGACCCTATTTTGACATTTTCAAGCCAAATACTTTAAAACGTGAAGCCCTGGACCAAATTTGAACCGGATTTGGGTCACAAAACCCAGTAGAATCAAAAGCCTCAGAAAAGGCTTACCAGAATAACTACCTTGATGATTTCATCTGTGTAGTATTCAGGTTTAGTTTGTTGTAAGGAGAAGAGTTCTTGAACAAGAGTCTTCCTTTTCGAACCAGTAATCATGCTGCGATTCTTATCAATCAAACTCTGTAAGTAATCATCTTTTTTTCTCTACAAATTTATTAATTTCTTCTCCATCCATTTGAATCCCACATATTTTAACAGAGGAATATAATCACAAATATCCATAATATTTCCAAGGTCGAAAATTTCGTAATCCTCAATGGACTAGCGTTTTCCAGTAACCATCATCATTATCACATTATAAACCAATTTAGAGAATAAAATTTTCAGGTTCAATTTCCTCCAAGTTGTATTGACATGGCCCTGGTGAAGTTTTTTTTTACTAGGAAATGAGTTTCATCAACCCAGATGGATGCAAAATCCAGCAGACTGGTGGAGGAGAAAATATGTACTATGGAAAATTTGCGGAGATTCCTCCAGTGGTCTCCATGTGGGGAGAATCCAAGGGTGGTTCGGTTGTAGCCGAGGATTTTGCTCGCCAGAGATTCCGGTCGATTAGCAAATATGATGTCATTCTTTGTGAAGCATTGCTCGAACACCAAGTGGGTGGAAATAAGGAGCATCCCACATCAGTCGAAATGGAGATAGATGGTGGAGCCATAGTTTTTGGACAAAGCTTGTAGAGCGCGGTGGGGTAAGGTTTTGAGGTGATGGAGATGTCCGAGTACGAGAAGACCTGGCGGGGTTGGTGGCAGGTTTCTTGAATATTTATTTGAAATCAAACTCTTGAATATAAAGAAGATGGAAAAAATAAGGAGTAGAGAGCACCAGAAAATCTCCATTTGAAGGAAAGATAGCCTAACTTATTGTCTTGTAATTCTTTTGTTTATGTTGTGAATATAAAGAAGATGGAAAAAATAATGAGTAGAGAGCACCAGAAAATCTCCATTTGAAGGAAAGATAGCCTAACCTATTGTCTTGTAATTCTTTTGTTTATGTTGTGCAAGTACTTCTTTATTTTCTTATTCATCTATTCATGCATAGTATTATGAACACTTGATTGCATAGTGGTGACTTGTTTTCTGAACTTTCCTGGATGATTCTGGAAAAGATTATGTCGGGCTTACTGTAAATGAAACAGGTTGTTTGTGACAGATTTGTTCTTTTCTTTTTCCATTTTGGTAAGATCCCAAATTGGAATGTGCAATATTTTCTGCAGATAAGATTTTTTTTGCTAGCTTTCTACATATTGGTCCTAGAGTTTAAAAAGAACACAAGATTAAAAACTATAAATCGCGAGAAAGATAAAGAACACGAAGATTTTTCATCCAAAGGGCTCGGATGTTCAGCCAATTGGCCTACTCACCTGTTGAGCATCCACAAAAGGAGATTACGCTATAGTTCCACTAAAATCACAAAGAACAATTACAATGTATGAAGAAATCAGAGAGATTTCTACACTATTTTCTCTTGCCTCAAATCACTCAAAATTATACACAATCTTACACAGTATATATACCAAGTATAGTATCTGCCTTATTGCTCAGAATCTACGGTGATTGAACAAATAGCCATTAAGATTTACAAAATCGGTAGAGAAAAGAGATGAAACCTAACACTCAGAGAGAACCATCTCACAAAACAACACAAACAGTGAATCCCAAAATGAAGTTTTGAGAATGACTTTAAGGCCGGTAGATCAAGAGCCATTCATCAGACGGTAGAGAGTTGGCCAAGTGTAAGGCCATATAATAAGATCAAGAAATAAGAAAAAACGTATAAGTGCAAAACATGATTCACCCCCAAGCAAACAACCTGGGCCAAGGATCCCAAAAATTACTCAAGCCCAACACCAGCAGATTAGGCCAAGAATTTGAGGCAGCCCAACACTTATAACAACCTCTACCTTGTTGGACAATTCTTGGTGACTTATAGGTAATAGAGAACCATTTTGTATCACTTGCTCTTATTTAACCTGTAAAAATAAAAAAGAAAAGTTAGTACTTATTTAAACACAGTTCTACTTGATTATTCTAAACTTACTACTGTTTAGTAAAGTTTAATTTTTAGGATTTTCAAGCAGTTTTTGAATTTACTCAAAGGTAAAACTTTGGTTCCCAAATCAGAGGGATTGAATTCAGTTGAATTTTTTTTCTAGACTAATTAGACCTTTTTCAGCCATGTTCCTCACAAAGTGAAACTTTATATCAACATGTTTAGTTCGATCATGATACATGGGATTTTTGCCGAGGTATATAGCACTCTGATTGTCATTATAAATTTTAACATAATTATTCACAAAGCCAATTTCACTTAGTAACCCTTTCAACCAAATACTTTCCTTAACAGTATCACAGGCAGCTATATATTTTGCCTCTGTAGAAGATAAGGCAACAAGTTTTTTTAATTGAGATTTCCAACTAATGCAGCCATCACACAAAGTGTAAAAAACATAAAAAGAGGTATATCTTCTTTTATCTAAATCTCCAGCAAAATCAGAATCACTGTAGCCTTTTAAAACAATGTCTTCATTACATTTTTTAAACAACGAGCCTAATTCAATTGAACCTTTTAAGTATTTTAACATCCATTTTAAGCCAGCCAATGTGTTTCACCAGAATTAGCCATAAACCTACTTAGAATACTTATTCCATGAGCTAAATCAAGTCTGGTGCAGACCATAAGATACATTATAGATCCAACAATGTTAACATATGGAATGTTTTCCATTCTTTTAAACTCTTCATCAGTTTTAAGTGACTGTTCACTAGATAATTTGAAATTATTGGCAATAGTCAGAGAAGCAAGTTTACAGTCAATCATAGAGAACTTTTCAAGTATTTTTTTTATGTATGCACACTATCTTAAACACAAAATGCAATCAGTTATGTTCCTTTCTATTTTCATGCCAAGAATCATTTTAGCTTGTCCTAGATTTTTCATTCCAAACTCAGATTTTAGTTTTTACTTAATAAAATCTATTTCAGATCTGTTTTGACAGGCAAGTAACATATCATCAACATATAAAAGCAAGTAAATAGATTCAGGTCTTCCTGACCATTTGAAAAAGAGACATGAATCATAACTGTTCTTAACAAAACCCAAGGTCTGAATATAGGAATTAAACTTTTTATACCATTGTCTGCGAGCTTGCTTCAAGCCATAAAGAGATTTTTTCAACAAACAGACCTTATAAGTATTAGATTTTGCTTCATAACCCACATGATGTCACATATATATGGTCTCATACAGATCCCCATTCAAAAAAGCAATTTTTACATTAAGTTGATCAAGTTCTCAGTTAAAATGAATAGTAAGAGCAAGCAGAATTCTAATGGAAGTATATTTAGCAACATGAGAAAATATCTTATTGTAGTCCACTCCTTTCTTTTGAGTGAAACCTTTATCAACAAGTCTAGCTTTATATCATTTACCTCCTGTATTATAATCCCCTTATTTGATTTTAAAAATCCATTTACAGTCAACAATCTTTTGATGTTCAGGTTTATTAACCAAAATTCAAGTTTTGTTTTTTTATCAAAGATTTCATTTCCTCATTCATGGCTTCTTTCCAAAATTTAGATTCAGAGCACTTTACAGCTTCTTCAAAGGTGGAAGGTTCATAATTAGAGAGTCAAGGGCAATGAAAAAAAGTAACAAAATCATCACTAATGAACCTAGTAGAAGGAATTATATTCTTCCTATCTATGTCTCTAGTCAGTTGATAGTCAGCCAGAGAAGAATTAGAAGATTTTGTTTCAACATCAAGTTCACTCAGATCCTGACTCACTTCAGATTGAGTAGACTCTACCTCAATCAAATCATTGTGGTTATCAGCTTGATTTTCAAGAATGGTTTCAATTATTGGAGCGGATTTAACAGATTCTGTTTCAGATGTAGTCTTGCAGGGGAATTCAGTTTCATTAAAGATAAAATTTCTGCTGATGATGACCTGGAAACCATTCTTACATTTAACCCAAAGTCTATACCCTTTGGTCTCTTCCACATAGCCTAAGAAGACACATTTCAAAGATCTTGGTTCAAGTTTTCCTTCATTCTGATGAGAACAAGCAGCACAACCAAAAACCTTAAGTCTGTTATAGTCAGGCACAAAAATTAGACCATAGTTTCTCAAGGACTTGAAAATCAATAGCTCTATAAGAACTTCTATTTATGATGTATGTTGTAGTTTTTAAAGCTTCCCCCAAAAGAATTTTGGAAGACCAACTGTAAATCATACACCTGACCTTTCTAACAAGGTCATGTTCATCCTCTCAGCAATATCACTTTGTTGAGGGGTGTATGTCATAGTTTTGTGCCTTAGAATTTCATTTTCCTTACAAAAAGAGTCAAATTCCAGATTGCAGAATTCAAGGCCATTGTCAGTCCTAAGTGCTTTGATTTCCTTATTGGTTTGATTTTCAATCATCAATTTTTATTGTTTAAAAATTTGAAAAGTATCAGATTTATGTTTTAAAAGAAAAGTCTATATTTTTCTTAAAAAGTCACCTACTATAAGTAAGTAGAATCTGAAACCACTCAGGATATTTACAGATGCTGGACCCCACAAGTCAGCATGTAAATATTTAAAAATGGAAGTGGATTTATGGACTCCAGTTTTAAAAGGAAGTTTATTCTGTTTTCCAAAGACATAGTCTTCATAGAAGCTTAGTTTTTCAAAATGATCTTCTCCAAAATATCCAAGTTTATTCAAAATTGTTAGTTTATTTTCAAACATGTTGTCAAGTCTTTTGTGCCAAATTAAAGACTTATCAGGGTTAGAATTTATAGCAGCAGAGTTGTAACCTACTAAAGGTTCAGCATGCAGGGTATAGATACCATTAATTTTAGACAAAGACATGATTTCTTTATGATTTGGATAGAGCTTTATGAAACTCTTATGGATTCTTATCTCATAATCTTCATCTAATTCACCTAAGGAAATAAGATTCCGTTTCAGTTCAGGAACCCTTTAATTCTCCTATTCCCTTAGATTCCAAGATCCTCAATGAGATCTTGGACAAAGAAAAACAGGAGAAGATCACTTACCTTAATAACAAATTTCAAAGACTAACACAAGATACAACAATTAGTGAACTAGAATCGAATAAAAAAAACCGCAATTTGGATACAGGCAGTAATGAGTCACAAAGACTCAGAGTGAACTCAGCGAAATAGAAATGAGTCACCTCAACTCACCACAACTCAGTACGAGTCAAACGAGCACCACGACTCAATACTAAATAGAATCAAGAATGCCACAGGCTCAGTAAAAACACCAGATTAATGGAGGTAACTAAGGATAGAAACAACTTATACCAAGATCACACTGATCCGTACAAAAATGCTTGAGTATTTTAAAAATTTTACTTAGAAAAGTGAATCACAAAAGAAATCAACAAAAAATTTGATTTACCACAATAAATCTTTCAGAAATCACGAGATTTGTACAATTGAGCAACTTTGAAAAAACTAAGGGTTTTTAAAAACAAACACTAATCCAGATCCCAACTTATAAGGGCTATGATACCACTTGTTGGTCTCAAAGTTCACAAAGAACACAAGATTTAAAACTGTAAACCGCGAGAAAAATAAAGAACATAAAGATTTTTCGCTCCAAAGGGCCCGAATGTTCAACCAATTGGCCTACTCATCCGTTGAGCATCCACAAAAAGGGATTGCGCTCTGATTCCAATAAAATCGCCAAGAACAGTTACAATGTATGAAGAAAGTAGAGATTTCTTCACTATTTTCTCTCGCTTCAAATCACTCAGAATTATACACAATCTCACACAGTATATACACCAAGTATAGTATCTACCTTATCACTCAGAATCTACAGAGATTGAACAAATAACCACTAAGATTTACAAATCGATAGAGAGAAGAGATGAACCCTAACACTCGGAGAGAACCATCTCACAAAACAACACAAACAATGAATCCCAAAATGAAGCTTCGAGAATGACATTAAGTCAGGTAGATCAAGAGCCATTCATCATACGGTGGAGAAGTAGCCAAGTGTAAGCCAGACAAGAAACTGAGCCAAGAATTTGAGGCAGCCCAATACTTATAACACTACATTAACTATATTTGTTTAAATCGTGTTAACGTGTCTTTATCTTAATCAAATCTCTGCATTTGATATTGTTGAAGTTAAAATATAGGTAATCAATGACATAGTGAGTGACGCTTTAGCTTGTGTGTGCTTTACAACAAGTTCCAACTCCAGCTCGAGTTCCAACTCCAACTCTAACTCCAGTCCTAACTTCGATTCCAACTCCAGCTCCAACTCCAAGTACTATCTGGGAATCTTGTGCTGACACATAAAACAACGTGAGTACCTGACATCTTCTAGGGCACGGTATGATGAAAGAGGCGTTATTTCAGTTTGAGAAAGAGAAAGCTAATAGTTTATACATTGAATTTGGTTTCTCAATAGTATAATGATTTGGTAAATTGTGATCGTGAGAGTGTCGAGTCTTTCAGATACATCTTGTTCTTGAAAGTTGTGGGCTTTCTTGTACTACAATTTTATTTCCAGCTGTTTCATACATTACATGGAATGCTTTATATCTTGGTTCAGATTGATAAGATACTGGTAGAACATAAATTTTGGTATCATCGATTGATTTGTTGGTCAAGAGAGGTAGGATTGGTAATGCATTTCAGCACAAGAGCGAGCTCTGCCAATGTCGAATGTCTATCATTTGCTGTGCTTTTCTCGATGGAGCAGCCGAAGCTCGTGTTGGAGATATTACACCGATAAATGTGCACGTTATATTCAAATCAATACGTATCGTGTTATACTCGTGAAATCGAAATAGAATTCGACTTACCGAAATCTGATTTGAGAAGATAAAATAGTGATTTACCGACTTCCAATATAATAATATGGATTCTTCACTTCCCAATATGAGTGAACGCACGTTGTTCTTCAATTCAAACCTTAGCATGAAATCAAAAGAATATTAGTTACTTTCCGAAATCAAAATACTAAATTAGAATGAAATCGGAAAAAGAAAGAGGAGATGCAAGTGATGCGATCGGTCGAGGCAAGTGTTTGACACTTTGTCCTTAAGATGAATTTGCCCCGCATCGGTGCTAACGGTTTCTTGACAATCATCTTCCAAGATACAACGACCACGTCTAGCCATAGGAGCACTCCAAATGACTTAGACCAACAACTCGAACGGAATTCTCTCTCTACCATAACCATGATTTTGATGCAAGAAATAATCACTTCTACAAAATGTTTTATGCAAAACTAAAGTAAAACATGAAATGGAATGATATGGAACTATCAATTGAATTTGTTCCACTTCTCATTATTCCATATCAAATTCAAACATGTGGGATCCCTTATATAGTAGTTGGAACATCCATACCAAGAGACACATCTCTTAGAATTTATATCTCTCCATAAAGAGATACAATTACATCTCTATATAAAGAGACAATTATTGAAAAATAATGTCAAAAGTCATGATCTCCAAGAGTCATGATTCATATGAAAAGACACATCTTTTCATCTACATATGTTCTAGAATATTTCACAATATTCCATATAATTTTTCAATAATTCAAAATTTGGCTTAATTTCTCATTCACCAAATAACACATTTCCAACAATCCCCCACATGAATGAAAATTAATGCAAATGACTATGCAAACACGAGTAGAGAGAGGACCGAAAAAACACTGCATCAGAAAAGGTAGCTTTTGGCCTTGAACCTCCCTTAGTGAAATACTATCGGACTTACTGGCTAATTGGTGAACGTGATGTCTTGAACCATTCAGCCATTGGTGTAAGCCAAGACAACAGTACTCACACAATGTCTTCCCTAAACCGTTCATGGTTCTCACTGTTGTGTTCATTTTGGTCCTGAACAACTCTTGGATTTCATAAGTGATTTAGAGAATTTAAGCCTTTGAAACATTCTCATAGAAGCGGCCCCACTTCACACTTATATAGGTGACCTCCTATTAAGAGTATTATGCCATACTCCACTTGACTGAATCAAGCTATAGGAATCATTAAAAGTGTATCTTAACCTTTCAATCATTCGACAGAAAGCACTTTAATATCATATGAATGAGTTAGGAAATAATTTCCTAAGTGCTTCATGGAATCTTCATGACTTAGTTTTCCCTTTGAACCAAGATCTTGGGATCTCCAATCAACAAAGTAGGGTTACCATCACAAAAACTCTTACGTCGTAGGCTTTAAGCTCATTCCCTCGATATGCAGTATTATTGATCTCTCGGTAAATCTCTAAAGGTACCACGAGTTTACACCATTGAGATCGACTGCTTAATGGTATTATGTCTACGACTTATACGTCTAGACTTACCATTACATGTGACTTAGTATCTCATTAAATATAGCTAATCAACGATTGATTGATTTAATAGATACAACATGTCACCATTAAGAAATCATCTCATGAAGCTACATGCTTCTAACTAGCTTTATCTAAAGCTTTATAAATTCCAAACAACAATATTAGATGATTTCTATCACACACTACACTTGATCTTGCATATCCAAACAAACACCATAATTGGCTTTTATCCCATTTCATCCACTTTAGACTTAGTGTATATCATCCTTATAATCAATATAAAGGTTTTCTATCATTTCCACCTTTATAGATACATTTCTATGATTATAAGGTATAGAAAATTGTAACTTTTAACATAAGTTACCCCCACAATTCCTCAATTAGGAATGCATGTGCAATCTAGTAAAGTTGCATCCACAAGTTTTGAACTTTACATATAAGTTCGCAACCATTAATGTTAACCCCCACATTTTTGGGTTATACTTTTGAACTTAGAGTTCATCAACTCTCTCATAGTTCAATTCATTTATCGAATAGATAATGTCCATATCGAATGCTTCATGAAAGTTTAAGTACTTTCAAAGTGGTCATCAATCCACAATTTATTTCAATTGAAATAGTATACAATGTACTTCAATCCAACTATCTTTTAATTTGATCATTCAAATTAAATTAAGGTCATCACATAGACCAACAATATTTTCAAACATATACCAATTTAATTGGTTCCACGATTGAAATTGAATTCAACAATGAAGAAGACTAAGCATCTTGATTTACAAGAATTGCAACTTCTCCCAACATATATCACATTTGTGACATTTCACGAGATAATATTATTTCATGTTAAATAATACTTATTTATCATGTTCAAATTTAATGAACGAATCATCCATCAGTTGTGTTTTCAAATAACAACCCAACGAGAGGACGCACCTCTTCGAATTAATCTTTATGAAGAGATACTTCCTTTGGAAATTAATCATACCAAATGTCATGATTTTTCATATGAAAATACATATCTTTCCATCTAAATCGATTCTAGAATATTTCATAATATTCTACAAATTCCAAGTAATTAGTGGCTTAAATCTCATTATCAAATAATGATTTCCACTTAATATAATTATAACAAATCGCATTTTGTCATATTTGCATAAATCATCTCATTTAATTTCATCAAATTAATTGAGGCTATCATCATTAATATAATTTCTCATATTCCAATAAAAGAAATTTATTCCATCTTAGTCAACACATGTCGTGGCTAGGAATATCAATATCATGGGAAATTCACACACTTCCACACTTAGAAATATCATCATTGATCACAATCTCGATCAATTAAATAACCAAGACCAAATGATCAACCATTGATTTGGTACAAAAGACCAAAACGTATATTCATTATTTTATGTAATAAACATCAACAATAATATTTCCATTGCAGTTATAAAATGAACAGTCATCGAAACCATAAATTAGACAACTTTCCATACTCATTGAATACCAAGAGACTATCACCATCAACCAAAGTTAGTATAATTTTCAACATGAAAACATGCATCCAAAACACGACAATGTTCTATTTTGGCATGTAAACTATACTTGCAATCACGTGAACATATGCATTTTTAAACCAGAATATACAAATTTTGACCAAAAGTCACGTGACAATTCACCATTCCACATTATAGTAAAGTATGCATTTAATTTATATATTCTTTTAATTAGCAGCCTCCGTTTGATCATTAAAGTATAATACACCCCACATATTTTAATGTCCATTAAGTGACTTTTGTCTTTTTCATATATCAAAATTAGATTTAATATGCATTCAAACTCACGTAAGTTATGTAACCAAAATCAAACATGCACAACAAAATTCATCTTAAGATTGTTGGAGATATTACACCGATAAATGTGCACGTTATATTCAAATCAATACGTATCGTGTTATACTCGTGAAATCGAAATAGAATTCGACTTACCGAAATCTGATTTGAGAAGATAAAATAGTGATTTACCGACTTCCAATATAATAATATGGATTCTTCACTTCCCAATATGAGTGAACGCACGTTGTTCTTCAATTCAAACCTTAGCATGAAATCAAAAGAATATTAGTTACTTTCCGAAATCAAAATACTAAATTAGAATGAAATCGGAAAAAGAAAGAGGAGATGCAAGTGATGCGATCGGTCGAGGCAAGTGTTTGACACTTTGTCCTTAAGATGAATTTGCCCCGCATCGGTGCTAACGGTTTCTTGACAATCATCTTCCAAGATACAACGACCACGTCTAGCCATAGGAGCACTCCAAATGACTTAGACCAACGAACTCGAACGGAATTCTCTCTCTACCATAACCATGATTTTGATGCAAGAAATAATCACTTCTACAAAATGTTTTATGCAAAACTAAAGTAAAACATGAAATAGAATGATATGGAACTATCAATTGAATTTGTTCCACTTCTCATTATTCCATATCAAATTCAAACATGTGGGATCCCTTATATAGTAGTTGGAACATCCATACCAAGAGACACATCTCTTAGAATTTATATCTCTCCATAAAGAGATACAATTACATCTCTATATAAAGAGACAATTATTGAAAAATAATGTTCAAAAGTCATGATCTCCAAGAGTCATGATTCATATGAAAAGACACATCTTTTCATCTACATATGTTCTAGAATATTTCACAATATTCCATATAATTTTTCAATAATTCAAAATTTGGCTTAATTTCTCATTCACCAAATAACACATTTCCAATAGCTCGAGACATTTAGTTGTGGAAGCCAAGTCTACTGATGTTCTATTTACTCTTGTATTGAACAAAGCATATCTCGTTGATTAACACATATTTCAGTGTTTGAGTGCTTATTTTCTGTTTTTACAGAGCTTCAACTCGGACATCCTGCTTTTTTCGATTTATTTGCGGAGTAGTTGAGACAAACACGAAAAGAAGCAGTAGAAATTGTATGAATTATGAAAGGATTGACTTAGTTTATATAAAAGTATTTCTTAGAAGCAAAAATTCTACATTTTGTATAAAAATAACCGCGCACACACACAGTGAGTAAAATATAACATCGAGTATTATGAAAATAACTCATATTTTCGAAGTAACGGATAATATGAGAGGAAAAACGCCATGGTAGTGTTTGTCGAAAGACTTATTTCATTCCTACATGTTTTCTTCAGTACATTCAGCTCTTTGAAGGATGTCCTTAACACTTTTTAGTTTGCCAAGAGCATCTCCCATGCTTATGCGCCCATCGGGAGAATCAACAGTGCAAGAAAGACCAATCTTGAAGATTGTGACAAGGCAATCATCTTGAATTTCTGGCTTAGTGCATTGGCTTTCATCCCAAATGCTTTTAACATTTTGAAGTAGCACAGGGTCCAGCACTTGATCCAAGTAGGTGGGAAAAGACTTTTCTACCCAGTTCTTTAGGCTAAGCCCTCCAGTGAAACTCTCGTCGGTGGGGTTCTTCCCCGTAAACAGCTCGAGTAGAAGAATACCATAACTGTACACATCCCCGGCAATGGATGGCTTCTCCCCGGAGCCATATTCTGCATATACCGCGTTAATGGGTTAAAAACACTAGACGAACTTGCAAAATTTGACTAAGGTTACTAAACTTTATGTTGCTCCAAATCAGTTGTTTATTTCCAATTAAACCTGTATATCGAATACTTGGCAGATGGAAAAGTTGATATGGACTTGCAAACTGTTGTTTTTTATTTCAAACATTCAACTATTAAAAAATCGTGTTTTCCAAAGGAATTTCAGTTACCAACAGTAGTAATTACAAGAATCAGGAGAACTAACCTGGTGGAATGTAGCCAATAGTACCCTTCAGAGAGTGTGTAGAACTCATAGCAGTCTGATTATCATTTCTCTCAATCAACAACTTGGCAAGACCAAAATCTCCGACCTTGGGAGTCATGTCTGAATCCAGGAGAACATTGCTTGGCTTCAAATCACAGTGCACTATGGGAATTTCAGTTTCATTGTGTAAATATTCTACAGCAGATGCAACACCTATTGCCAAGTTGAGTCTATCCATAGCATTCAATCCCTTCCCATCCTCACACCTTCTTTTTCCTCTTATCCAATCATCCAAGTTTCCATTACTCATGAACTCGAAAACTAAAGCCAGGAACGTGTCATTCTTGTAATCTATGCTGGAACACACAGTAATAAGTTTAACAAGATTCCGGTGCCTAATACGTTTCAAAGCTGCACATTCTGCTAAAAAGATCTTCTGGGATTTAGCCATAGTCGTGTCGAGAACCTTAATGGCAACTGCAATTCCTTCTTGTATAAGTCCTCTGTAAACAGATCCAAAACTTCCACGTCCAATAAGATTTTCTTCCTTAAAATTCTCGGTTGCCTGTCGGAGCTCATCATAAGAAATCATTTGATGCTGTCCCCTAAAGGATTCAAAATTTCCCTTCACCATTCCTTTTCCTTTCCTAATGTAGAATAGCAAGCCAACTGCGAAACAAAGTGCTACTACTGCGATGGGGATTACTATGATATAGACAGTCCTTCGACGAACATGGAAATGTTTACATGCCAAATCCGGGCAAAGGTTTTGGTTGCCTTCCAAATAAACTTTCTGTGGATTTGAAAAATCCGGAATTTCTCCTTCCAACTGATTGAAAGAGAGATTTAAGAGTTGAAGTGACAGCAAATTTTCCAGGCCAAGTGGAATTGCCCCAGAGAGTTGGTTGGAGGACAGATCGAGATTTTCCAAACCTTTGACTTCTCCTAAAGTGGATGGAATTTGTCCTGAAAACTTGTTTCTGGCAAGTAACAATTGCTCCAAGCTCTTACAGTTCCCAATTGACTCTGGAATATTACCTGATATTTTGTTGTCAGAAATGTTGATTGTCTCTACATTTTTCAGGAGCTCAATTTCTACCGGTAGAGGACCTGTAAGATAATTCTGAGAAAGATTAAGGAATGCACTTAATTTGGGGAGTCTAAGAATTTCTCTTGGTATGCTTCCATTGAGCCTATTATCAGACAAGTCCATGGAAATTAAATTTTGAAAATTTCCAAAAGTAGTAGGTATGCTACCCTCCAACTCATTCCTGGACAGATCAATCCTATTCAATTTTTGCAGATTGCCTAAAGAATTTGGGATTTCACCAGAGAGATTGTTATCTGTCAGTCCCAGGACCTGCAATTCTGTCAACTGCCCGATTTCTCCGGGAATTTCACCAGAAACTGAACTGTAGCTCAAACTTAATAATTGTAAGCCCCTAAGCTCACCAATTGAGGGAGGTATAGTGCCATAGATATTGTTTCCGCCCATGTAAAACTTAGTGAGAACCTTTGAAAGATTGCCTATCGAGTTTGGAATCTCGCCTTCAAAAAGATTATAATCAATGGCAAGAAAGTCTAAACGGGTACTGTTAGACAGTAACTCAAGAAAATTAAAACCCTCTTTCCCGGAGCTGACAATCCTATTGAATCCTATGTTGTACATTTTTAGGTCGGGGAGATTTCCGAGTCCTGGCGGTATAGTTCCATGCAAAAGGTTATGTGCCATCCTAATGATTTGAATGTTTGTGAGATTGTGCAAAGACCATGGAATAGTGCCCGTGAATTTGTTGATGCAAAAATTGAAGCCTAAAAGATTAGGCAGTGTTAGTCCAATGTCTCCAGGAAGATCGCCAGACAAATTGTTGGAAGCCAAAGCCAAATAAACTAAAGAAGACATGTTGTATATTGAGGGAGGAACACTACCGGTGAGATTATTAATGGTGAGATCAAGAAACTTCAGATTTCGAAGAAGGGACAAATCAGATGGTATTGAGTTACCTAGCTTGTTTGTGCCTAAATTCAAATCATTGAGGGATGAAATGTTGGCTAGAGATGGTGGAATAGAGCCTGAGAGCTCGTTTCTAGCCAAATTCAAAACTTGGAGCTGTTTAAGGTAACTAAACTCTTCAGGAATTTGTCCAGAAATCTGATTTTGCATCAAATCCAGGACTCTAAGCTGTTTGCACTGGCTTATATTACGCGGTACGACATCTTCCAGGCTGTTGAAACTCAGGTTTAGAAAACGGAGGCGAAGAAGATTGCCAAACTCATCAGGGATTTTTCCTTTCAACTGGTTATTTTGTAGCTGAAGTGTTGTGAGAAAGGAGAGATTACCTATATGAGGGCTTATGGAGCCAGTCATTCTAAGGTTCGAAAGATCTAGTCGAACGACTCGCTGGCTTTGTTTGTTGCAGAAAACCCCAGTCCAGTTGCATGGAGAAAGATTTCCATCCCAAGTTGACAAAGGGGGGTTGGGTGATTCCACGATTATTTGAGACTTGAATGAGATCAAGGCCTCTTTGTCAGTAGTTATGCTTAAAGAGGCTACAGATTGTAGATTAGGATAAGTGGAAATAAGTATCAAAATGACAAACAGAATCATAGTAAAGTTGGAGAAATCCATCGTGAATGAGAGGAAGGATGTGTGAAGAAGGTAGAAACCGAGCAGTTTACTATATAGGGATTGGGTGGGTCCCACAGTTGGTCAGACAACTTCCTTTTATTCCAACTCAGTGACTTTTCTCAATTTTGATCATTACAACTACATTTTGACGACTTCTGTTGGCATGCTGTGTACTAAAGCGTGTTTTCTTCCCAAGTCCGCTCTATTTATTGCAAATTAAGGTGTATTAGCTGAGTTAATTGAGTTTATCTATGTCGATTAATTTTTTTAAATGAGTAATCAATACTCACAAAAACAGGATTAAATCAAATAACTTTATAAGAAAATATTATATATCTATCTATATATAAAAAGTGGCTATTAAACGAAATATGTTGGTTTAACGGAATTTCTTGATTTAACGGAAAAACTAATGGAAAATCTGTTTTCACCATCCCTTACTTTCAAAATTATAATTAAATAATAATAAAAATAAATTAGCTTTTGACAATTCATTCAAACTAAAATATCTTGGAGCTAACTGATCCGAATCGATTTTTTCTCGAATCTGATTTATGTATCTAATTACGATTTATCCAACAAGACCAATATTCATATATTTACGATAACTCCATCAATATCTAAATATTTCACACAAATAAAATATAATTTGATAAATGTATCATTTAGTCCCTAACTTTCAAAATATTAAAATATAGTATATAAAAATTGAATTATATTTTATGAAAATTTTCGGGGTATTACATTCTCACCCCCTTAAAATATTTTCTTCCTCGAAAATTTACCCGCCACTTACCAATACTAAGTCTAACACATGATATACATATATTATCGTAATATATATCATATTTTAACGATAAAATGAATTGCATTATTACTTAGAAAAGAGTAAAGACTTAAGTCATGCAAAAAATTTAAGCATCTGTTTGTTTCTCATTAAAAACCCATAAAAATGAAAAATATGACCGATGTCCATCAATTTTGAATTTCTATACTTGTGTGGGGTCCAATAACGGCTATATTTTTCATTCTCATTCTACATTAATGAGAATTAAACGGAGCCTAAGTAAACTCATATTCTTACCTCTTAACATACCTTGAGTTTTCTGTTTATGATTTCGGGTTGGAGATGATAGAGATAAGCACTTTATTTAATTATTTATCAATTACATAAATATTACATCATTAATTATTTAATTAACCAAAAAAATTACATCTTTATTAATAACAAATTAATTCTTAAACAAAACTATTAAATATAAACTAAGCAAACGTGCATTGCACGTTGCTTGCACCTAGTGTGTGTGTGTGTGTGTGTATATATATATATATAAGTAAAACGTAAGAAAGAATGGTAAAATGAAAAATTCATGCTAAGACGGGAGTTTTCTGAAATTTTTTAAAAGAGAGAAGCGTCTCCATTGTTATAAACTTCATGCGAGATTTCTATAAATTTCTCAAAAAGTAAACAAAAAACATATATTTATGAGTTTGACTTCTAGTCGATATGAAAATTAAAATGGAAAACATAATCAGTTGAAATTAGGGGTGAACACGGTTCAATTTGGACGGGTTGTGTTATTTTCCAACTCAAATTATTTCATACAGTTTGGAATTTTTCCAAACCAAACCATTTTATTTTTCAAATCAAACCAAACCATTATTTGCGGTTTGGTTCGATTTTAATCCGTCGTTTACCTATCGACATTATAATTATATGTTTAAAACAAGTTAACATATATATTTAAACAAGAACTAATAATGTTAAATGTTAAATTACATTTATATTTATTTAAAATTCGATGTATAAACAAAAAGATAAAAAAAAATAGTATCAAGTTAGCATCAGTAACAAACACTCCACATTTTACAAGCAATAATATCAGAATAAGTACAAGAGTACTAATCTCTCATTTGATAAAAATTGGATCAATATCCCCTGTTGTAACATATGATTCGACCTTTGTATGATATACAAATATCAAAATACTTATTAGTCCTTATTGTTGGTATTAACAAACAACTAAGAAACAATATGCATATAATATCAAAATTGATAATAGAAAATAAATGTCACATTCCACAGTTTTCTCAGAGTCATCAATACTTCTATCTCATCCAAATATTGATGAAACATTATAGGTTCGTTGCTACTATGCAACCAGTTTTTCGTGCATATTAAGGCTTCAATCATTTTTCCACTCAATGAACTTCTAAAAGAGTCAAGAATCTGACCACTCATGGAAAATATCGACTTTGAAGTGACTGTAGATATTTGAATTACTAATACATCTTTGACAATTTTAGAGATAATTTTGTACTTGTGAGCATTCAATTTCCACCAAACTAATACGTCAAACTTGAGATTGATCAAATCTTCACAACGATCAAATAAATAATCAACCAAATCATTTTTCTCAGATTGCATGTTTTTACATAAGTTTAGCTTTAAAAATAGAAGGAATATGTTTAGAAACACCGAAAGCAAGTTGTGAAGGTCTTGGACTACTATTTTTGGTAGCCTCATTTGATGAAGCTGATGATAAAGTGATTGGAATCGCCATTATAGCATGCATACAACCTATGGAATGTCCCTTCAGCTCTTTTTAACAACATTCTATTGATGTGGAATGTTTAGATTAACCAAAGCCCAACCAGGTGATTACTGTATTGTGCACTCAAGTGCAAACAACATGAGAGAAATATCAGATAAACAACAGAAAAATATGGTTGTTCAGCATTAAATTACAGAAATAAAAAATGAAATCATTCTACATCTACTAAACTAGAGTGCATGCGCACACAAAACTAAATGATCAAGTCCACATTTTATTCACTATATTTATCTCAATTAAAATATTAAATAATACCACTATTCATTCAAAATCAAGGAAAAACGAGAAAACAAAAAAGAGAAATTCATTCAAAATTCTCTACTCAAATAAGTTCTAAATCTTCTTTTATGTTTCTAGAGAGAGAAAATTAAGGGTTTTAATCTCGATTTTTAATTTCTCTTGTATAAACAAATTATGAAAAATTGTTTCGATATACAAGGAAAATGAAGAGAGGCTCACATTCAGAGTCACAGTCAGTAACGGTAGGCAGTGGTGGAGAAACAGTGTCGACGGTAGTAGGTCACAAGCGTCAAGTTGATAGTGCGTGGCGTGCGTCGGCACTACGGAATAGAAGGAGGGAGCTAGAACTTGGTAACTTTGGTTTGCTTGTGTTTTTGCAAATGCGTAATTGCATATATGGATTGGCAACATTCACAATTTCACATTCAATTCATTTTTTAATTACGTGCCTAAAAAGTTTTTTAACGAATGTCCAACTAAATAATAATGACAATGACTTACTAACTTGTTTGTTATGCATGAGTTATGTTAATTAAATTTACACCTTCCAAGAAAGTATACTTTAAATTCTAAAAACTATACTTTAATAAAATTTATATTTATATATGAGAATTTATAATTTAATAAAAATATTTTTTTTGAATTAAGAAAAGTGCGGTTCAGTCTGATTTTTTGCGGGTTTTAAAATTTGACACATAACCCAAACTATTTTGAAACGGTTTGGTTCGGTTTGAGAGAAAAAAAGATCACGGGTCCACGTGGACCCAAACCAACGACTTCGATTCGATTTGCGATTTCACGATTTTTTTGTGCAGCCCTAGTTGAAATAGTTTCTTAGTTATCAAATATCCTGATGTGGAGCATCATATGAAAGAAATATGTTTCTTTAATTGATCTGTTATGAAATTAATCGTTGTTGTGTTATGAAATTATTTGTTGTTGTGTTGTAAATTACAATGAATATCATATTTGTATCTTGGAGGGTATCGATAAAGATTTCAAATTTTCTGATGAAAAAATCCATAGTTGATGACATTTTCCCCTGAAATCACATTTTATTTATTTATATGGTGTCAATGTACCACGATGATACACATCCTAACAAATCATTATTATTTTTAGTAACTTAAGTATAATAGTGTGGTGGTAAAAGAGAACGTCCTAATAAAATATTCTCATGATTCGTTTCATAACATAAAATAGTTTATTGTAAATAGTTTCACCCTCTCTTTCTTATAGCTTGACGATTTACCGTTGTTGAAAATTCAGTCAACCAGTGTGAATCAGTCAACTTAACCCTCTTTTAAGTTCAGTACTTCAAGTATCACCCTTCCGAACCCTATTAATTGTGCATGCACAATTTCAACCTTTGCATAGTGCAATTTCTACAAAGATGGGCAAATCTTGTGGATTATGAGTTTTATGTGACTATTACAATGCTTCCAAGTCGAAAATTGGTGATTTCTTGCTGTATCATTGGGATTTGGGCAACAACCAGGGTTAAACAAGATTTAAGTGTGTAACGCCCCAAATTTCATAAACACAAGACGCTACTTAAGTCGAAATATCCTGTAAATAACTTTCCTCAAAAAACGCCAAAATGCGTAAATATTTATTTTTTTCAAAACTATAGCAAATAAACACTAAATGCGGAAACATCATTTGAATAATTTACTCATTCAAAAGTCAATACCAAATAAAATAAGTAAAGTGCCACAATTTGCAAAAATACTAAAATTTGAGATTTAAGACAAAATAGAAAACGACCATTAAAATACTAGTTTCAAAAATTTATAATTTAAATTGTCTATTATTTAATCAT
Organism: Fraxinus excelsior; assembly: GCA_019097785.1. NCBI lineage: Eukaryota > Viridiplantae > Streptophyta > Magnoliopsida > Lamiales > Oleaceae > Fraxinus > Fraxinus excelsior. The sequence goes on along the minus strand of CM032625.1, from coordinate 8,173,691 downwards.
GATTGCCCCGCTCATTGCCTTGCCTTGCCGAGCTCCTTAACCTGGAAGAGTGGAAAAATATTGGGGTGAGCATAACAAATTATACTCAGTGGGAGAAACAGCAATCAGTCCAGGTTAAACCTAAACACGAAATCAAATTATGAATATAATACAAATACAACATACTGTAGAAATATGTACTGTGGGACATCCCCAAGGACCCAATTACGATCCCGGACCTATTTACGGTACCTGACAACATGTTATAGCGCTTAACAATTTTGCACTGTGGGACAACCCCAAGGACCCACTTTCGATCACGGACCTATTTACGGTCCCTGGCAACCTTTTCATATGTATAGGCATAATATCACAATCAAAATCACATATCAAGAATTAACATAGACAAAATAATCACAATTGCTTAAATGTAAATCCCACCTCAAAGTCTTGAAATTTTCTTGAAATTGAACGAATGTGATGTTATCGTGCTTTAAACTTTTCCCGCGACTCGTCTAGCAAGAACAAAATTAACATAATTTAGGATATTAAGTCCTAATTAATACTTTAAAACTTTTAGGGACTTGATTTGACTTTTTAAAAGTGAAGAATGACTAATTTGAGAATTCATTAAATCTTTAGGGTCTAATTATGAAAATTAAAATGTTTAGGGTCAATATGATAAAATTAGAAAATATTTTATATTTAATTTGAAGAATACATAAACTTTAGGGGTGGTGAAAGAGTTAAAATTAAATAAGGGACTAACTTAAATGTTTGGCCAAACTTGAGGATTTAATAAAATGTATTTTCATATTTAATGTCTAACCCCCCATTCCCAAACCATTATTCACGCAGAGACTTCGGCTGGTTTGAAAACAAGCTTTGCTAATTTGGGTTTTTTACATTTTAATGATTTTCAACCAAAATTGATGCCAAAGAATGAAGTCTAATGCAAATGGTGGTCATGCTACAGTATTTCAGGCGAGAGATGGAGAACAAAGGTTGGGCTGTGTCTCTTTGGCAAGAAAAACTATTGGTAAACTCGGGTTTCTACTGTCCTTCGTTGCTCCAAAAAATTCAGTCACAATAAGAGCAAGATTGGAGAGCAAGGATTGGAGAACAAGGATTGAACCGATGGAGTGTGAGATTAAATTCACAGATTTCGTTTTTCTGAATTTTTTTTTTTTTTTTTTTTTTTGTTTTTGGTTTATGAATATATGTTGAAAAGAAACAAAGATTAAGGAATTTCGGAAAATCAAAAATAAATTTCGATTTACCTGAACAGATTTGCCGATAGTGATTTACCGGTTCTAGATTGCAACTTGAAATTTGGAGAACGAAGAACTGTGTAGTGGAAAACGTGAGTTAAACGATGATGATGATGATGATGATGATGAAATCAATAAAAGAATAGTTGTTCAAGTGTTGAAGAATTTACCTAGTTGAATGCCAAGTTTTCTGAGAGATTTTGCAGTCGTGAGAGTTAATTTTTTTGGAGATGGAACGACTGTTTTTTTTTTTTATGTTTAATACTATTGAGCCCTACAAACTTATGCTCCAAAATTGGGACAATCGATTGGGCTGATAATGGAATTCAACTTGGGCCAAATGAGAATATTGGACCAAGAGTAATTTAAAATAGCTATTGGGTGTAAAATTCGACCCAAGAGGAATTATTGAATTTTTAAGATTAAAAATCGTTTTTGAATTCTTATATTAAATGTTTTTGCTAGACAATTCGACGGACATAAAATAAATTCTAAAATTTGACGGAAAAGTCGTAGCGACATAATTTAAATTATAAAATTGGTATTTTAAATTTCGGGTCGCTACAAAGTGCACGTTTGACAAAATTTATAATTATTTATAAATTGGTCAAACTTTATTTCTATCCACACACTATGAACGATCCACAACTATTAACTACTCTTTAACTACATATTCATTGGACCCAACACTTAAAAACTGATCGAAACTATATATATCGTTTGATACTGATATACTTAGTAAGTTAGAATACACATGATTAGCTATAAAGATTAAATAGCAGTTAAGGTACCGTATGCGATACAATAGTTTATCCTCTATATATGTTGTGCACGTTTGCTATGTAATATTAGAAGCAAAGATGGTCGTTTAAGGAGAACAATGTCTCCTCTTAAAGGGATGGGTATTCAGATTTGTGAGAGATAGTGTTTAGGAGAGAAGGTTTTCTCTGTTTTTTGGGAGGGGAATTCATCCTTTAAAAGGATTCAGTTATAGAGTTTCAGTTTATGATGGATTATTAATTTTTTTTTTTTACTTCATTTATTTTTTAACTTTTAAAGATTTTCTTAAAAATATCATTTCCATTACTATATATTACATTTTTTATTTTATTTTAAAGCATTAGTACTCAAATGGCAATTAATAAACATTGCTGTTAATTAATAAATCGTTTTCGGTCAAATTGAAATAATGAATTTATGACATGGAACAGTGGTGAATGTTGAATAGTTAAATTATAATTACTAAATTAAAAGACCTAGACGAATTATAATTATGATTACAATGGTGAATGTTGAATAGTCAAACTGAAACACATACATGTTGTCTATTAGAAGACCTAGACGAATAACACTACAGAAAGCTAGATGAAAGTTTTAATTACCATTATTATAAATATAAAAGTATTAAATATATTATTTCAGAAACGATTGACAAATAACTAACAAATCAACACAAATAAATATATTAGAATAATTTAATAAAACAAGTTGAAAAATCATTAAATGTTTTATATTGCTTGATTTAATAGCAATTTCTCAATTCTTTTGTTATTTTTAAAGTTATACTCAATATTCTAAAAAGTGGAGCCTGGATGCGAAGCGGGAGTAAAATGCTTCGTTTCGTGCTTTTCATTTTTTCATTTTTATTTTTTTGCACCTAGGCACATTTAGCGCGATTTTTCATTTTTTTCCCCGCATTTCAACGCTTTTTATGCTTGTTTTCTTCAATTATTACATAATTTTTAAATTGATTTAAAAAATTAAAATAAGAAAAAAAATTCTTACGCTTTTTAACGCCTAGACTTGCCTAAGTCGAAACTTGAACTCAACACTTCACCAAATTTTACGCTTTTTACAATACTGGTTATACTATATTATGTTTATATATAAGTAATATTATCATAATATTAAAAATACAAGAAAGTTGGCATCAAAGGTTTATAGATTAGATTGTTTTTAGTAAATTTATTAGATCAGTTTTAGTTTGTGCAATTTAAAATGATAAATCAATATTCAATCAATATGATTAAATCAAATATATGTATAAGCAAAGTTACAAAATAATTTAAAACAATATATATATATATAGTAATACGAAAAATTTATGTCAAGATGGGAGGTTTGTGATTTTTTTGAAAAGAGAGGAGGTGTCTTGTTTGTCATAAACCTCGGGAGAGATTTCTATAATTTTCCCAAAAAGCAAAACAAAAAATATGAGTTTAAGAGAAATAAATAGTCATTACGAAAATATAAATGCAAAACATTTTAACCAAATAAAATGGTTTCTTAAGTTATCAAGTATCTTGATGTAGAGTTGTAAATTTGCGAAGAATATCTTATATTTTTACTTGGAGTTTACAGACAAAGGTTTCCAATTTTCTAATGAAAAAGTCCATGGTAGATGACCTCCAAATCTCCAACGAAATATTTTCGTCTAAAGTCGTTTTTTTTATGGTATCTGTAGATTTATTTCTTCGATTGTTTCAAGATCCAGACTCAGTTAATCACCAAAACAACACCACAATCGACGCCAACAACCACAAACCAAACACTTCTCCAAACTTAACTAGTTGCTCTAATTAATCAGCCCACAAAGGACTAATGGTGAGAAATTACAGCCAAGACAATAGCCACAAAGGCAAAGGAGTGAAGAAGAAATGGGCGGTTCTCCCAAGAAAATGACACACAAGCTCAATGAACAAAGCAATAGACAGAAAACGATTTTTCTTCTCACTTCACAATAAGGTACGTCTGGCTTAATAATTTCCACACCCTAATTGTAATTAGCAACTAACTTAAATATGTTAGGCTTTTAGGTTATGCTTTAGGTTTAGGGTTTAGGCTTTTAGGTCAAACAAACAGGGCCCAATAACAAAGGGATAAGTGGGCTAACACCTTAAAGTCATCCAAGTCGTTCGGGTCAGGCCATGAGCAGCACTAATACAATTAGGCTACTTCAAATGGCTCAAATGGGTTACGTGATTCGATTAGTTCGATTGTGGCGTCAACATTTCATTTTAATCATCGGCCGAGGCCTATGAAATCTAATCCAACTAGAAAATCGATTTAACATCATAGCTCAGGATTTATTGGGTATCAAAAACCTAACAAATCTCCACCTTTGATTCCCAATAAATCCGCAAGCAAACAAAACACAAAGTTTATACTTGCACAATCAAGGTAACCTATAAAATTGGCATCACAGACCTTACCTCGTGTCTCTACCTGAAACACATATCATACCTGCTCCATATACTCACCAGGGCTAAGGTCAAAAAACACCCAAGGAGAAGCAAATACTCACAGCAATCAATCAAGAGCATATAAACATGCGACGGAGATATCATATAGGATAACACAGATCTTTTCAAACATGTTCACAAAGAACATATTAACACCAAGTCAATCAACATGCCAACACATACGCAACAAATGCATAAATGACCACACTAAGATCTCGCCACACTTATCATATCACATTCTGTGTTGCTCACTCACCTCGAGAACACATATCTCACATCATCACCCACCATACTCACTAGACTAATCACTCAACCAAACAAACATGTCTAACTGGTAAGTCTCTATAGATCCTAAGTTCTCGGGATAATCCTCTATCACCACATCACTCCTCCAACCTAAGTGGATAATAGGTTTCCACCTTACAGAAGTGATATAAGTGCCTCACTTGCACTCCACTTGATTAGGGTCTCTTATAGATAAAGGATTCCAGATATTTGATCATATCTCCACCCGTGATCCAAATGTCACACTCCACATCCCACGGTACGAACCACAATGTACCCCTAGGCCTCTATACTCCACCATACCAAAAGACATATCACACACTGCAAATGCATCACAAACCCACTATTCATGCAAACAATTACACACAGTAATAAGATCACTTAAATTCATGCAAATGCACATATCAAACATATTGAAAAAAAATGTAACATATAACCATGCAACAGAATCAAGTAATCATACACATGCAGAAAAGGATTACACACAGATGCAAATGCAGTAACTAGGGTTACACTCAGTAAACCTCACTAAGGTCATCACTCGACCCTATAGCCAGATTCGCATCACCTCTCATCTTACCATTCTGGTTATCCTTTCTCTTGGGACATTCCTTAATAAAGTATCCAGACTTACCACAGCTGTAACACTTTCTACCACTAGACTTGTCCCATCTCTTGTTCTTTTTCTTACCACCATCATCACTCGAGTTACTACTAGAATCACCACAGTCTTGAGCTCTCCCCAAATTCATTTCCTTAAATCTCATTCTACTCATCATCATATACAACTCACCGTTTTCCTTATCATGTTTTTCAGCTCTCATCTCCATCTCCTTACTTCTAAGGGAGTCAATGACAATTTCGGGCGTCAAGGTGTCTATACCATACTCAATAGCATTTTTGAGTTCATGATAAGTATCAGGTATAGCATTTAGCAAAATAATAGCCTTGTAAATTTCAGACACCGACTCACAACAGTTAACAATATCTTAAACAAGTTTGTTAAACACATCCAAATTGTCATCCAAATCTTTTGAAGAATCCATTTTGAAGCTGAAAAAACGTTTAAGTAAGTAAAGCTCGTTGGGAGTAGATTTGAGCAAATATAAAATTTTCAACTTTTTTCAAAGTTCTTTGGTAGAATCAAGTTTTTCAACTTTTCTCAAAATAGTGTCAGACATGTGTAAAATAATAGAGGTGTAAGCAAGCTCATCAGCCTCTTCTTTTTGTTCTTTTGAAGAATCAGCGTAAAAACTCACATCAATAGCTTTTGAAATCTTTTGTTGAACTAAAATACCTCTCATTTTCTGTTGCCAAATAGAAAAATCACATTTTCCATTGAAATTTCCCAAATTAAAATTGTGTGTTGTCATTTTCAAAGTAAGAAACACAAAGTCACAATTAAGCCACACAAAGTAGTTCTAAGTTTGCAAATATACATCGTTTTAGATTTCCATGGTTTTGTAAGATTTACGATCTTAGATCAAGAGAATTTTAAACGGGTAAAGTCTATGTATTATAGGGAAAAGTCAATGCAACCAAAGAGATATCAACAAAACAGTTTCACACACGATATATCACAAAACGATAATATGTTGTAGTTAATCAAAAGAGTAAATTTCAATCACGTAACAATGAAGAACAAATTAATTCCTAATTTCTAGCACAAGCAATGGTTACTCCTTCAATCCTAATGTCACCCCACACAATGACACGCTAGTGTTAAAATTAAAAGAGGATCAGCCAATTTACCAGAGCAGACCTATCTGAGTCCGTAAATATCGAGAGATGCGAATTTACTGCTTTAGGACTGCAATTTATGGCCTAAAGTAATTCAGTAAATGTTTTGCAGTTTCGACCGTCGACCAACCAGGGACAAAATCGTCCAACTTTTTCTGTGCAACCTGAAACACTAAACCAAAAATATCAATACGTTCAGGAAATCAAAAATAACAAACTGCCTGAAGAGATCGTCGCCAGAATCGCAGCCACGCACGCGCCTCTACCGGAGTTGCCACGCGTCGTCGCCGTCTACCACGCGCCGGACCTCCAGCAGAGCCTCGTTCTGCACGTTCCATCAGTGGTCTTGGATTTTTCAAAAGGTCACTAGTTTGGTCGGAAAATGGGTTTTTAGGTCCGGTTTTCGCACCAAAAACTGGACAGTTTTCTGCTGCAGTTTTATGCCGGTTTCTGCTGCTTTCTTGGACAGTTTCTGGCCGGAAATAATCACCACCTAATGCTCTGATACCATATGTAGATTTATTCATTCGATTATTCCAAGATTCAGGCTCAGTTAATCACCAAAACAACACCACAATCGACACCAACAACCACAAACCAAACACTTCTCCAAACCTAACTGGTTGCTCTAATTAATCAGCCCACAAAGGACTAATGGTAAGAAATTACAGCCAAGACAATAGCCACAAAGGCAAATGAGTGAAGAAGAAAGGGACGGTTCTCCCAAGAAAATAGCACACAAGCTCAATGAACAAAGCAATAGACAGAAAACGATTTTTCTTCTCACTTCACAATAAGGTACGTCTACCTTAATAATTTCCACACCCTAATTGTAATTAGCAACTAACTTAAATAGGTTAAGAATATGTTAGGCATTTAGGTTAAACAAACAGGGCCCAATAACATAGGGATAAGTGGGCCAATACCTTAAAGCCATCCAAGTCGTTCGGGTCGGGCCATGAGCAACACTAATACAATTAGACTACTTCAAATAGCCCAAGTGGGTTACGTGATTCGATTGGTTCGATAGTGGCGTCAACATATCATTTCAATCATCGGCCAAGACCAATGAAATCTAATCCAACTAGATAACCGATTTAACATCATAACCCGGGATTTATTGGGTATCAAAAACCCAACAGTTCAATGTACCACATTACACGTTCTAACTAACCATTATTATTTTTCAATAACTCAAATACAGTTGTGCGTGGTTGAAAGAGAACATTCTAATAAAATCTTCTCATGGTTCATTTCATAACATGATAATAGTTGACTATCAACATTTACTGTGATTCATTTTAACCTTTCTCTTTCATACAACTTGACAATTTACAGTTGAAAATCAGTCAAGTAGCATGAGCCAGCCAACTTAACCCCCTTTTAGGTTTGCACTACTATTAGTTTAATCAACTTAATCCCCTTTTAGGTTTACACGCACTACTATGAATGCACAATTTCTACCCCTGCAGACGGGCAAGGCGAAAATTGGACAACGGTCAAGGTTAAACTAGATTTAAGTGCACGTCAGGTAAAGTTTATAGTTGTTTATAAATTGATTAAACTCTAATTATTTTATTTACACATTCTATACGATCCAAAAATACATGATGTGCGACATGGGTTCCAATTGTAAAATAATGAGATAATTATTGATTATTCTTTAATGAGATAATTATTGATGATTCTTTAAAATAATGTCCGACATGATGTACGACTTTTAATTGAGAAATGGATGAAAAATGTAAAATAATGAGATAATTATTGATGATTCTTTAATATTATCATAATATATAGATAATTTTTATTTAGTTCAGAAAGTGTATTTCATTCTAATTGTAACTCTTATTTTAGACCCTATAAATATTGGTCTTAATTCTCAATAAAATATACAAGTCTATTAACTTTTATTTCTCTTCTTTTTTCTCTCCTTTCATAACACGTTATCAACACGAAATCTTAATTATTCAGAGTTTAAAGTAGGCAGTAATTTTTTTCATAATCATCTATCATATGTACCAAAATTAATTTGGTAACCTGTGAATTTTTTTTAATAAAGCATTATATTCTCTACCGCCGCCAACCACTGTGTTCATCTATCAATTCATAGCACCAAAGAATCAATTCTTGACATAATAGATTTTTGATTTTACAATTCACTGCATCCAATAAATCAAGCATATACAATTATTACATTGCATTAATTCACAACACTTATCAAATTCAAATAGTTTAAGGCAGTGCAAGGCAGTGTTTTAGTTTAATTGGTATGTGATAGCGTGGAATGGTATACATATTTGTATATAAGTAAACATGAAAATAAATAATTCAAAAAAAAAAAAAAAAAATGAAATATAAACTTACACTGTAAAAAAGGGAAAATTCACAGACAATATCCAAAGTAAAAAACAAATAAAAAAAAAAAAAAAAAAAAAAAATTTGGAAGTTCACAATTTTGATATTCAGGCACACAATCATACACGATTCAGGCAACAGGCAACGAGGTAAAATCATACATAAAACAAATGAAATCTACAGACAAGCTTCATTTAACTTCAAAAACCATAATATTGCCAAATATAAACAATGCTACAAGCAACACACCTCAGTGTATGACAAGTTTTTTGTAAAAAGAGAAAGCATTCATGTAAAAACACAGGTCATTTTAGACTCAGTTTGTCCAATCTCCTTCCAAAGCTCATTTACAATCATATATTGTGAATTATTCTTTGGGTCAAAACACCCTCTTTACAAGGAATCAATTTTTAATTATAGGTGTGGCCTTAGTAGCTGAAGGCCTGCAAACCTCTCCAACCTCTCCAGCTGCCCACTCCAAAAAATATCTTCCACAGCATCTGAATGAACATATTCTTTCTAGAATAAAAAAATAAACAGAAATATGTAATAAACAAACCAATATGCAATAATTCACAATACCATCCGTTAAATAGGAAAAAAAGTTGGCAACCCCACTATAGCTGGCAACTACAATAAAATAAATTGTATAACATAAACATTAACAAAATACAAATAATGTGATTGTATGGGATGAAAATAGCTTAAATGAAAAACAAAAAACTGTAAACTTACCTGTTTGAGGTTCAAAACAATCCTGATGAAGATTATCAGTGTGACTTTGAACTTCAAGCCCAGTAAGTCCACCATGCTCTTCAGTTTGACAAATTGGTAAAAAATAGTCAACATTGTCTATCATGTAGATTAAAAAATAAAATAAAAATAAAAAGTATGCAGTAGTGTATCAAATTCATACTATAGGAAAGAAAATAAGCACGTACCGATTTCCGAAGGGTTACAGATTAAATTCTATAGATGATCAACTGTAGTGGAATTCAATGGAAGAGCTACACACAAGTATGAAAAGAAAATCAGCAAAGTTATCTACATCGATCAACAGTGTCGCTGGCGATTTCGTGGCGGTAGTTTCAGTAGGTTCTGAGTAAAACACATGTTTCTCGTTTCAAGAACTGTCGGTGTCTCTGTAACACACGGAGAGGCGGTGCCTCTTCACTACCTCGTTGCCGGAAAAATGAAGGAGTTACCTTTCAGGAAGAGGCTAGATCGGGTTTGCAGAGAAAATAGGCACCAGTGGGCTGTGTTATTTGCGGTTGTAGGAGGTCCGGGATGGATGAATACACTGTCAATTCTACCCTGCGTTAATTCTCTACATGAAAGTCACATGTAACTAACAGAAAACATTTAATATTTAGATACCAAGATACACCTAATAAATTTGGGAGCCAAAGTTAGGAAAACAAGATTTAAATGGGATATGAGTGAGCTACAGACACGGGAAAAAAATCTAATCAAAATATTAACTCATCCCAACAACCCCAAAAATATTGCTTTGATTCCCAAGTTTCTATATCCACATATATGGAATAATAGACAAAATTCAATCAACTATTCCACTAATGACCACAGTCACAAAGCAATGGTAATAAGTACATCCAAGAGAAAACAATGCATTTAATTTTCTAGCCAACCTAGGTCACTTAAGAGCAATCAAAAACATGCTTGATTTCGTCCAAAGTTCTAGGTAGTGCCTGAATTGCTGTACGGCAGTATAAGGTGACTTGAGTGCAGAGAAATTTCACAGAATACAAAGAGAAATTATGTAAAAAATTCAATAAACAAAAAAAAATTTTCAAATAATAGCACCATTAATAAACTAAATGCTAATGCATATAATTGTCCAGGAAAGTGCTACGCTTGGCATCTCTTATTGCAATGTTCACAAAACGGGTTAAAGAATAAAATAACACGGGAGATATATATATTGGCATTCCATCCAGGTGGATACAGACATACATTAATACGTAGTGTCACTCGACATCTCTTACTGCTATATTAATAACACACCAATCATTTAAATAGTCCATTTATCCACCGAAAAGGCTATAAAAGAATACCCAGGTAATTTACATTATGAGCAGAGGTACTTTTTGCAAGGAAGACAGAAAAGAGGATTGAAAGTGAAATGGAAAACAGAAATAACACATTGTTAGACAATCTTTACGGCTCTCTCCTGCTATTATTAGTCGAAAAAAGAAAAGAAACAAACTTTTAATGACAAAAATAATTAAAAGAAGAGATGGAAATTCTATATTACCAATATTCTCTTCTACTCGAAGAACGAAATATTGCCAACAATTAGAATTAACAAAATGAGTTAGAGAGCAATATAGGTGGCTGGTTTTGAAGTCGATAGAATTTGTATATATAAATACCAGAAGTCCAAAATGAAACACCAAATCACGCCACTTTTAAGCATTTCAAATTCAAAAATTGTTCTCATGAGAAGTGAAATTAATTTTGTGATTAGTTTTGCAGACCTGCTGCTATCAATTACAGGCTCCACAGGGTGTGGTTCCCCATCTCTCAAAAATGCCCGAGCATACAATTCACCTATTTTAGACCAACAACAAAATATATTGAGAAAAGTTATGGAACATTAACTTTTATTGAATTCCAACAAATCCACATGTCTTCTTGTCTTCTAATCGGATAATGCATTCCTCTCCTTTGCTAATAACTTTCAGAGTGCCTTCCCATGCCCATTTATTGACATTCGACTCATCAGCCCTACAAGAAAGAAAAGTTCAATTATAGTTTTGACCCCCATCCCCTGAAATGAATTTCCAGCAGGCTCATGTATTGGAAATAGAGATTTAGATATGTACACTCAAAAAATTTGCTGAATGGTCATACAATGACCATTGCTCGGTTCATTGAAATGTTTTTGTCTTTAAACCAAAAAATAAAAAAAAAGGTGTATTTCTTATGCAGTCCTGAAGATAATTTATTCTTTCTTGGACTACTACTCAACTTAACAAAGATTTATCCCATACTTCTATGTAGTCAGCTACATGGATACATGGATCCTCTTTTTTCACTCTGTTGTGTCAAGAGCCACATCTAAGGCTAAATCAGAAAAGTTCAAATATTTTTTTAATTACAATAATTTAGGTAGGCCTCTTCCTCAAGATTTCTCACATATTATATTCATAATTGGTGTATCTAGCAACCTCCGTCAAATATGTCCAAACCATCTTAATTAAATCGCACACTACAATTAGTGACAGCTTAACAACTTGCAAAAGATGCTTTATACTAACTCTGTCTCTTAAAAGTTATACCACAAATTTCTCTCAACATTCTCATCTCAATTTTTGTAAATGTTTCTTAAAAGTGAAATATTCAGTAAACATCGCTGGTCTAACTGTAGCAGTCTTTTCTTGAATATAACTAAAACTAATATATTGCTGACTGCAAACATTTGAGATAAATGATAAACAATGTGCACATGTACTTTTCATTTTCTAACAAGTCCCAAGAAGGAAAAGAGTGCACAATGAAGAATTTTCATTTTTCAGATTGAACAAGCTTATTTACTATAACTTGAAAAAATGTTGCTTCTTTGCAAGTTGTTCACTATAACTTGTCCATAAAAAACCTTTTACCTGTTTTACCCTTTAGAGAGCTTTGATCCTATATATTGACAAGCACAATCCCATCACAAATCCAATTGTAGGTAGCAAATGCCCAGATTCTTCAATATAAGCTTCCGGAGGGAATTTCTACATATGATGAACCCATCACAAGGTTAGGAGAAACTTATATTGGATCACAGGTATTGTTCCGCCCAAAGGACAAGTGCAAGAGAATTATTTCCTCTTAGAATAAAACTATTATTCGTGAACATGTACCCATGCAATTATTGCATCCATAAAGCAGCCATGAAGATGCATCCAACTTTATGTTTTTCACTCTTCAGAACTTGATGAAAAGACGAGATAATTTTTCATTCAAGCAAGCTGAAGTAGCTCTGAAATTTGGTGAGAAGTGTCTTAGCATCTTAACAGACTCTCAGCATATGAAAATTTTGAAACTTTTGTTTGACAAGTTCCTCTAATATATACACAACATGATACACCTGACTTCACAATATATCTTTGAACAATTCTGCTGCATCACAATCAAACAAACTCCAAATGACTCGAAATTTGTGAGATACCACCTAACACTTCAAGGAACTCGCCACTATAGGCATTTTTGGAAATTCATGTTGTAAGCTCGTCTTTTAAATCCACGAGAGGTAAGTGCATGAAAATACAATTATGGTCACATCATAATTTTTCAATAACTTTTGGTTGTATAATATGCTGTACACTTAATTCGCAAAGAGGGAAAAAAATCAATTAATTTACTTATGTTTGTTATCAAAATTCAGAGTTCCAATTTTTTATTGCAACAAGGATTCCTTCTGCAAACACGCTTAGGGGTTAGATCACACTCAAGAAATAGTTACAATTTATAGAAGGGAAAATATGAGCAAGATGAAATATCTTTTATGGGAATGATATTATATTGAAGACATTAGAGAGAGAACCTGTAAGAAGCTGCGTTTTCCGTGGAGGTATCTGCAATCAATATAAAGAGAAAGATTAGATTGACATCAAAATAACTTCCATGATATACAGATAAGTGACCAATAAAAGGAACCTCAAATGACATATGCACCTAATACTAAAGTCGACAAATGAAATTCTTTCAAAGCAACAAAAACCAAAAAGAGCGAAACTCGATTCTCTAAATAACCGGGAATTACTTTGCACCTTAGGATATCAATTTCATAAAAATTCAAACCCAGGATACTTCATGACCACTTCAAAATTTCCACGCCTACAACTCTAACCATTTGATTCCCAAATTTGATTCCCAATCCAATTTAGAGAAAGTTTATTTTATTTTGTCTCTATAAACTGAATTTCTGAGTAGGATATCATTGGAATGATAAAAAGTATAATAACAAGAGCGGAATCTAAATGTACAATCCAAATGGACAAACTTGAGCAAATTTTAGTATAACAAAACCCGAATTGTAAGGTTTTTGCACCTGCAAGCACCCAAAAAACCCAATTCTCATTTACAAAATGCAAAAAGAAAGATAAAAATATATATCGGGTTAGTCATAAAACACAACGAATATGTACGTAATATAAAAAAAAAATACGCATGTACCTGAGGGGATGAGGGGATATGGCGAGATCTTGCAGCCGCCAAGGAAAAAATAAAAATTTTACGAAGCTGAAAATGATAAACTTAAAGTGAAAGATGCATATTAGGAATTCCTATACCCTTTGCATCATTTCTATTTTAATTTCCTTGAGTCTCTGAATAGCAGCCGCATGGTATCATGACTAATATATTTTGAATCTTCAAAGTTTCCTAAACTGTGATGAACCTCACTGACAGTTTGCTTGAAATTCATACCAAGCACCAAGCACAATGAGTTCAAAGTGTTGAGGTTATAAAGAATCTGCTTCAGAAATTCACTCGGAAACCAAGAGAATAAGTAAGTTGGTCAAAAAATTAATCACTACAAAGCAAGTTAAGAACAAATGATACTGTTATAGAATAAAGAATAACCTTTTTGTTTTCAAGTACCTGTAGGTTTCTTTGCAATTCTTAAAGCTTTCTTAGAGATAAATCCACTTTATCTACTACCAAAGTAGTAGAAGTATATCCACTTGAATTTGAAATTTCATGCTTAAGCTTCCGCATCTGCTCCAAATTGCTTCTTTCTATCAAATTTTCTCTTCCTCATTTCCTGAATCTGCGGAAGAATGGCTCTAAGTTCTTCCTTCAAGTTTCAAGGATTTTGATCAAACTGTCAACGAAATATAAATGTCAGAATGAATCTCACAACAAATTGCATCTACCTATACTTTTTTTGTAGCTACGTGTATACTTTATATTTGGTAATCTTAGTATTTAAGTGAATTCATGTTTCTTTTTACACACACACTTAATAGAGACTATTAACAAGTTTTTATGCCAAAACAGTATTTTAAAAGCACAAAAACCTTTAAATCTAAATGCTCTATAATTTGAAGAAAAAAGATGGCAACGAAAGAATTGTGAAGCATTGGTTCATTAATTGTTTAATTCACAATATTATTTACCTACAATTAGAGCAACAATTAAAAGTTGAAAAACTTTATTAGGTTCTCAGATCGTAAACTAACGGAGAGGCAATATACTCACCAAAGCTAGGTCCCAAAAGATGAGAGATGTTGAGAGAGGAACAGAGGCATACTCTATCAAGAAATCGACTGATACATCCATAAGACTGAGTTTCGTCAAGTGAGTCTTGACCATGCTTGCAGCTTTTTCTTGGCAATATTTTCTTCCGCAATCACAATCATTTAGATATAGCATTATTCGTCTGTCACAAGTATCATTTTTGAAATTGACTCCACAAAGCAGCATTTGCTGAGATAAGAAACAGTAGGTAATATGTGTAAATAATTTGTTCAGATCAAAATGAAATAAATTTTAAGCGAATGCATCTCCAGATTGAAAAAAAACTTGAGTACCTTCATCATCTGCCAAGAAGAGTTACTACTCGAGGAAGAATCAAGAACTGCCTTGTATGCAGGATTTGACATGGCAGTTGCAGCTAACACCCCGACAGGGTCACCAGCGGCAAACTCATTTGAAATATTGGCACTGTTAACTCCATATTCAAATTGAATGATCGAGTTACTACACATATTTCTCACAATGCCATCATGACAAATCATAACATCTCGAAGGACTGCCATCAAATTCTTGAATAATGTTCCCGGTTCAGTTAATCCTCTTGAGGAGCGGACAATTACTTCTCTACTGGAGATTGAATGGACCATTTCTTGATATGGATCCAAGCCTTGAAAGAGGGGTCTACCAACCAACCCATATTTCTCAGTGGGATAGCTATCACTGGAAGGATACTTGTTTTGGAATAGTGATGACATAGCATTCACCAAAGTCCCAGTATAGAACTTCCCCTTATCTGCTAATTGCAACCCCAAGAATCCAATTTGCTGAACCACCTTGCCGAGAGCAGATTCACTTTTTGAATCTATGAGATGGCCTATTGCAGAAGATTTGAGTATGAAGTTTGTAACTGGTACTTTCATACTTCGCAAGTAATTCTCCAACTGCAACGCGATAGATTCACTATAACATGCACGCAAATTATATGTAGCAATGGAGAAATCTTCTGAATATCTGCTTGGATGTTCTTTAAAATGTCCCCAGGTATGAAAAGATCTCTTAAACTAACACTAAACCCTTCTGAGTAGAGATTTTCCATTAACTGGGGTTGTAGAGTGTTGAAGAACCCAAAACCTCCTTAGGGCCCTTCAAAAAGAAAATTGATGTGACAATGTCGTTGATAATGGCCTGCATCACATCCCTATTAAACTCAACTGTCAATATCTCACTTTTACAAATAAAATGTCTCTCCCCAGAACAGTCATAGTTAAGAGGTAAAGTGGTCTGCAAAATCTGTGCAGCAGTTCAAAGAGAGCCAGCTTTACAAGATTTTAGCACTACAGGACCAGGAAAATAATTGGGGGTAAACATCGCCAACTGTTGTGCCGCTGCTCTGCTCAAGTAGTAGTTTTGGAAAATGAGTTTTAGAGACAGAAGGGAATCAGTTCCCAGTTGCAGGTTGAAATTGCCAGTGTGAGAGCTAAGCAGCTGTTTCTCTACGGAGAAAAGCTCTATCACTTCTGCTTTAGCTTCAAGAGACTGAGGGTAAAATAAATGGATGCAATCCCCATCAAAGTCAGCACTAAGTGGACTGCAAATAAGGGGATTGATCTTCACAGTATGATCATCATGAATATAGACTGACAGAGCTTGGAGGGAATGCTTGTGTGTAGTTGGTGGTCCGTTGATAAACACTATATGTCCATCCATTATCCTACGGTGCAGTATCTGCCCAGGTTTCAAAAATGTATGTCCCTTTGATCCTTCCCTCAACGAATATGTAGACTGGCCATCCCTATAAGTTAAACAAAGCTTTTCATCAACCAATTTTTGAAGGTATTCCATGTTGTGCGGGTTTACTCTCTCCTCAAAGGTGATTTTTTGGGCTATTTCAAATGGCAACCCAATCTCAGACACGCCTTTGAAGGAATCGCCTTATCACAGTACGAGATGAAAATCCAGATCCCTTCCTAATAAACAGAGTTTTCATCTTCTCAAGCCAAGCTTTAGTAGATGAAGCATTTATATCTTTATTGACTCCGAAACGTGAATCCACATCACGAGATGCCTGGTAGAGGAAACAGATGTTGAAGAGCAACAAAGACATTACTATAAAAATCAATTGTAGCATCTTGATCCCAATAATGTAGACCAAGAGGGGACCCAATATAACATGGAAGAACATAGTTCTAGACATGTCAGAAATAAAACAAGCACAGAGCTACGCAAGTACCTTGCCCGTGCCTCTAAATTGGAAATATTGTGCTACAGCTGCCTGTAAATCGTTGGCTTCAATCTCATGAGATTCAAAGTTTGGTGTCTACTTGTTTCAGCACTTTCTTAAGCAGAGTTATCGAATAATCCTGGACAACACAATGTCATAATGACTATGAGCCAGCATTGATAAGATATTAAGGTTCAAGCATGAAGTAGAATTACAAGAATGTCTTACCGTAGACATAGTACTCATCCCATCAGAAACATCTGGAACGGACAAACAGTTTGGAGGGATGGGCAAGGGTTGCAGGATATATCCATCTTGAGGGAAATACCCTTAGTTTTTTCCTAGTCTCCTTGGGAATTTTTTTCAAAATTTCCATCACCTGACAGTTATGGAACAAAGAAAATAAGTCTGATCAGCTCTGTGCTATGCTGCCTGGCTGAAAGATTCAGTCATTTAAAGAAGTGGCATGGTAGATGGCACAAGTTTTAAGTTCCAGAATTTAATCAAGAGAAGCCCTAAAATGCATCGACTTTTAGAGTTATTACAAATCTCTAAAACCACAAAATTTCACTACCGAAGTGAAGAAAACCAAGATACCCTTTACAATGTTGAACACACTCATCAACCCCAAAATCTTGAAATGCACTCCCAGCATTTTTTGTGACGACGTCATCAAGAAATGACCCAAGAAATTCTCAAAGGGCAAAATTACATTTTCCATCAAACCTATCTAGAAATTCGAAAATCAAACCTATCAAGAAACATCTCCTTGGATATTGAAACATCTCCTTGGTACCTTGGTGTAGCATTGCATTCCACTACATTTTTAAACAAGTCATTGGTTAGCGCATAAGAAATTCAGTATTTTAGGAATTATTAAACTTGGGACAAATACAGACAGCTCTCCAATGTTTGACAGTTTCTATGTGTGTTTTGATATTTTGTTTGTTTTTTTCTATTTGGTCGAAGATTGAATACATAAAATATAATAAAATATAAAATAGAATGCTAAAATCAATAAATGAATGACACCTTCAATGTTGGCACCTTCAATTTTAGGATAGGTTGGAATATTTTAGAATGTCGCCTGCCAGCACACAAAGAAGAATGTAAAGAATATGAATAATCTTTATGATACATAATAAGTGGCTGTAATAATATTATCAAGCTTTTCATCTTTAAGGATAGCTATTAATCAACTGTGAAGGAAGGTTATTCGAAGAA
The DNA here is from genome assembly GCA_019097785.1 of Fraxinus excelsior. Taxonomy (NCBI): domain Eukaryota; kingdom Viridiplantae; phylum Streptophyta; class Magnoliopsida; order Lamiales; family Oleaceae; genus Fraxinus; species Fraxinus excelsior. The sequence goes on along the minus strand of CM032625.1, from coordinate 8,155,164 downwards.
TTTGATACCTCTGTATTTGCAGTTTGAATGATATATGATTGAGATTTATGAGATTTATGAAGGAGGGAAGTATTTGTTCCAACAAAGATCAACCGCCATTTTTCGTCTGTACATTAGCATTCTATCCGACGAAATTGATTTGATTGGATATCCTAGAACCAAGCACTCTATATATTTTAGCAAGAAAATAGAGCAGTTTGGCCTGTGAAAAAAAAATGTGGATTAGATTATATATATAATATAAATTGAATAAAATAATGAATATATTGCTCACCCGTTATTTGCACATGGTAAGTCAGATATTATATCTATCTTCATACTTTTCTTTCTGTTTTTTCTGAAGTCTAGCCCAATGAAGAATGATGACGAGAGTAACAAATATTGGATGACATTCAATATCGGCTTGACGAATTCCATGTTTTCATATGGCGTATGAATGGTGTTACTACAATCATATAGCTTCAATTTCCATTCCTCCAGATTTACATGAAGAAGATACCAGTTATTGCCTGGAGACTCACAAGGAATTAATAAAGAATTGCACTTCGCCCATGCTTTACCGGCCATTGGGGTAATACCAATCATATATGTTTCCAATTTTCTGATATCAAGATATCTTTGACCTATGCTTGCAGTTTTTTCCTTTATACATTTCTTCATTGTGTTATGATTATCACATTCAATTTGAAATTCAAAATCCAAGATTGCATACTCTTTTGAAACAAGGTTGGAAGGATCATCCATATATTGCCTCAATAATATAAGTTCTTCCTCAAGAAGCTAGTAAGAGAAAAATGGATATTAAATAAGTATGGATTTAGTAAACCAAATGCCAAATGAAAATATAGTAGAAATATGAAAAGTTTACTGACCTTAATGTTGATGGCTTGTGTTGTATCTAAAATAGCTTCCAGTGTATATCGTTTGTATAAATTGACATGATTCCACAATGCACTGCACAAAGATAGATAATTTAAATTGGATAAAATATGTATAAGTTAAAGTATGATAGGTAAATTCTTTATAATTCTTACTCAGGTGGATTTGCCAGCATCCAGTTTGTAAGTTTTGTGTATTTCTCCAAAGGATAATCTTCTAATACAAACTGTTTATGGAATTGTATTTTTTCTTTATCCTTTTTATATCCTCCTGTGAATGTTTGAGATGCTGAAGCTTCATTGAAACTTCTATGGAGAGAAATATCTTCTCGAAGGCAAGCTATAGCATTTTGCATATTAGACTGACATTCTGATAACTTATTCAATATACTGCTGTTTTCTTCACTTATGCAATTCAAATTGCTTTCGAAGCGTGCCTTCATGCTTAAATCCATGTGTGTATTCCGTTGTTCTTCAGATTGTTCATGTTGTTGGAAGTGTTCTTCATGCCAATCATGCTGGTGTTGAAACAACTCTTGTTGGTTTTGAAGAAGTGCTTCATAGTGCTTTTTTGATACATCAACGAAGGAATTGTATAAATGTGATATATCTGATGCTATGTGTTGTCTGTGTACCTCCAACATAACTTTCATGTCTTTTTTTGTTTCTTCTCTATGAGTGTTCAACATATCTTGAATTTCTTGTTTGGTGAGATGATTGGATTCACTGGTAGAACTTTCACCAATTCCAAATGAAACATGTATATGCATTGTAGGAGGATAATCATCATGATGGCGTGTTAGATTGTTGTTTTGTCCTTTAGCAATATCATCTAGTATATAATGATTATTGTCATGGGGTAAAGAAAGTGTGGCATACCAAATTTTTTCTACCTCTTCTTCATCCGGTTGGAGAATGGCAATTACTCTAATCTGAAATAGAATAAGTTGAGAATTATATAATTAAATTATATGTCTTTAAAAATATAGCTATAGTTATAGGCTAATGAATATAATTAATTGGTTGAAATACCTTTTTGGTAGCCAAAAACTTTTTGATAGTTATCCACTTGCATTTCAGGTATTTCCACATATTACTATATTTAGTCTACCTAAACCTTTAACAATAAAATCTAATATCTAACATTCATATTCATTTTGTTTCAGTATTGGATATATGAAGCTTTCCCTAAAATTGGAGCGAGATTTGGCCAACGAAGGTACAAAACGGCACAAGCTCCAAGAATGCATAGATGGAAACCATTGGTGGCACCGCGTGGAGATAGCCACATGATTTGTGTTTATTTTATGGTAGTGTGTGGGTAATGATGAATGACAGTGGTTGCATGGTGGTGGTGACATTTTCAGATCTGTTTGTGGCTGCTGCGGGGCACAACTGTAGGTGTGGTGTACTGGTAGTGGTCGTTGTAGTGGATTGGGGTTAGAATGGGGTACGACGGATGCGACAGATACGGTGGTGCTGGTGGCGATGTTGGTGTAGTGGTGGTGGTGATAACGTTGGCTGCGATTTTTGAAACGATGATTTTGGATTTAGCGGCTGAGGTGACGACAGTGGTGTTTCGTTGGTGGTGGTCACAAATTATTTATTGATCGTGACCAATAAATTAGTTGGTATGTGATCAATAAAGAATAAATTGTGATTAATAAATATCGTGTGATCTACAAATTTATTAATTTGTGATCAATAAAAGTAATATGTGACCTATAATTTGATGTTTTGTGACTTTTAAATTTTGTGATTTGTGTCTAATAAACAAATTGTGACTTTTAAATTCTCAATTTGTGATCGATAAACGAACTGTGACCTATAAAATTTTTAAATTGTGACATTAAATTGTTTGAATTGTGACCAAATTGCATAAATATGTGACCTTAATACATTCGCCGGAGTTGGAATACTTGCCGGAATCGGAATAGTCGTCGAAATAAAGTGACGACAGAACGGTCATCAGAATAGTCACCGAAATTGAAGTAATCGCAGAAATAGTTATCGAAGCGGTAGGGGTGGTGGAAGTGGGGTGGGATAATTATGTTATATTAGTATTAAGTATGTAATAATAAATTGATTTAATAATTCATTATTTCAAAAATAAAAATCTAAAAAAAAAAACTGATTTTGGAAATTTGAAAATTGTTTTTGTATTTTTGAAATGGCGTAAAGTAAAAACCTTAATATGTATTGTTCTCATTAATAAATATAATCATAATGGTTTGTTATTGCAACATCAACCATCTAATTTTGAAACTTTTTTGGGAGCTTCTTACCCTGCATTCATCCAGGTGGAAATTACACGTTTCCCTACTTTTGGAGATTCAAGTTCTAAAATCAGATTTTATATTTTAATGTTCAAAAATCAGATGTTTTAGATATAGATACAAATATTTTTTCTTTAATTAAATAATAATAATAATATTATATATTATATATACAAATTTCACCCCTAAACCCTAAAAACCATTTACACTCGTCTCCCTCTTTCTCTCTCTTCCCGCCTCCTCTCTGTCTATCATCTCCCTCTTCCAATCATGGCCGGCGGTGGTGGTTCTTGTGTCCTCTCTCCCCTCCCCTCACCTCACCGTCCCTCCAGCAATCGCTGCTGGGAAACCAGCAGCGAAGCTGCGGCGATTTCGCTGCTGGGAAACCAGCAGCGATTTGCTTCGCTGCTGGTTTCGATTTCGCTGCTGGAAACCAGCAGCGAAGCTTCCCAGCAGCGATTTGCTTCGCTGCTGGGAAACCAACAGCCAAGCCGATTTGCTTCCCAGTAGCGAAATCGCTGCTGGGCGATTTACGGTTCGCTGCTGGGCGATTTACGGTTCGCTGCTGGGCGATTTACGGAGGTGACGGTGGCGGTGGGGGATTTGGTGGTTGTGATTCGCTGGTGTGATTGGTGGCGGTTTTGTATATTTTTTGGGTAGATCTGGCGATGGTGTGGCGTGGTGGTGCTATGGGTATGGTGTGTTGTGTGCGGTGGTGATGTTTGCGTAGGTGGTGGAGGTCGTGACGCTGGTGGTCGTGGTGTAAACGGAGATGGAGGTGGTGCGATATTGTTGGTGCTGGAGATTGTGACCTATAAGTTGTGACTTGAGCTGTGACGTACGTTGTGACCTAGGCTATGAACATATGACTTTGGTGGTGGTGGGGCGTTTTGTAGTAGTGCTGGTTGTTGGATGTCAGGGTCAGTTGGTGTTGGTGAGGGCGACTATGGTTGTAACCTGACCTGTGACCTGGGTTGTGATTTGTGACCTGAGCTGTGCCATGGGTTGTAAACTTGTGACGTGCGCTGTGACCTGGAATGTGAACTTGTCCGTTTCTTTGAACTTGTGACTTGGGCTGTTACTTGAAATATAAAACTACGACCATGATTTGAATTCCAAACAATTTTGAACAAATAAAATATTCGATTAAACAACACTAAAGTCTCCTATCTATTACATGTTTATATTTAATTTTTAGACTGTAATTTAACCATCAAATGCGGACGATGTGCTGATAATGAGCTCTATCATGATATCAATCATTATAAACTAAGAATAATGCTCTGTGACCTGGACTGTGACTTGTGACTTATGACTTGTGACCTGTGTTGTGACCTGAGTTGTCGTCGGAATGCTCGCCGGAGTAGTCACCGGAATGCTCGCCGGAGTAGTCGCCGGAATGGTACCGGAATCGGAGTAGTCGTCGGAGGTGGTGGAGGTGTGTGGGTGGGTTAATTTTATATATATATATATATATTTATATTTTATATTTATATATATATATATAAATAAATATTTATATATGTGTATGTATATGTTAAAATATCTGATTTTTGAAATGTAAAAGTTGTTTTGATATTTTTGAAATAGGGTAAAGCAAATGTAGGAGAAATGAATTTTTCCCTTCATCCAGTCCATTAAGGCCCATTACGTGTACGGCCCAACCTATATCTATCTTGCTTACAACTTTCTCGTTGTCATTTCCTAGATTTCTCCGCCTGCTCCATTTTCCTCTGCGTTTACTGCATTTTCTCTTTCAGTTGGCATCTTCACTCTCCAACTAGCTCTTGCAATCAATGGCTGAAGTTGAAGCCTCCAATACCCGATCACTAGCTGAGGTAATTTCGTTCCCATATTCTCATTTAATTTTTGGTGTTCTTAATTTTTTTTCTTTACTGCATTTTGTAATTTAATGATTCTCCGTGAAATTCTGTTATTTAGCTCTTCATGTTCTATCAGATTTGGTGTTGCTGGATCAATTTTATTTGAGAGAGTTTAAATTATATATATATACACACACACTTTAATTCGAAAATGTAATTGAATATTTTCCAGCTTAAATTAGGAGGAATAAATCGGTAAGAGCGAGCACATCTTGTTAAGAATAAAATCTCATGTCGAGTAACCATGAAAAACATATACCAATTTATATGCGTTTGGGTTATTTCTATTAACAAGTTTGACTTTTAAGATGTAACCCAAAATCTTGATATGATATTAGAACACATTACTTGGATTTTCATCTTAAAAGGTCAATTTTATTAGAGAAGCAACACAATCCTTTATAAGTTGATTTATATTTTCATCTTTAGTGGAATTTTTATTCCTTAACATACCATGGCTTGTTTGAGTAAATCATTCTTAAAATCCGTATACTAAATTTTTAATATAAATAGAATCGAATTACTCGTTGGAGCTTAACGATGTTTGATACCGTGTTAAAATTTGAGATTCTATCTCAAAAAGTTACCTTGTTAAGTAAATAAATGAATTTCTCCTCTTATGATGTATGATTAGGGTTTTATAGTGAATCAATCACTCTAGTATTAGTGCTCTCCAATCGTCACCAGTTTGAGTCCCCTCAGGGCCACTGAAGTGAGTATCCAATTGTAAACTTAAGGGCCCCGTGAGATTAGTCGAGATTAGTGCTCCCCAATGGTCATCAGTTCGAGTCTCCTCAAGGCCGCTGAGGTGAGTATCCAGTTGTAAACTTCAGGGCCCCGCGAGATTAGTCGAGATGTGCGCAAGCTAGTCTAGATATCCCCGGTTATAAAAAAAATACTCTAGTATTAGGTTTGTAACTTGGGCTCTTCAGATATTGGAGCTATATTAGAACTGTTAACATATTTTAAGCTGGTTTACTATCAGAAGATAATATAAGCCTAACTCACGATATAATTTAGGTTCATCCTACGAGCTTGTCGAAAGTATGAGCAGGCTAAAACTTAGGTCTTACACCTTATTTGGGTTTTTGCTAAACAAGAACAAGATTGAAGACTTCTTTGGTACAATAGTTAAATTGAAATAATAAAAATCCCCATGGAATAAGGGAGATGCTTTATAAATTGACAAAAGGAACCTATACACTGGGAAGCACCGACACGCTGTCGGCGTTAGCGTATCAAACACCATTACCTTTTCGACACGTCGTTGACTCTTGTCGAAGATCCCTTGCGGTGTGTCGAAGTTGAAGAAGAAATGAGGTCGGCAGCTAAAAACATGTAAGCAAAATCGGAGGCTACCGCACTTATGAAGAAGAAATGCAGGGATGGTTGGAAGAAGTGCAGAAACGACTGAGGAGGAAGAAGAAACGCAAAGATGCTGAGGAAGAAGACGAAATGTAGAAGAGGCTTGTTTGGATAGGTTTTGGAAATGAAGAGGCATTGTATATGTTTTAAGAATGAAAAGACGTGTTTGGACTTTGGGGAGTAAACCCAATTATTGAAATCTACTATTCAAGTCAAATGCGTTGGGCCACAAAACATTAAATAGTCTGCAAAATTTACTTTTTCTTTATCTATGAAATAGGCTTTCTTTTCGGTTTACCCTCGAGAAACCAAAAAATTATTTTTTTACCATTTTACCCCCAATAAAAAATAAAACTTATAAAGGAAGTCAAATCTTCAATCCTCTTTCTTTATAATGGTAATACACGTAAATTGCAAAAAAAAAAAAAATTATTACTTAAGATTATTAAATTAAAAAAAAAATTTAATCAACGTGTTGGAACTTTTTCGAAAAATCGAGTGTCGGCGTGTCGGACACTTGTTCATGTCTGTATTAGTGCTTTTTAGCCTATACATGCTGGGAGGAGTTCACATACACGTGTTCATGTCCAAGTCAGTTCTTTTTATCCTATATATGCTGGGAGGAATTCACATTCATATCCTTTTGCATTCTCTACCCACTTATTTCCATTTATAAAACCATATAAATATATGCATTTCATATGCCAAGAGTTGACGAGAAGTGTGGTATAACAAAGTTTTCAACACTTAAATTGTATTAGTTATATAGCACTCGTTTGGTGCACATTAAAACCAACAAAATGCATTCTTTCTGTCAAATCATGCACAATTGCTACAATGAATGACTTGCAATTGAATTGAATTCTATGCCTTTATTCCCTTTTTGCCCCTCTATGACAATTGTTTCACCACAATTATTCAATATTGTTGTACACGGGATGCACGGTACCAAGTGTGGAAATTGATTTCATTTGACATTAAATTTTAGAACTTTTTACGTCTTTGCCAATTTATGAAAACGGTTCATTCTCCTAAAGTGAAATTAATATCTTGTTGCTATAAATCTCTCATTTGACATAGCGTTGAACCTCACTACAAGCCACGTGAGAACACGGCTCAAGTTTTGCATCGAAGGATACTCCCGATTAAAAAACACATTGTCATTGTTGTTGTGTCATATAATCGTGAAGTCTGTCCCAATCACTTCGCTGCATTTTCGGAGCATTCATTTCGGCATGAATTTCGTCCTTAGTTGTTGGTAACTCTACCTCGAAAGCATCCTCATCTGTTTCTACAGTACTAAACGCTTCATCCACCACTCCAGAACGACGTAGAAAATTATGAGTACACATCGTTGTGACAACGGCAATTTGAGTGTAAAACGAATAGCTAGGCATACGATCGAGTATTTGCCATCTTTGCTTCCACACACCAAATGCACGTTCAATGACGTTCCTGCAAGACAAGTGTTTGTAGTTAAACCTCTCAGAGCATTACGAAAATGACGACTACCTGTTCCATCGTCGCGAAACTCTTAAAAATGATACAATATATCTGATCCTTTGTAAGAGGCCATATATCCCGGTCGATGAGCAAACCCAGAACCAAATAATACTTTCTCGGTGCTGGTAATGGGAAATGAATTTCAGGACTATGTATAGCGCGAGCTAGTAAACGAACGTCGTTCGTAGTCCCGGTTGTGCCAACAAGCACGAACGTGAAGCACAAGTTAAAGTTACAAACTGCCAACACATTTTGCGTTGGCACTCCTTTTCGACCAATGAAGTTCACCCGTTCGTGACGTGGTAGCACAACTTTCACATGCATTGTAGTTCGATCTTGGTTGTATGAGTTGAGCAGATAACATAATGACAACACAGAGAGCCTCCTTGAAGTAGTGACATACTATTTGTAATGAATGATTGAAAATCGTTGTCACCTAACGATATCCCTTTTCATGCACTAATATGCACAAGAACATACCGACTTGCTAGCTACTGCGTTAGCCGTATTCGTCCCTTAGAATATGTGCAAAGTGTCGCAATTGTTGTGGGTATATTCGGAATTCTTGATAGCACATTTATCCGTTCACTTCCATTGCTTCCTTCACTAATATACAACATTTTCTTGCGAAGGAAAACGTTTGATGCGACGTTGTTGTTTGCGATAGTAGTTTCTTGCATCGCTTGATGTGATTCGACAATACGTTACTCATTTCATGACGTCATCAGCTAGTTGACTAACGAACTCTTCATTATCGACTTCTTCTTTGTCTTCGGACCCCGATTGAAGCGCACATTTGAAGTCGAGATAGTCCATCATGTAATTGTAGACTACGAAATATTTTCGCTAGAAGTTTCAAGTAAGAGGAGAAGAAATAAACGCCTCTTCAAAGTGGAAAGATGTGTTACTAACTTAGCATCCAACCCAAATATATTACATATACAAGTTTACATTGTAGGAACGTGTTTTTGTTTCATGACATTTCAATGCAACTTGTACGTTATGGTTTGAAAAAGTAAAGGCCGAGTCTACTATACTACATGTGACTTTATCGCAACTTCGCAGCAAATTATATTTCTTGTCATTCAAACTAATGAAAAAGTATGAAGAGGGAACTTTTTTTACCGGTTCACAAGAAAGTTGGCTAACTATTTCTCTTTCAAAACATAGTCCTTCCGGAATTGCGAGGATGCAATACGAGAGAATAGACCGGAGCAAACAGCGGTCGATCCACCCCGGACCACCATCCACCACTAGATGCACGGTCTATACATTGCCTCCAAGGGCTTAACTTCAGACAAAGTCAGTCCACTACAATATTCTTCCATATCCACAAGTTCACATCCAGCCCTTTCCCACTCAAAGCACTGTATGAATGTGCCTAACGCCAATGCCATCAGCCGTATAGCCATGCCGGACCCCGGACATGCCCTCCTTCCCACTCCAAATGGTAGAAACACATTTGTTCTATCTTCAATTCCATCAAATCTACTAGGTTTGAACTTTGTGGGCTTTTCCCAAACATTGGGGTCTCTATGAATTTCCCAGGCATTTTCTAACAATGTGTTCCACGAGGAATTTTGAATCCTTGTATGTTGCAATCTTGTGATGAACAATGAGGCACAAGAAGTGGACCAACAGGGTACAGCCTGAGTGTTTCATTGATTATGCAGTGCAAATATGATAGCTTGGGGAGATCTGAGTCCTCAAGCAATTTTCCAGGGGTGACCGTGTTCTCTATTTCAAATCGAGCCTTTTTCAGCTCCTCTGGTTGATTCAGCAAAAGTGACACTGCCCACGCCATGGTTAGAGCTGTTGTGTGTGTTCCTGCTGTAAACATTAGCTTAACCAAGATTGGAAGATGGGATCAATTTCACGATTTAGTGTTTGGTTTGTTAGACTAGACTGTAATGCATAGTATTATATAGTAAAACATACATACTTACAAGTAACTTCACTTTTAAGTAATGTTTATTAAGCTTAACTAACTATGAACTTGGAATCAAAGGCCCCGGAAAAGGCTTACCAGAATGACTGCCTTGATGATTTCATCTGTATAGTATCCTTGATGATTTCATCTGTATAGTATTCTGGTTCAGTTTGTTGTAAGGAGAAGAGTTCTTGAACAAGAGTCTTCCTTTTCGAACCAGTAATCATGCTGCAATTCTCATCAATCAAACCCTGTAGGAAATCATCTCTTTTTGTCTGCAAATTTATTAGTTTCTTCTCCATCCCTTTGAATCCCACCCATTTTAAAAGAGGAATATAATCACAAATATCCATAATATTTCCAGGCTCGAAAATTTCGTAATCCTCCATGGACCAGCGTTTTCCAGTTACCATCATTATTATCACATTGTAAACCAATTCAGAGAATAAAATTTTCTGGTTCACTTTCCTCCAGGTTGCATTGACAGGGCCCTGGAGAAGTTTTTCGACTAGGAAATGAGTTTCATCAATCCGGATGGATGCAAAACGCAGCAGACTGGCGGAGGAGAAAATATGTACTGTGGCTAATCGGCTGAGATTCCTCCAGTGGTCTCCATATGGGGAGAATCCAAGGGTGGTTCGGTTGTAGCCGAGGATTTTGCTCGCTAGGGATTCCGGCCGGTTGGCGAATATGATGTCCTTCTTTGTGAAGCATTGCTCGACCACCGAGTGGGTGGAAATAAGGAGGGTCCCACGGCAGCTTAAATGGAGGTAGATGATAGGGCCATAGTTTTTGGACAGAGCTTGCAGAGCGCGGTGTGGCAAGGTTTTGTGGTGATGGAGATGTCCGGGTACTGGAAGGGCCGGCGGAGTTGGTGGCAGGTTTCTTGAGTATTTATTCGAAATCAATCTCTTGAATATAAAGAAGATGGAAAAAATAAGGAGTAGAGAGCACCGGAAAATCTCCATTTGAAGGAAAGATAGCCTAACCTATTGTCTTGCAACTCTTTTGTTTATGTTGTGCAGGTACTTCTTTATTTTCTTATTCATCTGTTCATGCATAGTTTTATGAACACTTGATTGCATAGTGGTGACTCGTTTTCTGTTTTCTTGTTTTCTGAACTTTCCTGGATGATTCTGGAAAAGATTATGTCAGGCTTACTGTAAATGAAACAGGCTGTTTGTGACGGATCTGTTCTTTTCTTTTTCCATTTTGGTAAGATCCCAAATTGGTATGTGCAATATTCTCTGCAGATAAGATTTGTTTTTGCTAGCCTTCTACATTAACTATATTTGTTTAAAACGTTTTAATGTGTCTTTATCTTAATCAAATCTCTGCATTTGATATTGTTGAAGTTAAAATATAGGTAATCAATGACATAACGAGTGACGCTTTAGCTTTTGGGTGCTTTACAACAAGTTCCAACTCCAACTCGAGTTCCAACTACAGTCCTAACTTCAATTCCAACTCCAACTCCAACTTGAGTTCCAACTAGAGTCCTAACTTCAATTCCAACTCCAACTACAATCTGGGAATCTTGTGCTGACACATAAAGCAACGTGAGTACCTGACATCTTCTCGGGCATGGTATGATGAAAGAGGTATTATTTCAGTTGAGGAAGAGAAAGCTAATAGTTTATACATAGAATTTGGTTTCTCAATTGTATAATGATTTGGTAAAATGTGATCGTATGCCAATGAGTGTGTCTAATCTTTCAGATACATCTTGTTCTTGAAAGTTGTGGGCTTTCTTGTACAACAATTTTATTTCCAGCTGTTTCATACATTAATACTTACATGGAATGCTTTATATTTTGGTTCAGAATCTTCAGATTGATAAGATTCCGGTAGGACATAGGTTTTGGTATCATCGATTGATTCATTGGTCAAGAGAGGTAGGATTGGTAATGCATTTCAGCACAAGAGCGAGCTCCACCAATGGTGAATGTGTATCATTTGCTGGTGCTTTTCTCGATGGAGCAGCCAAAGCTCAAGATATTTATGCTATGTAGGTTTCTTGTGGAAGCCAAGTCTACAGAAGATCTATTTACTCTTGTATTGAAAGCAGACGTGGATGAACACATATTTCAGTGTTTGAGTGCTTATTTTCCGTTTTTACAGAGCTTCAACTCGTACAACCTGCTTTTTTCGATTTATTTGCAAAGTAGTAGAGACAAAAACATGAAAAGCAGCAGTAGAAATTGTATGAATTATAAAAGGATTGACATAGTTTATATACAAGTATCCCTTAGAAGCAAAAAATCTACATTTTGTATAAAAATAACCACACAAACACTGAGTAAAATATAACATCGAGTATTATGAAAATGACCCTATATTTTTGAAGTAACGGATAATATGAGAGGAAAGATGCCATGGTAGTGTTTGTCGAAAGACTTATTTCATTCGCACTAGTTTTCTTCAGTACATTAAGCTCTTTGAAGGATGTCCTTGACACTTTTTAGTTTGCCAAGAGCATCTCTCATGCTTATGCGCCCATCGGGAGAATCAACAGTGCAAGAAAGACCAACCTTGAAGATTGTGACAAGGCAATCATCTTGAATTTCTGGCTTAGTGCACTGGCTCTCATCCCAAATACTTTTAACATTTGGAAGTAGCACAGGGTCCAGCACTTGATCCAAGTAGGTGGGAAAAGACTTTTCTACCCAGTTCTTTAGGCTAAGCCCTCCTGTGAAACTCTCGTCAGTGGGGTTCTTCCCCGTAAACAGCTCGAGTAGAAGAATACCATAACCGTACACATCCCCGGCAATGGATGGCTTCTCCCCGAAGCCATATTCTGCATATACCACGTTAATGGGTTAAAAACACTAGACGAACTTGAGCTAAATTTGACTTAGGTTACTAAACTTTATTTTGCTCCAAATCAGTTGTTTATTTCCAATTAAACCTGTATATCGAATACTTGGCAGACGGAAAAGCTGACATGGACTTGCAAACTGTTGTTTTTTATTTCAAACATTCAACTATGAAAAAAGCGTGTTTTACAAAATGAAGTTCAGTTAGCACCAGTAGTAATTACAAGAATGAAGAGAACTAACCTGGTGGAATGTAGCCAATAGTACCCTTCAGAGTGTGTGTAGAACTGATAGCGGTCTGATTATCATTTCTCTCAATCAACAACTTTGCAAGACCAAAATCTCCGACCTTGGGAGTCATGTCTGAATCCAGGAGAACATTGCTTGGCTTCAAATCACAGTGCACTATGGGAATTTCAGATTCATTGTGTAAATATTCTACAGCAGATGCAACACCTATTGCCAAGTTGAGTCTATCCATAGCATTCAATCCCTTCCCATCCTCATACTTTCTTTTTCCTCTTATCCAATCATCCAAGTTTCCATTACTCGTGAACTCGAAAACTAAAGCCAGGAACATGTCATTCTTGTAATCTATGCTGGAACATACAGTAATAAGTTTAACAAGATTCCGGTGCCTAATATGTCTCAAAGCTGCACATTCTGCTAAAAAGATCTTCTGGGATTTAGCCATAGCCGTGTCGAGAACCTTAATGGCAACTGCAATTCCTTCTTGTATAAGTCCTCTGTAAACAGATCCAAAACTTCCAAGTCCAATAAGATTTTCTTCCTTAAAATTGTCGGTTGCCTGTCGGAGCTCATCATAAGAAATCAATTGATGCTGTCCCCTAAAGGATTCAAAATTTCCCTTCACCATTCCTTTTCCTTTCCTAATGTAGAATAGCAAGCCAACTGCGAAACAAAGAGCTACTACTGCGATGGGGATTGCTATGATATAGACAGTCCTTCGACTAACATGGGAATGTTTACATGCCAAATCCGGGCAAAGGTTTTGGTTGCCTTCCAAATAAACTTTCTGTGGATTTGAAAAATCCGGAATTTCTCCTTCTAACTGATTGAAAGAGAGATTTAAGAGTTGAAGTGACAGCAAATTTTCCAGGTCAAGTGGAATTGCCCCAGAGAGTTGGTTGGAGGACAGGTCAAGAATTTCCAAACCTTTGACTTTTCCTAGAGTGGATGGAATTTGTCCTGAAAACTTGTTTCTCGCAAGTAACAATTGCTCCAAGCTCTTACAGTTCCCAATTGACTCTGGAATATTACCTGATATTTTGTTGTCAGAAATGTTGATTGTCACTACATTTTCCAGGAGCTCAATTTCTACCGGCAGAGGACCTGTAAGATAATTCTGAGAAAGATTAAGGAATGCACTTAATTTGGGGCGTCTAAGAATTTCTCTTGGTATGCTTCCATTGAGCCTATTATCAGACAAGTCCATGGAAATTAAATTTTGAAAATTTCCAAAAGTAGTAGGTATGCTACCCTCCAACTCATTCCTGGATAGATCAATCCTATTCAATTTTTGCAGATTGCCTAAAGAATTTGGGATTTCACCAGAGAGATTGTTATCTGCCAGTCCCAGGATCTGCAATTCTGTCAACTGCCCGATTTCTTCTGGAATTTCACCAGAAACTGAATTGTAGCTCAAATTTAACAATTGTAAGCCCCTAAGCTCACCAATTGAGGGAGGTATAGCACCATAGATATTGTTTCCTCCCATGTAGAACTTAGTGAGAACCTTTGAAAGATTACCTATCGAGTTTGGAATCTCGCCTTCAAAAAGATTAAAATCGATGGCAAGATATTCTAAACGGGTACTGTTAGACAGTAACTCAAGAAAATTAAAACCCTCTTTCCCTGAGCTGACAATCCTATTGAATCCTATGTTGTACATTTTTAGGTTGGGGAGGTTTCCGAGTCCTGGTGGTATAGTTCCGTGCAAAAGGTTATGTGCCATCCTACTGACTTGAATGTTTGTGAGATTGTGCAAAGACCATGGAATAGTACCCGTGAATTTGTTGAAGCAAAAAATGAGGACTAGAAGATTAGGCAGTGTTAGTCCAATGTCTCCAGGAAGATCGCCGGATAAATTGTTGGAAGCCAAAGCCAAATAAACTAAAGAAGACATGTTGTATATTGAGGGAGGAACACTACCAGTGAGATTATTAATAGTGAGATCAAGAAACTTCAGATTTCGAAGAAGGGACAAATCAGAAGGTATTGAGTTACCTAGCTTGTTTGTGCCTAAATTCAAATAATTGAGGGATGAAATGTTGGCTAGAGATGATGGAATAGAGCCTGAAAGCTCGTTTTTAGCCAAATTCAAAACATGGAGCTGTTTAAGGTAACTAATCTCTTCAGGAATTTGTCCAGAAATTTGATTTTGCATCAAATCCAGGACTCTGAGCTGTTTGCACTGGCTTATATTACGCGGTACGACATCTTCCAGGCTGTTGAAACTCAGGTTTAGAAAACGGAGGCGAAGAAGATTGCCAAACTCATCAGGGATTTTTCCTTTCAACTGGTTATTTTGTAGCTGAAGTGTTGTGAGAAAGGAGAGATTACCTATATGAGGGCTTATGGAACCAGTCATTCTAAGGTTCGAAAGGTCGAGTCGAACGACTCGATGGCTTTGTTTGTTGCAGAAAACCCCAGTCCAGTTGCATGGAGAAAGATTTCCATCCCAAGTTGACAAAGGGGAATTAGGTGATTCCACGATTATTTGAGACTTGAATGAGATCAAGGCCTCTTTGTCAGTAGTTATGCTTAAAGAGGCTACAGATTGTAGATTAGGATAAGTGGAAATAAGTATCAAAATGACAAACAGAATCATAGTAAAGTTGGAGAAATCCATCGTGAATGAGAGGAAGGATGTGTGAAGAAGGTAGAAACCGGGCAGTTTACTATATAGGGATTAGGTGGGTCCCACAGTTGGTCAGACAACTTCCTTTTGTTCCAACTCAGTGACTTTGATCATTTCAACTACATTTTGACGACTTCTGTTGGCATGCTGTGTACTAAAGCGTGTTTTCTTCCCAAGTCTGCTCTATTTATTGCAAATTAAGGTGTATTAGCTGTGTTAATTGAGTTTATCTATGTCGATTAATTTTTTAAATGTGTAATCAATACTCACAAAAATAGGATTAAATCAAATAACTTTATAAGAAAAGATTATATTAAAAAAGAATTATTTTATCAATTAAGAAAACAAATACACACATACACATACATATATATAAGTAAAACACAAGGAGTGGTAAAATGAAAAAATTATGCTAAGATGGGAGTTTTCTGAATTTTTTCAAAAGAGAAGTGTCTCCATTGTTATAAACCTCATGGGAGATTTCTATAAATTTCTCAAAAAGTAAACAAGAAAAACATATACTTAAGAGATTGACTTCTAGTCGATATGAAAATTAAAATGGAAAACATACACAATTGAAACAATTTCTTAGTTATCAAATATCATGTGCGGAGCATCATATGAAAGAAAGATGTTTCTTTAATTGATCTGTTATGAAATTAATCATTGTTGTGTTGTTATGAAATTATTCGATGTTGTGTTGTTATGAATTGTGTTGTAAATTGCGATGGATATTATACTTGTATCTTCGAGAGTATCGATAAAGATTTCAAATTTTCTGATGGAAAAATCCATCGTTGATGACATTCAATGACATTTTCCCCTAAAGTCACATTTTATTTGTTGGATAAAACTATTTGTACCGAGTTTCCTTACCGAAAATATTACACCCTCTCACATGTGTGCGGGGCCCGCATGAATAAAAAAAACTCCCAAAAATGTGGTCCCAACATCCTATTGTGAGTGTATGTAAAATATTAGGTAAAAAAAATTATGTACATGTACCATTGTCCTTACTTGTTGATTTATATGGTATCAATTTACCACGTTACACATCCTAACAAATCATTATTATTTTTAGTAACTTAACTACAATAGTGTGGTAGTAAAACAGAACGTCCTAATAAAATATTCTCATGATTAGTTTCATAACATGAAAATACTTTATTATAAATAGCTTCACTCTCTTTGTTACAGCTTGACGATTTACAGTTGTTGAAAATTCAGTCAACCAATATGAGTCAGTCAATTTAACCCTCTTTGAAGTTCACTACTTCTAGTATCACCTTTTCAAACCCTATCAATTTTGCATGCACAATTTCAACCTTTGCATAGTGCAATTTCTACAAAGATGGGCAAATCTTGTGGATTGTGAGTTTCATGTGACTATCACAATGCTTACAAGCCGAAAATTGGTGATATCCTGCTCTATCATTGGGCAACAACCAAGGTTAAACAAGATTTAAGTGGATCAATAATTAATAATTGGAAAATTTAGAGACCCAAAAATTAATTATTCAAAACTTTAGGGATCAATAATTAATAATTGGAAACTTTACGAGATTGAAATCAATTATTAGAAACTTTAGGAGCCAATTTAAATCAATTATGAACATTTAGGGGTTTAATTATAAAATTCAGAACTTGAATGGCCCAAATTAATTAATTTCATAACTTCAGGGGCTGAATTATTAAACCCAAAACTTTAAAAGGCCCAATATGATGAATTTTAAACTTTAGGGACTGAGTTATTAAGACCCATAACATTAAGGCCCAACTTGAATAAACTTAATACCTTATGGGCTAAAACATAAATTTTAACTCTAATCCTTAAATTGCAGCCAAGGACCTGAATTCATCTAATTTACACCACATGCCCCATCTCCTCAAATTTCAATAACTGAAAACCTTAATTGGAAAAAGACTTTTCCCCTTCTCCCCTTCTCCCTTGGCGACGCAGGCCGGTGCCGCCAGAACCATAGTGGTCAGGGGGCCCTTTCCTATCCCAACCGCTGCTGCAACTGCAGTCGACACGGTTGCTGTTGCAGCACCCTACCGGCGACGGCTTCGACAGAAATTGATTTTTTAAAAAAATAAACTTGAAATCCTCTTTATTCTACAGATTGTGAAGAAATAACCTTAATTCTTTTGAAATCCATATTTTAACATGCCAATACCACATAACAATTTCCAAATTCTAGATCCATAATATAAAAACCTAGATTTTCATAATATAGCATGAAAATCAAATAACCCATAAAATTCAGAATTTCAACTATGGAGTGGCTCTAATATCACTTGATAGAAAATACACAAGAGATTATAGATTCAATCCATATTCTATAATCAATTTCATTTTTTCATGTAAATCCTAATCTTAAACTCCATGTTGAAATCCAAGAAATCAATAGAAAATAGCGGGAGTATAAAACATACCTTAAATCATAGATTTCCGATTCTTTGCCTGAAGGGGTTAGATCTTCCAATTTGATTTGTGAACTTCACTTCAATTTTGATCTCTATTGATGGGGATGTAGAGATTCTTGAATAACACACTCAAATGGTGACCATAACCTATATATTCATAAGATAATGACCATTCATTATCTTTCATTTGTTTCAAATCGGCCCCTCAACAATCTAAAACAAGTTTTCGGTCTCTACACTTTAATTCCATGAAACATAATACTCATTAGTCAAATTTCATTTTTAGTAGATCACTTTAATTGACTAATATACTTTAAATAATAGCACTACACATTTTAATATGTTATGTGTGGGTGTGGCCACATATATGTTAGAATTTTCTAACAAATATTAGAAGCAAAGATGGTCGGGAGAACAATGTCTCCTCTTAAAGGGTGGATATTCAGACTTGTGAGAGATAGGGTTTGGGAGAGAAGGTTTTCTCTGTTTTTTGGGAGGGGAATTCATCCTTAAAAAGGATTCAGTTATAGAGTTTCAGTTTATGATGGATTATTAATTTTTTTTTCACTTCATTTTATTTTTAACTTTTAAAGAATTTCTTAAAAATATCATTTCCATTACTATATATTACATTTTTTTGGGGGGATTATTAAAAATTGCCTGTCAACTTTTAAAATTTTTGATTTTTGTTAAAAAGTCAATTTTACTCTTAATGAAATAGGTATTATATTGCAAAATTAGTCCATATACTTAGAATAGTTTTATTTTTTCTATTTCTATTCTTCTTCACTATATATTTCATTCGAATTTGATTTTTCTTCAAAAATCTCTTCATCGGTTTCTATTTCTTCAAAGTTGACTTCTTCACATTCATCTCTAATTTGTTCAAAATCGGTAATTAGTACTCTAACTTTCTTTTTTGGGCATTCAGTGCTTATATGTCCTTCTTCATTACAATTCCAACATTTACAGCGTTTTTTATCTAAGGGTTTTTTATTATAAGATTTATATTTTCTTTTGAAATATTTCCTTTTTGGTTTAAAATATTTTCGTTTAAACTTTTTATATTTTTTATGTTTTATTTTTATTTTTCCTTTTCTATAATCATAACATCCCAGATTTTCTGATACTTCAGTGTCTTGACAACAAATTCTATCTTGTACAAATCATGATTGTCTATAAACCATTTGATTGCTACATATTAAGCTTATTTCATCTTTTATAGTTCTTATTATAAGTCCTAAAGTATAGGCTTCTGCATTTCTTCCGATTTGTCTTTCTCTAATCTTATTTTGAAAATAATTATTCCATGGTGGTGGTAATTTTCTAATAAAAACATCTTTATAATAATCTTTATCTACTCCATTTTCATACATTATATAATAATATTTACTATATTCACAGCAATATTCATTAAAATAACATATATTACAAATTTGTAAATGTTCTATTCTATTCTTAGCATCTTCTATTTCTTCTGCTTTAGCTCTAGTGCTTTCATTTACCCAATCTTCTCTTGCAAATTTTCTATAAATTCTTGTAGCAACTCTATTTATTCCTTCATTTATGGTAATTCCGAATCTTGCTTCAATACTATCTTTCCAAATTCCTTTTGTTGTATCTTCTAATCCTCCATACCAATTAGCTACATTTCCTTTGAAAGTTGCTAATAAATATTCAGTTCTATTTTTATTATATGTATTACTTCGATTATAATTAAAGTGTGTTATCATATTAGTACTCCATTCATTAATAGTTTTTCTAACATCTAATTCACAATCTAAATATAAATATGATCCTGTAATTTTCATTTGTCCAGATTTTCTTAATACTGGTTTAAATTGATCTCTATACATTTATCTTTTCTAATTTTAAAATCAAGTTTAGTATTAACATATTTTCTAGGATCTATTTCAGCTTCATATCTAGCTGTACTAGTTTGTCCAGCTTCTCCAAAATCTTCTTTTTTAATTTCTCGTGGTCCTCATGTTCTTCCAACTATATGATTTTTAGTTATTTCTTCACAAATCTTTAAATCTTCTAAGTCGAATATTAGGTTTTTCATTTCTTCATTCATTATTCTTTAATAATTAATTTTTCTTCTCTTTTTTCTTCTTTTTTGGTAAGATTTTCTTCTTATTTTCTAAGATCGATTAATAATCTTTCTATATCATCTTTTAATCCTTCATCAAATTTTATTAGTTCTTCATACTTTTCAATTTTCTTTCTTACTTCTTTAAGTTCTTCAGTATAATCTGGTGTAAAAGGCTTTTCTTTATTTAGATTTTCTATTATTCTATTTAAAAGATTTTCTATTCTTAAGAAATTATTTTGTAATTTTTCTTTTACCTCTTCATAACTTATTTCAACACTAGTAATTTTTTCTTCAATTATTTTTATACCTTTTTCAATTAAATTAATTTTATCATTCATACTCATCCTCTAGATTTTTTATAAGGTAGTTTAATGTTTTCAAATCCTAATTTGTCTAATAAAATATTTATTTTATAATTAATAATATCTAGTTTTTCTTCTAAAGTTACAATTTTATTAATACTATTTTTCTGTGCAATTTTTGATATTTGGTTTTGTATTTCTTCAAGTTTAGCTTCATCAAACACTTCTAAATTATTAATTTGTTCTTTGATTTTATTAAATTGTTTAGACATATTTTTACTTAAAACTTCTAATCTTTCTTTAGCTATTTCATCTTTTGGATCTATGTTATTAATTCCATCTATAACTTCTATATCTTTAGTCTTTATTTGTCCTAATTGTTGCCATAAAAATGCATTAGTCCAATTGGTAGTCATATTTAATAATCCATTTGTATTTCCCCATGAACTTAAAGGTTTAAACATAGTAGTATTCCATCCTCTATTTTGATAACTTCTTATTGGTAGTCTTATATTTTCGATTTCTTGTTTATCAAATCTTATTTTTGTTGGTAAATTCATATTAATCAGGTAGGTTTAAAGGATTTATTACTATATTATTTATCATTTGTTCTATTTCTCTCCTTAATTGTTCTTCTCTTCTTAATTCTCTTATAATTTCATTACCTATTAATTCTCTTTTAATTTTATTCCAATTAAAAATTTCTCTTTCAATTTCTCTTCTATTACTTTTAGTTATTATTTGTTCTTCTAAAATTTTTATTTTATTATCACAAATTTTTTTAGTTATTCCAGACATATTTTATTCTTATTTAATAGTTGTGTATTCTAAATATTCTTTTAATTTAACAAGATCTAGTTTATTTTTTATTATAGATATATAAAATTTTAATGTTAGATTAAATTTTCATTTCTTATATTCTTGTGGTAATTTGTTAGGGATATGTTTTCTCATTTATAAGTTTTTTACGTGATTCTGAATATTTTTAATTCTTTTATTCTTTATCATCAAAACTAAGATCAAAATCATATAATTCAGCAACATTATTATAATTATCATATTGCTCTATATTTTCAAATGTTCTTTCACTATTTTCACTATCTAACCAGAAAAATATAATCATTTTTATTATTTCTTTAGGTAACATTTCTTTTAATCCAAAATAAGCAATTGTAAGACATTTTTTGTAATATCTAGAATCTCTTTTTATAAAATTTATTCCTCTAGTAAAACTATCATAAGTTTCTGGGATTTCTATTATGTGACTGTAATCAATACTATTAGTGTATCTAAAAGGTACAATTTTATAATACAATTTGTAAGGTTCCATTATGAAAAGTTCTTCAAAGTATACAATCCTATAAAAATT
Organism: Fraxinus excelsior; assembly: GCA_019097785.1. Lineage (NCBI taxonomy): Eukaryota > Viridiplantae > Streptophyta > Magnoliopsida > Lamiales > Oleaceae > Fraxinus > Fraxinus excelsior. The sequence continues at coordinate 8,133,439 of CM032625.1, read as the reverse complement.
CTTATATAATAATTTTCAAACAAATCTTCAGACAATAAATATCTTCATAGCTTAAAATAAGGGTCTTACCACGCTTCGCCAAATAGCAAGAATGTTATATGTTCCTGGTCACCTTCGTCACAAGAGTTGGCCAAAGTCCAACAGTATCACAGCAAAACGGACACATAGGCACTCAAAACTCTCAAATAGACTCACTGTGTGGAACAACACTCAAAGCGTAATAAAAGATTTATTTCAAACTTAAAGACTTTTATTGATCTGATGATAGCTAGAAAGCTATTATACAAAGATTTTTACAGGGATTGATACTCCGAATAGTGGTTTCTACTCTTTCAAGAAAGTGGTTACAAAGATCATTTTGAGAGAATATATCTTTTTTGTGAATTTTTTGGTCATGCCTCTTCAAGTAAGAAGAGTCTTCATTTATAGATAGGCTTGCACTTCACCGAGAAGCTTCTAGCCAATCAAAATTTTACAACATAAAAGTAAAAGTACAATAATTTCTTCAAAGTAGTTGCAATAATCAAAGCACTTGTCTGCTAGTGTCGGCAACTTTATTCCAGCTTTAAACAGCTGTCTCCTTTTTCTTTAATGATCACATGGTGCTGTCTGGTGATGTAACTTTCTTATCGTCCTTTATTTGTGGACGTGTCCCATCAATCTGCAAGCTTCTTTTATACATTCCTCACTCCCAAGGAATTGATCGTTCAGGATTTCACAAATCTTATCCTCTAAATTTTTTGATTATTTGTCTCCTCTACAGATAAGGATCCAATTATTACTCATTCCATACACCATGTATTTTTCTCCATAGAAAAATTGCATGGTTGAGCAAACTGATTTAATTCCAAGGGCTCGTCTGTAAATCATCCATTTTCTATTGATAGTGGGCATCTCTTTAAAAATCTGAATCTCCTTGAGTGGATTCCCATTATTTTTTCGAATAGTGACAAGATGATATTCTCCATACCATTCTGGTTCTTTATACTCAGGACTGATAGTATAGAATCTCAATTCAACTGGTTGTTTATCACTGTATTTTTTGACACAGTTAACAAATTCTCTGTCAAATTGTTCAATTTCTTTTAGATCTGCTCCTGGGAAGAGTCGATCTAAGAATCCAAATGTTGCTAATTTTCGAACAATAATAGGTTCAGCACCTTAAACTGCACTAATCCTTGGATAAATCGTCGTTGGAAGGGCTGTTAAGTAAAGAGATCTTCATTCTCTGAAATTATATATCCATTCTGAGAATTCGTAATACTCCTTCTCCATAGGATGTAAATTGGTTCTAACATGATGAGTTGTAATTATTCTCTTTGGTGATTTAAGGTCACCGGTGGATGATTTTTTATTTTCTTGGAATTCACTTATAACAGTAGGCTGTTCCAATGGGCCTTTTGATATGGATGTTTCACCTAAAAGGTGAGTGGCTCATTTTCCACTTATAAATTTTTCCAACAATTTGTCAATACTGACGGGTGATTGTTGTGGATCCTTTTTTTATAACTTTTTCCTCTTGCGAGGTAAGAGAGTCATTTCTCTTAAATTTTGATTCTCCACTTGAGGTGGATGTATTAATCTCCCGAAATGGGATGTGACTAGCATTTTGACTGTATTCACCTTTTTTGTAAAGGAGGGTATTCCTGGTTGCAAGTTACAAAAAAGTCTAAACATTCTGTCAATTTTTCAACTATTTTTTCTTTATTATTGTTTAATTTTTCAATCTTTTTTCCACTCTCAACAACCTTGTTTGATAAATCACATAAAGTTTGTCGAATATCAAGATGATCCTCTTGAACAGCAAGATAATCTGCATTAAAATCTGTTGGAAGATTTTGTAATTCCTTGGTAAATACTTCAATCTTTTCCATATTCATGATTCCTGCTCAAGAAATCAGCAAATAAGTTATATTTTCCTTTAATATATTCAAATTTAAAATTATAAAAAGATAATAACACTTGCCATCTATACAATCTTCTATGTTAAGGTGAATTTGGTAATTTATTATTTACTAGTCCATTAAGTTGAGTATTATCAGTTTGAACAATAAATTCTTTAGGTAACAAAAACATTTTAAATTTATTTATTCCTTTAATAACTGCTAATAATTATTTTTCATTGGTTGAATAATTTACTTCAATATTATTGAATTTTCCACTAGTATATCTACAAATTTCATTTAAATCAGTTTTTAATAAAGCACTCCAATATAAATCTGATGCATCTGTTTGTACAATTAACTTATCATTTTCATCAGGAAGTCTAAGTTTAGGTAAATTTTTACAATTTTCTTGTAAATTTTTAACACAAAGAGTATGTTCTTCATTCCATCCTAACTTATTTGATTTTCTTAATAATCTTTGCAATTCATTTCTTTTTTCTACAAGTTTTTCTATAAATCTTTCAGCATAGTTAAGACATCCTAAAAATTTCTGAATTTGTTGCTTATTTTCTAATTTATCAGGAAACAAAATTATTTTTTCTGAAATATGAGGTTGTAATTTTATTCCATCACTATTTATTATCATTCTTAAGAATTCAATTTCATTTTTTGCTATTTCTGCCTTTTTCTGACTAAGTATTATACCTTCTTTTGAGCAAAGTATATCAAAACTTCTAAGATGTTTAAGATGATCTTCATATGTTTCTGAACAAACAAGTATGTCGTCAACATAAACAATAAGAAAATTATAAGTTTTAAAAACTTCATCTATTCTTCTTTGATAAATCTTTGGTGCATTTTTTAATCCAAATGACATAACTATCCATTCATAATGTCCATGAGGGGTACTAAATGCTGTTAATGTTATACTATTTTCTTCTAGCTTGATTTGCCAAAATCCAGATTTACAATCAAATTTTGAATAATATGTTTTATTTTTAGCTATGTTTATTAAGACTTCTTTATTTGGTAGATAATATCCGTCAAATTTAGTATTTTTATTAAATTCTTTATAATTTACTACCATTCTAGGTTTTCCTCTTTTTATTTCAGCATGATTTCTAACCATAAAAGCTGGGCTACTATGAGGGCTATTACTTTTTCTTATAAGTTTTTGATCAAGAAGTTCCTGAATTTGTACTTGAAATTCTTCTTTATCTTCTTGATTATAAAGCATAGGTTTGACTCTAATAATGATTGTAGGTTCAAGTAATTCTATTTTAGCTGTAATTTTTTATTTTTCCCATTTTTCAAGTGGATTATCATTATAATTTTTAGCTAAAAGTTCTTTTATTTGGTCAAGAGTAATTGTTCTGATTGAGTATTTGAGTAATTTTGGTATAAATTCTATCTTTTCACCACGCTGAGTCGGCTGAACTTTGAATGGTTTAAATTCTCTAGCAATTTTTAGTAAATGTCCACATGGGTTCTTAATTGAATAGTATAAATATTTTGACTATATTGACTAAACTGTTGTAAAAAATCATTTCCTAAAATAATATCACAATCATTTATATTATATTGATAAACATTTTTCACAGTTACTATTTTAGATCCTATGATAACTTCTATATTTTCATTTTTGTATTTTAATGATTCTTTTGCTCCAGTTATTCCTTGTAGAGTTAATTGTTGTTTGTTTTCTATCCATTTTGGTAATAAGAATTCTTTAAATACAGTTATTTCAACTCCTGTATCTATTAAAGCACAAGTAGTTATTTTTGTTTCGAATACAATTATTTGTATATATACACTTATTAGAAATTTTATTTCTCTACTCATTTTTCTTTATGACAATATGTAATTATTCTTTGATGTATAATAAGAATTCCTTCTTTGTCTATTTTATAATTATCTAAACTATCTAAGAAAGAATTTCCTAATAATATTGGATGTTCATCAAAATTCATATTATTATCTATATAACATTCTATGTTTAATAATAAACTTTCAAATTTAATTTGAACTTGTCCTATTATATCACAAGAGTTTATTTTTTCTTCAAAATCTCTATAACTATAGGGTTCTACTTTTTTCTTTTTAATTCCTTCATCTATTAGAGAGCAAATATGATTTTGACTTGCTCCAGTATCAATAAGTATTCTACTTTCATTTATCCATTTATTTCCATTAAAGAATTTTCCTTTTATTCCATAGACATTACTATTTTTATTTTGTTTTATTTTTGAAATACTATGTCTTGAAGTACTACTACTTCCAATAATTATCTTATTTTCTTTATAAGTTATTTGTTTTGGTATTAAAGGTTGATCAATACTTATGGCATCATCATGTCATATCTCAAAATTTTCTATTTCTTTTATATTTTGTTCTCTAGGTAGAATTGCTTCTCCTATATCTTTAAATTTTTCATCAATTTCTATAAATGGTTTTTCTATATATATATTTCCATAATTACTATTTGTATAACAATATAATCCTTGATATAATATAGTAAAAACTTTGTTATCATCTTTTAGTATTTTATTAGGCATCTTAAAATGTAGACTAAGGCAATCATCTAAATTTTTATCATTTATATGTACACAATATCTTGGATAACAAGTAAATTTTAATTTTTTATATGCTAAGTTTTCTTTAATTATTCCCAAATTTCCATTTTCTGCGGTTATACATCTTTCATCTTGTAAATTAAGTATTATAGGACTATTAATTCCTTCTTTAAAACATGATTTTATTATTATTTGTACTCCAGCAAGGTAGACATAATATATTTTATTTCTTTTTTCTTGTTTTAATTTTCCTAGGAATTCATTAATATTTCTTTTGGTTATTAAATTTAATTTTATTTTTCCATGTGTATGTTTTACATCTATGACTTTTTCTATTTCGTGATATTCATTGATAACTAGCTTTTTTCTTTTAAAGACTGAACTTACCATACTGAATAATCTATTTTCTCCTGGAGGCTTAAAATTTAATTCTGCTTTATTTATTTTTCTAAATTTTTTCCAATCAAATTTTCCTTTTAAAGCATATCCTTCTATTCCTTCGTGAACTTCAGTTTCTATATCCTCGGTATTTTCAATTTCCATGATCTCTAAGGCTCTGATACCATTTTTGGAGGGGTTTATACAAAAATACAAGATTAGTTAAAATCAATATCGAATGTTTTAGACTCAATTAAGGTGGAAAGAGTTAGTGGTGGCAATTGAGTCGAGTAGTTCGTCGGCTCGCCCGCTCGGCTCGTACTGTAGCGACCCATGAGCCGCTCGGACTCGTCAAAAAACGAGCCCAAGCTGAGCAGGCATGCTCGGCTCGTCCAATTTTTTTTTTCTCTCTCATATAAGGACAGTTACCACAAAAAAAAAAAAAATCTCACGAGCCGAGCCGAGCCGAGCCGCTCGGCTCGTGGCTCGTGATAGACGAGCTCGTGGGCCGAGCCGAGCTCGCCCACGAGTAACGAGCCGAGCTTTTGCTCGGCTCGTTTTGTAACGAGCCACGAGCTCGGCTCGTAGGGCAACGAGCCGAGCTCGTGGGGCAACGAGCTGGCTCGGCTCATTGCCATCTCTAGAAAGAGTTGATGGTGAAAATTTTTGAATTTTAATTCCAAAGGAGGGTGTCGAATTCTAAATTAAAATTTTTAAGGACTAAAATAGAATTTATTTTATAGTTGAATGACTTGTTTTGAAATCATTTATATTGAGGGTATTTTAGGAATTTTAAAGCTTTAAAATAGTCAAAGGCCAAAATGAATAAATGACCTTATTTTTTAGGCTATTTACAAGTATTTCCCCATTTTTTATTTTATTTTAAAGTATTAGTACTCAAATGGCAATTAATAAACATTGCTGTTAATTAATAAATCGTCTTCGGTCAAATTGAAATAATGAATTTATGACATGGAACAGTGGTGAATGTTGAATAGTTAAATTAGTATTACTAAATTAAAAGTCATGATAGTCAAACACATACATATTGTCTATTAGAGACTGAGACGAATAACACTACAGTAAGCTAGATGAAGGTTTTAATTACCATTATAAATATAAAAGTATTAAATATATTATTTTCAAATACGATTGACAAATAACTAATAAATCAACACAAATAAATATTTTAGAATAATTTAATAAAACAAGTTGAAAAATCATTAAATATTTTATATTGCTTGATTTAATAGCAATTTCTCAATTCTTTTGTTATTTTTATATTTATACTCAATGTTCTAAAAAGTGGCGTCTAGACGCGAAGCAAGAGTAAAACGCTTTGCTTCGCTTTTTTTTTTTTTTTTTTTTTGTGCCTAGGCACGCTTAGCGCGTGCTTTTACATTTTTTCGCCTTTCAACACTCTTTTACGTTTTTTCCTTTAATTATTACATAATTTTTAAATTGACTTAAAAATCTAAAATAATATAAAAAAGAGAAAATATTTTTTTATGCTTTTTGTTAGTTTTATATTTTGTATTGGTGATTTTGTGAACAAGCGGACCAACTTGAATAATTATAAAGTTTAGGGACTGAATTGTAAAATTTCATAGTTTGTGGGATAGCGTAGGGTTCGGGGTTCCATGATTGGAATAAAAAGGATTCACGCCGATTTTTCGCTAGCTGTTCGTCGGAGTGCTGCTCGAGAGGAGGAATTAGAAACTACCGCGCTCGCCCTTCGCCCTACTGTCGCTCGAGCGACATGTTTGCCTCGTTCGAGCGACGTTTTTACGGTCAGACCTAATTTTCTTTTTCCGAGAATTTTATTTGGCTCATACAACCTATTTTGTCCAACACATAAATACTAGCGCTGCGTCTTCTGCCATAGAGAGGTTGAACACATTATATTCTTAAGAAAATTCATGTTTCATCATATTCAAAGTTTAAACCCTCCATTGTTTGTGCGTCATTCATTGCGAAAACATCAAAGAGTCAAATCAAATACTGAATTGTCTTCTTCGCTTGGATCTGCTGCAAGATTGTTTCGTCAACTGTGTTGCATTAAGGATCAAAGAAGAACTGAAGAACAAGGAGTTTCTTGGAAAGATCTACAGGAGATAAACTGCGTAAAGAGTCGGGATTGGAGTTCGTGTGCTCATTCCAGGAGGACTGCTTTATAAAGAAGAGCAGAGATTGGTGTTGGTGTGCACATTCCAGGAGGGCTGCTTTGCACTTCACACAGGAGATCAGAAAGCTTGTGTTGTCAACTTTGCTGGTGGTCTATAAGTTAATTGACAGTTTATAGTGGATCTTTGATTGACAAAACGCCCGGAGTTTTTTCCACGTCGGGTTTCTCCGTGAACAATTCTGGTGTTGTTTACTACTTTTTATTGTTTTGACTTAACTGCGGTATTCAAAGATATGCTAAATTGAATTGTATGAATAATCACCTAGACATAATTAACTTGTGACTTGTTACTTGTTAATTAAATTGATAATTCTGCATTTACACCTAATCAATATTCAAACAGATTATATATATATATATATATATATATATATATATATATATATATATATATATATATATAATAGTAATACGAATAATTTATGTCAAGATGGGAGGTTTGTGATTTTTTTGAAAAGAGAGGAGGTGTCTTAATTGTCATAAACCTCGGGAGAGATTTCTATAATTTTCTCAAAAAGTAAAACAAAAAAATATGAGTTTAAGAGAAATGAATAGTCAACTACTAGTCATTACGAAAATATAAATGTAAAACATTTTAACCAAATAAAATGGTTTCTTAATTATCAGGTATCTTGATGTAGAGTTGTAAATTTGCGAAGAATATCTTATATTTTTATCTTGGAGTTTACGGACAAAGGTTTCCAATTTTCTAATGAGAAAGTCCATGGTCGATGACCTCCAATGACATATTTTTCGTCTAAAATCGTTTTTTTTATGGTATCGATGTACCACGTTACACGTCCTAGTTAACCATTATTATTACCGTTAAAAATCAGTCAAGTAGCATGATTCAGCCAACTTAACCCCCTTTTAGGTTTGCACCAGCACCAGGGGCGGAGTCAACCCGTTAGAGTAGGGGGGGGGGGTCTTAGAGTTGAAGGGGTGGGGGCCACGAGGGTGTTGCCCCCGATTTTTTTTTTGAAACATTATCTGTTAAAATGAAGGAAGTTGGTACTTTGTGATAGAGAAATGAAACAAAGTAATATAAATTAATGTACATTAGTTGAAAACTTAAAAGATAGTAATACTTTCGGGGAGATATGTCGATAATCGACAATTATTTTTTGGGCGCTTACAATTCTACTGGTTTAAACTTCAAAATTAGAAGTTAATACTTAAGCATATATGCATAATGCATTTTAATTTTTATAGTTGAAGAGTCCAAAATTTTAGCATTCTCGTTCAGTTAATATCTGTAAGCGAGTTTAAAGTATTGCCCTCCCCCGTAATAAAAAGTCTCTCACACAGACCCCAATAGAGAACCTGAAATATCAGTACTTCAAGAAAAATACACATTATGAAATTCATGAAAAGATTTTTCAAATACTTAGAATATCTACTTTATCCCCTTCATAAAATAATAATAATAATAATAATAATAATAAATTAATTAATTAATTAATTTAAAATTTTAAAAAATCAAAAATTTGGGTGGGGGGTCCCCATGACCCCCCTCCCTCCGGCCCTGACCAGCACTACTATCAGTTTAATCAACTTAATCCCCTTTTTAGGTTTACTAATAATAAATAAATTAATTAATTAATTAAAAATTTAAAAAAATCAAAAATTTGGGTGGGGGGTCCCCCAGGACTCCCCTCCCTCCGGCCCTGACCAGCACTACTATCAGTTTAATCAACTTAATCCCCTTTTTAGGTTTACACTATTGTTATTTTAATCACCCTGTCAAACCTTGTCAATTTCGAGCGCACAATTTCTACACCTGCAGACGGGCAAGGCGAAAACGACAACGGTTATGTGCACTTCAGGTAAAGTTTGTAAATATTCATAAGTTAATCAAACTTTAATTATTTTATTCACACGTTCGGTAAAATTTACAACCTTTTAACTATTTTTAAAATACATGACGTGAGACATGGGTTCAAAGTCTGGCTACTAACATTCAAAGAGCACGAGATAATAGTTACGTTTTCCCAAAAATAGTTTATAAAACGAGAGTATATTAATGAATAGATGATAATTAACCTATTCAATGAGTAAGGTGAGATTTAGGCTCAAGCGCCTTTTGCAATTCTCCTAATATTTCCTTCTAAATTAAAAACGTAGTGGGATAATTTTTCGTTTTACTTCTCATGCTCAAATGAGTCAAATCAGAAATGTTTTAACCAGAAATAAAAAATAAATAAATGAAAAGTATAGGTATGTTTAAGTTTAGAGGGTCTACCCAGATTGATAGTTTGGTATGTTTCAACCGATTAAAATTAGAATTGACACAATTAGGATACCGTGTGTGATACGGTGGTTGATCATTTATACATTTTATGCATGCTTCCTAAGCAGTATTGGACATTATGTGCCACTTACCGTTTTAATAAATTTGGACTCATTTGCACTTTTTAAAAAATTTGGGACTATATTGGAATTAGTTCTTTCTTTTTCTTTTTCTTTTGTTTAAACAGAACGTTATATTTGTCATTTCAAGGCTTTTAATTGAAAAAATGGATGAAAATAATATTTTGCGCAATGCAATATAAGAAATATATTTGAAAATGTCAAAAAATGAAATGTACAAATGTTTTCCACGATAATAGTGAAATGTACGTTATGTGCATTTTCACTATTATTGTGGGAAAAGTCTTTATCGTTAATTTTTTGACAATTTTACCCTTATTTCCACTTTCATTGCGCAAAAGGTCATTTACTCCATTTTCTCAATTAAAAGCCAAGAAATGACTAATACACATTTCTTTTTGACGAAACAAAAAGAAAAAGAAAGAATTAATTACAATTATAGTCTTAAATTTTTTAAAAAGTGCAAATATGACCCAAATAAATTATTAAAAAGGTAATTAGCACATAATATCTCAACATTTCACCGTTATTATGAAAAATATCTCTATCTTTCATTTTTTTTGGCATTTCACTCTTAATTACACATTTGATTGTCTAAACCATATTTTCTATCCATTTTCGTCCAATTTTTCAATAAAAAAAAAAAACTGTAAAATGACAAGTATACTCTCATATTTTAATAACAAAGTTTATTTACGATTTTTTAATAGTTTCTTTGAGACTTGTTTGCACTTTTTTTTTAAAAAAAATTAATTTTTAATCTTCTAATAATTTATTTGGGACTCGTTTGCACATTTTTTTTAAAAAAATAATTTCTAATTTTTTAATAATTTATTTGGGTCTCGTTTGCACTTTTTAAATTTTTTTAAAATTTCTAATTTTTTCATAATTTATTTTGGATTCATTTGCTTAATAATTTATTTGGAACTCGTTTGCACTTTAAAAAAGAAAAAAAAATTGGAATATGGTTGCAATTAGTTATTTTTTTTATTTAAATAGGAGGGTATATTCCTTATCTCACAACTTTTATTGAGAAAATGGATAGAAATGATGTTTGTGTATTCAAATGTGTAATTAAGGGTGAAAATGAGAAAAAAAAGTGAAATTTTTTTCACAATAATAGTGAAATGTTTGGACATTATGTGCTAGTTATATTTTTAATAATTTTTTCGGGACTCATTTGCACTTCATAAAAAATTCGGGACAATGGTTGCAATTTATTTTCTTCCTTTTGTTTTGTTTAAATGGAAGGATATATTTATCATTTCATAGCTTTTAATTAAGAAAATTGATGAAAATGATATTTTACGTAATGAAATGTGAAAATAAGAGTGAAAATAAGGGTGAAAATAAAAAATAAAGATAAGGACATTTTTAATAATAACAGTGAGTAGTTACCCTTGTATATTGCTATACTATTCACCTTCCCAAGCTATTCGTCAATAATTTTTCACAGCGCCTTCCAAATTTACAAAAATCTAGTAATTAGTGACAGTACAGTGATATGATGTCGACCTTTGATCTTATGTAGACAAATGAAGGGTTTTCATATCAATGCATATGTATAGATCAATAGTAGTGAGTAGTGACTATATTTGTTACTAATTTATAGCTTGCTATAGAAAATGCGAGGACAAATATCGTTGTGTAATTCGTGCTAACCATCCATTATTCATTCCTCGATAATGAAAATCAAATATCGTGTCACTAATTGATAACATCCTGATAAAACTTCTCGTGCTTCATTTCACAACACAACGATATTTGATTCTCAATTATTTGAAGTTTCAACATTTCTCTTTCATACAGTCTTTCAAAATCTTAGTTTGACATTTTCGGTCATTGAATGTAACCTCTTTTATGTTTACACTCGTATAAAACAATTTACTCGAAAGCATGTTTAGCTAAGTTTTGCTTGCAAGTTAAAAAGTTATTTACAAGAAATTAACTTGTCAAAAGAAATACTTAATTTTAATTAAAAAGTATTAATTTAAAAAAAAAATTATTTATAAGGGTCCGTTTGATTGTAAGAATGAGATTTGGATAGAAAGAAAATAAATTTCAGGGAATTGAATTGCCCAGATTTATTTTCCTGTGAATTGTCAATTAAATGTGTTTGATCGATATAATTTTTCACCAAGAAAATGTTGAAACTTTGGATCTTTTGGTGTTCGTTTGACTTTGTTTTTCATGAAAATTGTCCATTAAAGAGTTTTTTTTTTTTTTTTTGAATTGGAATATAATTTGTTACCATTGCCAAAAAAGGTGAAAACCCATTTTCCCACTAAAATCATGGAAAAAGGGTGGGGGGTGGGGTGGAAAATTAATTTCAAGGACAAATTTGGCTATCAAACACTAAAAAAGTTGGAACTTAAAAAATAATTTCCAAATTTCATGGAAAATAGGATGAATGGGCCTAAGTGATTTTGAGCTTAGCCAATAAATTTGGAGATAAGGGAGCAATAGAGAAGATGATAGCAGTCAAATAATGGAGTTGACGCGTATAGGAAAAATTGCTATTTATTCCATAAAGATGGTGAGACTTGCTGACAAATCTTGTGGACAATATGGGTTTTAGATGACTATTTCAATGTTTGGGAAGGGAAATTTTTATAACGTCTTCTATTGTCATTGTCAGTGTGCACAATTAAAGTCAAATTTTATACGAGAGATTGTGTTTTCACTCTCGGAACGTGTTTGGGAGTGTTGTTCTGAAGTTCCAAAAGCATTTTTGAAAGTATAAAAGTGTTTTTTAGTAAGAGCCTGTTTGGGATAGCTAAAAAGTCAATTAAAATTGAAAATCTAGTCGTTATTGGGTCTCACTCATCTAATAAAAGTCAACAATAATGACTAGTTTTTCAATTTTAATTCGATTTTAATCTCTACCAAACGAGCTCTAAAACTATAGATGTTAGGTTAAAATTTGAAAAATACTTTTTAATTAAAAACGTATTTAAGTTGTTTTGAAGAAGCTCAAAATTTAGGCTTTTCTTAAAAATTATAAATTCAGCTTTTATGGAAAGCTGAAATTTGCATTGGACGTCGTCATTAAATTATCTTCAATTTCTTTTATCAAATAGCATAGCTTGTTACATTATTGAAATTATTATTGATAGGAAACCAAATTCTTACTAGCATCCTAATCATCATGAAAATTAATATTGATTTTAAATTCATTTCTTTTATCAAATTATATAGCTTGTTGCAATAAAATTAATTTACTTTCACGTTATGATGATTTTTTTTGAATTTATTCGTTGATTGAAATATACATCAATAAAAATTAAAAAAAATGTGTATACTAAAATAAATGTATCTTGGTAATTTAATTATATGAAACATTTAACGACATATTTTCGTCTAGAGTTGCATTTTATTTGTATAGTGTCAATGTACCACGTTACACGCCCTAGCTAACCATTATTATTTTTCAATAACTCAAATAAAATAGTTAGTCGCTAAAAGAGAACATCCTAATAAAATATTTTCGTGATTCATTTCATGACAAGACAATAGTTTCAACATCTCTCTCTTTCGTACAGCTTGACAATTTGCTGTTATTGAAAATTCAGTCAACTTAACCTCCTTTTAATTTTACACTAATCACCCTTACAAACCCTATCAATTTTTCATACACAAATTCTACCTTTGCATAGTGTATCTTCTACAACAATGGGAAAATTTTGTGGATTACAAGTTTATGTGACTATTTCGACGCTTTCAAGTCGAAAATTGGTGATATTTTGCATTATCATTGAGCAATAGTTAAGAATTAAACTTGATTTAAGTGATTGTTTGACAATTATAAATGCTTATAAGTTGATCAAACTCTATTTTTATCCACATATTTTGTACAATTCGCTACTTTTAACTGCTCGAGACACTAAAATTTAACTGATTACCGTTGTCGGGTTTGCGAAAACGCAAGGATAAATATTTCTTTTTCGACCCTTATAAAGTCACATGTAGAATTGTTAAACTTGTTAAGACACAAAATTTTTAAATTAGTGACGACAAAGGGAAAAGATTTGCTTCGCTATTTTGCCATGGAAATTGTTCGTGGTTAGTTTTGTCCAAAATTGAAGTTTATGTTGCTAGGTTTATTAACAAAGCTTTTATCATTTGATTTTTCTGATTAAGAATTTTCGGAATTGCAAATGTGTCATGATATAAACTTCTCATGCTTATTTTCCAACATGACAATAGTTGATTGAAAACGTATTTGAAGTTTCAACATTTCTCTTTCATATACACTTTCATGATCGTACTTCGACAAATTAGTCATTCAACTTAATCTCTTTTATGTTTATACTTGTAAAATAATTTACTCAAAAGCATGTTTGGCTAAGTTAAAGTTATTTACAAGAAATTAACTTGTCAAAATAAATAGTTTAATTATTTTCAATTAAAAAATTATTAAATTAAAAGTTACTTATACATAAGTGTTTTTAAGCTTATCCAACAATTTTGAAGAAAAGGGAGCAATTGAGAAAATGATAACAGTCAAATAAAGGAGTTATTTATTTGTTGGACCTTTTAGACCCCTCTCATTTTTATATGAAAAATTTCAACCTTTGCATAGTGCATTCTATAACGATATTGAGACTTGCCAAACATGGAAAAGTCTTGTGGATAATGAGTTTTAGATGACTAGTTCAATATTGCTTGGAAATAGGGTAAATTTTGGTGATGTCTTGTAACGTCATTGTGCAACAGTCTAGTCTAAGGTCAAACGAGATTTTATACATGATTTGATACACACAAATTTAGTGCAGTTGATTGACTAGGGCTAGACGAGTAAACTTGCTAAGTTTTGGATAATGATAGGATAAAGGATAAAATTTTAACTTCTCTTTTCATTTTTAGAGCCCATTTGAGCCATATTTTTTCTTCATTATAATGAAAAATATGACCATTATTCATCACATCAACATTAAAATTCAAACTTTCTATCTCTTATGTGGGGCCCATAACAGTTATAATTTTCATTTTCATTCTCATTATAATGTGACTCAAACGGATTCTTAGTGTGTTTGGAGAACTTTCCTAAAGCCCAAAAGCACTTTTGGAAAGGTAAAAGTGTTTTTTGTTGAAATTATAATGGCCAATTTGGTATAGTTTTTGCTTCTATTTTACTTCCTGTAAAAGGGATTTTGAAGGAAACTATCGCAAATTTTGTTTGAAAATTATTTTTTTAAAGGTAATTCATATTGTGAAAGTGCTTTAGAAGAAGTCACATTGGACAAATTTCCTCTAAAAACTTTTGTAACTACCAAAAGCACTTTCATAAAATCAGTCAAACATGTTCAAAAGTAACTTTTGAACATCAAAAGCTCATTTTGATGTTTCAAAAATCATATTAAACGAACCCTAATTGTTTGGTTAAAAGTCAAAAAATATTTTTTTGATCAGAACACAGCTTTTTAAACTGTTTTAAAGAAGCCAGTTTTAATTTAATTTATTTTACTTTAATGTATTTCTCATAATCATTTTACTTTTTAACTACACATCTTTCAAAAAATACTATTTAAACCATAGTCTTTTTTTTTTCAAATTAAAGCTCAACAAACAAGGGCTTAAAGCTTTTCTAAAAAATTATAAATTAAGCTTTAACAGTAAAGAATGATTATTTATTTTTATTTTTTATGAACAAAAAGCCTATGGGTTAGTTTTGACAAAAGTCACTAAAATCTGTTAAAAATTTCAAAATTCTCATTGAAATAAAATTGTTACAGTAGAAGTGTGAACCTAAAATCATACGTGTCAGTGTTAAATTCCAACACAAACACAAATATTGTTAACTAGTATGCCATACGAGACAAAAACGCCATGCCTTCAAAAATTCGTCAACAGAGATACCAAGTTTCACATATATGATTTTAGGTTAGCGTGTCTAGTCGAGTAACCATTAGTCTAAATGTTAGAAACAAACTACCGTAGCAAGAAAACTACTTCACAAATGTTTAACAAACTTTAGTGACCATTGATGAAAAATAACCCCTAAAAACTTAAACTAATGATATGTTTGAGCCTCATTAATTTTTTAGGATAATAGATTTTTTAATAGTGATTTTTTGAAAAATATGTGGTTAAAAAGTAGGAAGAAGTTTTAAATTTACATATAAAATTATTTTATTAGGAGGATGTGTTATTAAAAATGAGTATAGAAAAAATTAAAATAATGGATCTCAAACATGGCTAAATTTTTATTGGAAATTACACGCGATCGCACAAACCTACTTTTCAACTTATCATTTTCAAAAATAAGGAATAAGCTTTTTTCTTTTTTTCTTTCAAAAATTAAGTATATCCCACCCACCACAAACCCTAAGGCCATGTTCTCTTTGTCATTTTCAAGTCGTTTTCTGTTTTCAATTTTTCAAAACACCAAAAATGCATTCTATCATCCATTTTCGAAAATGAATTTTTGAAAATACAAAACAAATTTGTGAAGAAAACACAAAACCGTGAAAATCACGTTTTGGACGTTTTCCTCACAAAACACGGAAAATGGCCAAAACACGGGAAATGCCATTTCTCCTTCCTCTTTCATTGTTCTTTCTGCAGAAAATACGAAGGCAAAATGAAATCTTGGATCCTTCCTCCTCTTTCTGCTTCATCTTCATCAATCTCCCCTCGAAAGCGGAACGGATCTAGAGGTGGTGGGGCGTCATGTGCTGCTTTTTTACGACGACGTCACGGCGTCGTTCGTGAATTCCGACGACGCCTCATCGATTGGCACTCCCTCCAAATCGACCGGTATGACGCTCGTCACCTACTCGCCGCCCCTCCTTTGCCCCGCCGCCACAGTCGCAACCCCCAATCTATTTTCTCTGAAGATCCACCATTGAAACTCAACTCAATCAGCGATATCTTGATCTCCCTTCTATTCCTGATCAACTAGGTATAGTGTAATTTCCTATCTTCTGCATTTTCTTGAGCTATTTATGTTTTTGCAATCTTTGATTATTGTTTTTAAGGCATCAGAGATGCTGTTTAATTTCTTGAAGGGATAACTATTTAGGGGGAGCTTGGGAGGGGATTTCCGAGAGCTTTTTCTAATAAATTGTGTCACTGAAAATTTCTAAATTAAGCACCAAAATACATTGGCAATTGACAATGTTGCCCCACTGGACCCTTAATTTTATGCCTTTGGTGAACGTTTAAGTAGAGGAGGTGGAAGAAGGCAGATTTGAATGATCGTTTAAGTAGTTTTGGGACACTGGAATACTCAATTCCAAGAACCCAAGGCAAGCACTCAAATCGTTTAACTCAGCATCGAGAACCATAAACCTCTTGAAGACTTTAAAACTCCATTCTGCTGTAATATATTGCTTAACTGAAGCGAAATTATATGTGAAGGCAAGATGTTTGATAAAAGACCTCATTGAAACATTGCTGCAGAATCGGAAGCCCCCACAAAGTTTGTTTCTCGCTTTTCAATGCGTTTAATCAATTTGAGAGTGGGGGAAGTAATATAAATGTGTTTGGAGTGTTGATCATTGCTTTATGCGAAAAAGGGTCTTGTCGATGAGGCTTATTGGGTGTACCAAAAGATAAGAAGATTGCCTACTACTCAGGCTTGTAATGCAATTTTAGAACGGGTTTCTTAAGGCCGGATGGGTTGAATTCATATGGGAAGTTTATGGATGAATGGTGTCAAATGGCATGTTGCCTACCGATGTAAGCTACGGGATATTAATTGATGATTGTTGTGATCTGGGGGATAGTGCGAGAGCAAACGTATTTGGGTTTTTGCTAAACAAGAACAAGATTGAAGACTTCTATGGTACAATAGTTAAATTGAAATAATAAAAGTCCCCATGGAATAGGAGAGATGCTTTATAAATCGACAAAAGGAACCTATACACTGGGAAGCACCGACACGTTGTCGACGTTAGCGTATCAAACACCATTACGTTTTTTACACGTCATTGACTCTTGTCGAAGATCCCTTGCGGTATGTCGAAGATGAAGAAGAAATGAGGTCGGCAACTGAAAACATGTAAGCAAAATCGGAGACTACCGCACTTCTGAAGAAGAAATGCAGGGATGGTTAGAAGAAGTGCAGAAATGGCTGAGGAGGAAGAAGAAACACTGAGACACTGAGGAAGAAGACGAAATATAGAAGAGGCTTGTTTGGATATGTTTTGGAAATGAAGAGGCATTGTATATGTTTTAAGAATGAAAAGACGTGTTTGGACTTTGGGGAGTAAACCCAATTATTGAAATCTACTATTCAAGTCAAATGCGTTGGGCCACAAAACATTAAATAGTCTGCAAAATTTACTTTTTCTTTATCTATGAAATAGGCTTTCTTTTCGGTTTACCCTCGAGAAACCAAAAAATTATTTTTTTACCATTTTACCCCCAATAAAAAATAAAACTTATAAAGGAAGTCAAATCTTCAATCCTCTTTCTTTATAATGGTAATACACGTAAATTGCAAAAAAAAAAAAAATTATTACTTAAGATTATTAAATTAAAAAAAAAATTTAATCAACGTGTTGGAACTTTTTCGAAAAATCGAGTGTCGGCGTGTCGGACACTTGTTCATGTCTGTATTAGTGCTTTTTAGCCTATACATGCTGGGAGGAGTTCACATACACGTGTTCATGTCCAAGTCAGTTCTTTTTATCCTATATATGCTGGGAGGAATTCACATTCATATCCTTTTGCATTCTCTACCCACTTATTTCCATTTATAAAACCATATAAATATATGCATTTCATATGCCAAGAGTTGACGAGAAGTGTGGTATAACAAAGTTTTCAACACTTAAATTGTATTAGTTATATAGCACTCGTTTGGTGCACATTAAAACCAACAAAATGCATTCTTTCTGTCAAATCATGCACAATTGCTACAATGAATGACTTGCAATTGAATTGAATTCTATGCCTTTATTCCCTTTTTGCCCCTCTATGACAATTGTTAAACCACAATTATTCAATATTCTTGTACACTGGATGAACGGTACCAAGAGTCACATAGTGGAAATTGATTTCATTTGACATTAAATTTTAGAACTTTTTTCGTATTTGCCAATTTATGAAAATGATTCATTCTCCTAAAGTGAAATTAATATCTTGTTACAATAAATCCCTCATTTGACATAGCGTTGAACCTCACTACAAGCCACGTGAGAACACGGCTCAAGTTTTGCATCGAATGATACGCCTCATTAAAAAACACATTGTCATTGTTGTTGTTGTGTCATATAATCGCGAAGTCTATCCCAATCACTTCACTGCATTTTCGGAGCATTCATTTCGGCATGCATTTCATCCTCGATTGTTGGTAGCTCTACCTCGGAAGCATCATCATCTGTTTCTACTGTCCTAAACGCTTCGTCCACCACTCCAGAACGACGTAGAAAATTATGAGTACACATCGTTGCGAAAATGGTAATTTGAGTGTAAAACAAATAGCTAGGCATACGATCGAGGATTTGCCATCTTTGCTTCCACACACCAAATGCACGTTCAATGACGTTCCTGCAAGACGAGGGTTTGTAGTTAAACCTCTTAGAGCATTACTAAAATGATGACGACCTGTTCCATCGTCGCGAAACTCTTGAAAATGGTACAATATATTCAATCATTTGTAAGGGGTCATATATCCCGATCGATGAGCAAACCCAGAACCAAATAATACTTTCTCGGTGCTGGTAATGGAAAATGAATTTCAGGATTATGTATAGCGCGAGCTAGTATAAGAACGTCGTCCGTAGTCCCGGTTGTGCCAACAAGTACGAACATGAATCACAAGTTAAAGTCACAAACTGCCAACACATTTTGCGTTGGCACTCCTTTTCGGCCAATGAAGTTCACCCGCTCGTGACGCGGTAGCACAACTTTCACATGCATTGTAGTTCGATCTTGTTTGTATGAGTTGAGCAGATAACACAATGACAACACGGAGAGCCTCCTTGAAGTAGTGACATACTGTTTGTAATGAATGATTGAAAATCATTGTCACCTAACGATACCCCTTTTCATGCACAAGAACATACCGACTTGCTCATAGATATCGACTCGCTGGCTACTGCGTAAGTCGTATTCGTCCCTTAGAATATGTGCAAAGTGTCGCAATTGTTGTGGGTGCATTTGGAATTCTTGATAGCACATTTGTCCGTTCTCTTCCATTGCTTCCTTCATAAACATATGTATTTTCTTGCAAAAGGAAGTCGTTTGATGCAACGTTGCTGTTTGTAATAGTAGTTTCTTGCATCGCTTGATGTGATTCGACAATACGTTACTCATTTCATAACGTCATCTGCTAGTTGACTAACGAAATCTTCATTATCGACTTCTTCTTTGTCTTCGGATCCCGATTGAAGTGCACATTTGAAGTCGAGATAGTCCATCATGTAATTGTAGACTACGAAATATTTTCGCTAGAAGTTTTGAGTAAGAGGAAAAGAAATAAACTCCTCGTCAAAGTGGAAAGATGTGTTACTAACCTAGCATTCAACCCAAATGTATTACATATACAAGTTTACATTGTAGGAACGTGGTTTTCGTTTCATGACATTTCAATGCAACTTGTACGTTATGGTTTGAAAAAGTAAAGGCCGAGTCTACTATACTACATGTGACTTTATCGCAGCTTCGCACCAAATTATATTTCTTGTCATTCAAACTAATGAAAAAGTATGAAGAGAGAACCTTTTTTACCGGTTCACAAGAAAGTTGGCTAACTATTTCTCTTTCAAAACATAGTCCTTCCGGAATTGCGCGGATGCAATACGAGAGAATAGACCGGAGCAAACAGCGGTCGATCCACCCCGGACCACCATCCACCACTAGATGCACGGTCTATACATTGCCTCCAAGGGCTTAACTTCAGACAAAGTCAGTCCACTACAATATTCTTCCATATCCACAAGTTCACATCCAAGCCTTTCCCACTCAAAACACTGTATGAATGTGCCTAACGCCAATGCCATCAACCGTATAGCCATGCTGGACCCCGGACATGCCCTCATTCCCACTCCAAACGGTAGAAACACATTTGTTCTATCTTTACCAACATGTGTCTTTTCAGCATACTTTGTCCTCACTCGCACGCTCCCCGAGAAAATTTCCCAGGAGGTCACCCATCATGGAATTGCTTCAAGTCAAGCACGTTTAATTGTGGAGTTTCTAACGATGGGCTTCCGGAAAAGAAGGTGCACCTTGTTGGTATGAGTAGTACCTATCAAATCTCTTAAACTTTCGTGGTCTAGGGGTATTACATTCATCCCCCGTTAGACTCGCGACGTCCTCGTCGCGCTTGATCCATCTGAGGATTCATTGCCAGGCGTTGGGATTCTAGAGGTGTCTCCTACGGGTTCAAGAGGTGGCTCCCGTCCTTTGGCGTAGCACTTTGTCTCGCATAGCACCCGATTTTCGGCTGGCAAACAGGCTCTGATACCATTTTATACAATTCAAAGAAAAGAAAGGAAAAATGGAGGCTAGGGTTTCATTAATAATGCATAATAAAAAAGTGAATACAAAACTTAAATATAGAGAGACTATATATAGTCTAAAATAAGGGAAACTAAAAAGACTATTCTACCCTTAATAAATAATAAAATAAAATAATATCATATTTCTTAACATCTCCCCCCAAACTCACGATACGGCAGCTACAAGCATCGAGAGTTTGCCAACTAGAAAACGAAAACGAGAAATAGAATACGACTTGGTAAAGAAATCTGCAAGCTGCAAAGAAAAAGAAACAAAGGGCAAAGTAATTGTGCCATGCTTGAGATGATGACGAGTAAGGTGACAATCGATCTTAATGTGCTTAGTCCGTTCATGAAAAATCGAGTTGTGAGCAATCTGAATAGAACTCTGGTTGTCGCAATACATAGGAGTAGGATGAGAAAGAAAACTCTTATATCTGCAAGTAACCAACGTAGCCAAACAATCTCTTTGGTAGTAGATGTCATAGCACGATATTCTGTTTCGATTGAAGATTGAGAAACAATAGATTGTTTCTTGCTCTTCCAAGAAATAAGAGAATCACCCAAAAAAAATACAGAAACTAGTAACAAACTTGCGATATGTGGGATCACTGCCATAATCAACATCAGAGTATGCACGCAGCTCTAAGGAAGATGTGGATGGAAGTAAAAGACTCTGAAAGACTGTACCCCGAAGATACCTCAAAATACGAAGAACAGCTGCCCAATGAACTGTAGTAGGAGAAGCAACGAACTGACTAACAACATGAACAGCATATGCAATATCTTGACGAGTAATAGTGAGATATACCAAGCTCCCAACAATAGTACGATATAAAGTAGGATCCGACAAAGGTAAACCATCAGAAGAAGAATACTTTGCATTAACCTCAATGGGAATATCAACAGTCTTATTATCGTAAGTCTAGCCCGCTCAAGAATATCTGCAACATATTTCGACTGAGAAAGAAGATAACCTCTAGGTGAGCAGGCTACCTCAATACCCAAGAAATATCGTAGAGAACCCAAATCCTTCATTTCAAACTGTCTAGCTAACTCTGTTTTCAAAACTGAAATACCATCAATATCATCACCAGTAATAATCATGTCATCAACATATAAAGATAGAATGATTTGACCTGCATCAGTACACTTAACAAAAAGAGCAGAACCATGACTACTAGAAGTAAATCCAAGGAAAGAGATCACAACAGAAAATTTCTCAAACCAAGCACGAGGTGCTTGTTTGAGACCATATAACACTTTCTTTAGCTTGCAAACATACCCAGAATCATGTGAAACACCAGGAGGAGGTGCCATATAAACTTCTTCTTGAAGATCTCCATTCAAGAAGACATTTTTAACATCAAGTTGAGAGACACCTCTAACGAACGGAAGCTACTGCAATAAGAGTACGAATAGTAGTTGATGATACATCTCTTGGTACCCGACCTCTACCTTGGGCTACCACAGCTGGCCCATAAATTTGGCCCAGTGAGATCGGGCTCGAGGTACTATAAGGCCGTCACTAAGGATGCATGGTCTCGATCTCGAGGCTGTGCCTTGCTTGTTGGGCCCTAGTCGATATACGAGGTCGGGGTCATATGCTCCAATTACGGTCCCTACGTCACGTGCCCCCCTTCCAAGCACACGTGACCATAGAGTCCTAGTTCAACTTAACTATTATACCCCTCCGCTTACCATAAATCTCGGCATGCCTAAAGGTCATACAATCCTAGTGCAACACAAACATCCCCCCAAAAAGGGAATATCAATCCATCTAGGACTCAATCACCACCCTATATAAATATGTGTCCCATCTCCATGATTAAGGTACGTTTTTCTCCAATAAGTATTCAATATAAAATCTCTCTTGGCCACTGAACTAACTTAAGCATCGGAGGGGCTACGAGGATACACCTCGACGCCTTTGTTTCAGGTTCTGAGGGCGGATCAGGTGGAGCTCTTCCATTCGGTTCGGGTCGATCCAGGTACGATTTCTTGCATCATCATTGGCGCCGTCTGTGGGAACTGTGACAAAAAGCCATGGTTAATACACGTTCAGGACAACTTCCAGCAAGCTCATCCGCTCCTAACCAGTCTCTCGTTGCGGACGTTCCGCCCCCAAGGAGGTAACGTCAGGAGAACCACCGTATCCGCTCACAACAATCACACCAGCCGCATTCGAGGAACTTCGCCAGCAAGTGGCCACACTAACTCAGTTGCTGCAAGAGAGAAGCACACCCCTGGTACCGTCCCCGCAAAGTGGCAATATGGCCCATGCTAGGGCTCCGGGTCCCAACAACTACGAGGCCGGAACATCGGGGTATACCCCAAGAACCTATCGAGCCAAGATCGTCGCAATGGATCCAGCCGAGTTGGCAAAGATTATCCAGGAAGGAATCGCAGCTGGGATGTTGCAGAAGTCAAGGGCAGTGGTAGGATTCGCCCCTAACACGCCATTCACCCCAGAAGTTTTGTTGTATCCCCTGCCGGATCGTTTCAAATACCCTAGAGTGAAGGAATATGACGGGACAACGGACCATATTAACCACCTGAACATATACACCGACGTCATGAACTTACAGGTCGCACCCGATGCTGTAATGTGTAAAGCTTTTCCTTAGACACCCACTAACGCCGCGAGGGATTGGTTTTCCACGCTAGAGCCCCACTCCATAGCCTCATTCTCGGACTTGGCTGACAAGTTCTCCGTTTTCTTTGCCAGTAGCAAACGCATCAGGAAGACAGCTGCATTCCTCATGCAGATGCGTCAAGGACCCAATGAGACTCTTCGCAACTTCATGACAAGGTTCAACAAGGAAAGGCTTTTGATCCCGGATCTACACATCATAGCCACGGTCTCTGCTCTTACATATGCAGTTAGGTGCGAAGCGTTCAAGATGTCCCTATCAAAAACTCCCCCGAAGACGATAACCGACCTACTCACCAGGGTAGAAAAGTACATTAACATGGAGGAAACTATGTTTCCAAGGAGAGACGCCCAGCCGGTGAAGAAGCCCGATATGAAGAGGCCCCATGAGTCCACCCAACGTATGGATCTCCCCCGAGGCCTACTAAGACAAGAAGCCCCCCAGACATCCTTCACCCGATTGAACAACACGAGATCGAACATTTTGATGGAGATCAAGGACCTCAGAGAGCTGAAGTGGCCTCCCAAGCTACAGTCTCCTCCCGAAGCCCGTGACAAGAGTAAATATTGTGATTTCCACAGAGATCACGGCCACACGACGGAGGGATGCTTCGCCTTGAAGAGGGAGATCGAGTCTCTCATCAAGAGGGGCCTCCTGGGCACTATGTAGGTAGAGACAAGCGCCCCCAGAACAGTCAGAACAAGGGGAGGTCACCGGACGACAAAAGGGATCAACAACCGACCGCGGGAACCATCAACGTCATCATCGGGGGTTTGGCCTCAGGAGGAGACTCCAACAACGGACGTAAGCAGTACGTAAGGTTGTATTCCCTTGTCTCGAGTCTAGACATGAGCACTATGGAGGACATAACTTTCGGAGCGAAGGACTTGGAAGGCGTGTCTTTTCCGCATGATGATGCGTTGGTTATACGGCAATCATCGTTAACTTCGAGGTAAATAGGATCTTAGTAGACAATGGTAGTGCAGTGAATGTATTGTCGCTTGAAGCTTTCAAAAAATGGGCATCTCGACAGAACAACTCAGACCGGTCAAGACCCCCCTTCAAGGGTTTGGGGGAGGTATTGTTGTTCCAGAAGGTATCGCTAACTTACCCCTCACCTTGGGGTAGGAAGGAAAGTAGGTAACACAGATCGCAACATTCCAGGCGGTTCGAACACCTATGGCCTATAACGCCATACTTGGCAGACCACTGTTGAATGGCATTAGAGCAATCGTGTCAACTTTCCACCTGGCAGTAAAATTCCCTACGAGCATAGGGGTCGGGGTGGTCCGCGGAAGCCAGACAGTGGCTAGACAATGTTATGTCACCAGCGTTAAAGAAATCAGGTCGGACGTCATGCAGTTATCAGAGGCAGAACTCAATCTCGATCATGGAGGGAGACTAGCTCCGGTTGAAAGAATGGATGAGATCGAGCTCGAGCTCGAGCCTGGCAAGAAGGTTACAATTGGCCGAGGTCTTGACGCCACAACGAGGGATGAACTCGTTAATTGCTTGGCCCGCCATATCGACATGTTTGCTTGGAACGTGGAGGACATGCCGAGAATAGACCCTACGATCACCGTGCACAAACTCAATATTAATCCGGGTGCAAGATCGGTAAAGCAGAGAAGGAGACAATTTGCCCCGGAACGAAGGGAGGTCATTCAAGAAGAAATCGCAAAACTCCTGAAGGCCAACTTCATACGAGAGGTACACTACCCTGAATGGCTTGCCAATGTGGTACTGGCTAAGAAAGCCAACGGGAAGTGGCGAGTCTGCATTGACTTTACTGACCTTAACAAAGCGTGCCCAAAGGACAGCTACCCCCTGCCCCGAATTGACAACCCCGTGGACAGTACCTCGGGGCACAAGTTGTACAGCTTCCTGGATGCTTTCTCTGGATACCATCAAATTCTAATGTCAGAAGAAGATCAGGAGAAGACCTCATTTATGGCGGACTCAGCCATCTACTGCTACCAAGTCAAGCCATTTGGGCTAAAGAACGCAGGAGCTACCTATCAAAGACTCGTCATAAAGTCTTTACTAACATGATCGGGAAGAACGTGGAAGCATACGTTGATGACATGGTTGTCAAGAGTAAGCAGGTGGACGGCCATGTTACAGACCTTGAAGACGTGTTTGCAACATTACGGCGGTACAAGATAAAGCTAAATCCTGCTAAGTGTGCGTTTGGGGTGGCGTCCGGCAAGTTCTTGGGATTCATGATCACCCACAGGGGGATAGAAGCTAACCCTGACAAGATAGGAGCATTGGTTTCAATGGAACCACCAAGGTGTAAGAAGGATATTCAGAAATTAACAGGTCGGGTGGCAGCGCTGAACAGGTTTGTGTCTCGCGCGGCAGAAAAATGTCTCCCATTCTTCAAAATCCTAAGAGGTAACCAAAACTTTGAATGGAACGAAGAATGCAAGATAGCTTTTCAGGAGCTGAAGAAAGCCCTAGCAACCCCACCGGTCCTCGTTAAACCAGAGCCTGGCGATACATTACTTCTATACCTGGCGGTCTCGGAAAGTGCGGTGAGTGCGGTTCTAGTAAAAAAAGTCGGTAAGGTCCAACGACCCATATACTACATAAGCAAAGTGCTCCTAGATACAGAAACTCGGTATACGTTGGCAGAGCAACTTGCTCTTGCCTTGGTTGTGGTGGCCCGAAAACTCCGGCAGTACTTTCAGTCCCATCCAATTGTTGTCCTCACTAACCAACCACTGAGGCACATACTTCAGAAGCCGGATGTGTCGGGGAGATTACTCTGATGGGCGATCGAACTGGGGGAGTTCGACATAGAGTTTAAGCCACGACCAGTGATCAAGGCTCAAGCATTGGCTGACTTCATCGCAGAGCTTACCCCTAGATCCCGGGGGCCATATGTTGTAGCCCCGAACATGAACTCGGAGGTTTGGAAAATATACGTTGATGGAGCATCGAACAGTTCAGGGTCGGGCATCGAAGTCATCATCATTGACCCTACAGGAATAACCAAAATTCAATGTGCATTCAGGTTCGAATTCGAAGCCACCAACAACAAAGCGGAATATGAGGCTGTCATCCTAGCACTAGAGTTGGCACACAGCCTAGGAATAGAGGACATTATCATATTCAGTGACTCCCAACTGGTGGTCGGCCAGACCGGGGGCACCTTCGAGAGGAAAGATGAAAAAATGAGCTTATACTGTCTAAAGGCGCATGACCTCCAAATGAAGTTCAAGAGCTGCGAGCTCACAAAGATTGTAAGAGGTGACAACTCGAAAGCTGACACCCTGTCTAGACTTATGTTTATGGGAGCGGATGGGCTCGACAGAACGATACACTTGAAGATAGTGACAGAGCCCAGTATTAACCCGAGACCCAGCATCATGGACATTGATGATGGCCCCTCTTGGATGGACCCAATAATGGGGTATTTGAGCAACGGAAGATTGCCGCCCAACCCCCGGGAGGCAAGGAGCGTAAAGGCCAGAGCCGCGAGGTATTGTATTATCGGGGGCATTCTGTTCCGTCGAAGTCTTACTTTACCCTACTTAAGGTGCCTGAAGCCCTCCGAATCTCTTCAAGCCTTAGCGGAGGTCCACGAAGGTGTATGTGGCGATCATCAAAGGGCTCGATCACTAGCGTACAAACTCATAAGGTACGGATACTACTGGCCTAACATGAAGCGAAACGCCTCAGACTACGTCAAAAGGTGTGACAAGTGCCAAAGGTTCGGCAACGTCATACATACCCCCCGCCGAGGAGGTAACGCCCATTTCCTGCGCTGCGCCGTTTGATCAATGGGGAGTTGACATCCTCAGGCCTTTTCCGTTGGCTAGGAGTCAGCTGAAGTTCGTTATTGTGGCAGTTGAATACTTTACCAAGTGGGTCGAGGCCGAGCCGTTGGCAACCATTTCGGAGCCGAAAGTTAGGTCATTCGTGTGGAAAAACCTTATTTGCAGGTTCGGAATACCTAAGGTACTGATAACGGACAACGGAAGACAATTTGATAACGCACAATTCAGAAGTTTCTGTAACAACCTCAGGATCGAGCACCGACTGACATCAGTCTCGCACCCCCAGAGCAATGGCCTTACTGAAGTAACCAACCGGATCATACTGCACGACATGAAGACCAGGATTGGGGACGCCAAGGGAAGCTGGCCAGAGGAGCTCCCCGCCATCCTATGGACATATAGGACTTCTCACAAGAAAGCAATCGGTGAAACCCCATTCATGTTAGCTTTCGGTATAGAAGCTACGGTGCCCATCGAAGTTGACCTCCCAACGCAAAGGATGATTGAGCCATATATCGAAGGACAAATGACCGAACATCTTGACCTACTTGAGGAGGTGCGGGAGCAAGCATCTATAAGGACCGCAAGCTATCAGAGCAGAACAGCCAAGTATTTCCACGGTAGGGTGAAGTCAAGGAGATTTAGAGTTGTAGATCTAGTGCTTCGGAAAGCCGCAGCAGCTGGTCATCCACCGGGCAAGTTGGGAGCCGCATGGGAAGGGCCTTATGAAGTCATACGAAAAGTACGAGACGGGGCATACAGTTTGAGAGACACCTTTGGGAAGCCACTCCCTAGGCCATAGAACGCGGACAACTTAAAGATTTACTATAAGTAGTCAGCAAAGGCGGGTGTCAGTTACTCTGAGTTTTGATAGTCAGTTTTTCTTTTTATGGCATGTGTGCCCAAGTACTCTTAATTTCTCGATATGGACTATATACCGTGTAACATCAGTTATTTTAGAACACTCAAGTCCATTACGGCAGCTAGTTGTCTCCGACAATACTAAACCATAGACATCGACCTCGATCTTAATCGGTTCAAAGCCAACCCCTTTTAACGACATAAAAGAGGTCGAGGTCGAGCTACTTGGCCCATATACCAGCCAAGTAATACGCTAGAGCTCGTATAAAATACACGAACAGAGCTACTTGGCCCAGATATCAGCCAAGTAACACGCTCGAGCTCATGTACAATACACGACCGAGCTACTCGGCCCAGAAATCAGCTAAGTAACATGCTCGAGCTCGTCTACAATACACGAATTAGCTACTTGGCCCAGAAATCATCCAAGTAACACGCTCGAGCTTGTCTACAGTACACTACCGAGCTACTTGGCCCAGAAATCAGCCAAGTAACACGCTCGAGCTCGTATACAATACATGAATTGAGCTACTTGGCCCAAAAATCAGCCAAGTAACACGCTCGAGCTCATCTACAATAACACGATTGAGCTACTTGGCCCAGAAATCAGCCAAGTAACACGCTCGAGCTCGTCTACAATACACGACCGAACTACTTGGCCCAGAGATCAGCCAAGTAACACGCTCGAGCTCGTATACAACACACGAATCGAGCTACTTGAATTCCTCTACTGAGAGCAAAACTCGAACTCATGTAACAGACACTGACAACGTACAAAAGTAAGTACACAAACGCACAAAGTGAAAATATCGATCATTCATTAAGCCCAGATCGGGCAATGTACATAATACATTTTTCTTCAAAAATAAAAAATACAAATATATATTACATCAAAGATCGGGGATAAGCCTAGTCTGTGTCCACTGGCCGTTGCGCCTGCTGGCTCTTCATCATCAGGGGTACCGACCTCCTCACCGGCAGCATCCTCGGGTTCGGATTCGGAAAGCTCGAGGTCGTTTGCGAGCTCATTTACCGACTTCAGGTATTCTATGATGGGCTTCGCATCCTCGGGCAGCTTCGTTCGAAGAAAGGACCGGGCTAGCCTCAGGCCGTAATGATAGGACCCCGAGTCGTACTCCCTAAGAAGGGTCTTTTGCTCATCAGAGTTCTTGAACTCCTCGATCGCTTGAGCTCGAGCCCTGGCCAGTTGTTCCTCGACCCCTTTCCTAACCTGCAGCAGCTCCAGTTTCACTTCCTCAGCCTCGTCTTTTATTTCGCCCATCTGCTCCCTAATCTTCCTGATCTCGATGCGAGTAAGATCACGCTCGACTTCGAGCTCTCTAATGCGATCCTCATTTTGCCCCAGCGCAGCCTCGAGCTCTTCTACCTTGCTCGATGCCTCGAGGCTCCTCAAAGATAAGCCTCTAGCCATGCTCAGGGCCTACACAGACAATATCAATCAAAACCAGATACGGCTTCAGCAACTACAATTTTTACAAGTCAAAAGCGCGATCACATAAACATACCTTCAATGTAACCAACTCCAAAGCTCGAACACCTTCACCAGGATCTACCTCGTTTTTTAACTTCGCGACCATTGAAGGTATCAGAGGGCATCGAGCATGATTCTCAAGTGCCTCTTGACCAAGAGGGCCTTCATCCTCGAGGTCCACGACCTCGGTGGGTCCCCGAAAAGCTGATGGTCGGGGAGAAGGCTGTGAATTGAGCCCAGGGCTCCTTGATGTCTGCCCAGGCCCGCTGGGCATCTGGCTCGATGTGGCATCCCAAGCCCTTTTCTTCCCCCTAGACAGGGCCGGTGGCTTCGGTTTCGAGCCCTTGGATTTCTTGTGCACATTGGCAAGCAGAGCAGACGGGTTGAAAGACATCTCTAATTCTGCGAACGAAAAAATATAAGTCATTAGCCCGATCTAAGTTCAGGATTGACCTCAAGAAAAGAAAGGAATCAGACTCATACCCTCGATGCCCCTCACGTTGGCAAGGTCGAGGGTGTCTTCCTTGAGCAGGAAATCAACCTTAGCCGCCAGTAGTTCGTGATTAACTAACCTAAGTCTATCTCTCTCCAAAACTTCGAAGTAGGCTTGACCTTCGTTAAAACTGTCCTTATCAGGGACTGACCACATCGGCCTGAAAGGATGGTCGGGGTTTTGAGGTTTGACAAAAAAGTATCTCTCTTTCCAACCCCGAAGGGAGCTCGAGGTTTGACAAAAAAGTACCACTCGACCCCTCACTGTGACTACTGGACATGATAAATAAATAACTTAAGAGCTCGAACACTTACCTCTTAAGATGGACGCTAAACGAACCCCGATCTTGATCTCGAGTGACGTTGAGAGTAAAAAGTGAAAAAAATGAATCGTAAAAAGTGGGGTATTTATAGGGGCCTGAGGAAGGTGAAAAGTCTTTCAATCCTAGGCGTTGGTTCGTGCCACGTGTCGCTAATCCTTGTTTTTTACCTGTCAACCTGCACGATGCCGACATGTGGCGACCCATCAAGGCCCAACAATTCCAGCCTAGTTCCACAACGTCTCTATGCACCAGACCCCGTCATTCGGGGCTATCCCATCATCGACGGGCTCGTTGCACGGGGCTTGTGATGATATCATGATACATCTCTTGGTACCCGACCTCTACCTTGGGCTACCACAGCTGGCCCATAAATTTGGCCCAGTGAGATCGGGCTCAAGGTACTATAAGGCCGCCACTAAGGATGCATGGTCTCGATCTCGAAGCTGTGCCTTGCTTGTTGGGCCCTAGTCGATATACGAGGTCGGGGTCATATGCTCCAGGTACGGTCCCTACGTCACGTGCCCCCCCTCTAAGCACACGTGACCATAGAGTCCTAGTTCAACTTAACTATTATACCCCTACGCTTACCATAAATCTCGGCATGCCTAAAGGTCATACAATCCTAGTGCAACACAAACATCCCCCAAAAAAGGGAATATCAATCCATCTAGGACTCAATCACCACCTTATATAAATATGTGTCCCATCCCCATGATTAAGGTACGTTTTTCTCCAATAAGTATTCAAAATAAAATCTCTCTTGGCCACTGAACTAACTTAAGCATCGGAGGGGCTACGAGGATACACCTCGACGCCTTTGTTTCAGGTTCTGAGGGCAGATCAGGTGGAGCTCTTCCATTCAGTTCGGGTCGATCCAGGTACAATTTCTTGCATCATCAGTAGTCATTTTTGCAACAGGGGCAAATGTTTCCTCATAATTCATACCATACTGTTGAGAGTACTCTTTTGCAACCAACCGAGCTTTATATCGCTCAATTGATCCATCAGAATTAGTGTTAATCTTATACACCCAACGACAACCCACAACACTCTTACCATGAGGTAGAGGAACCAAATCCCAAGTACCAGTCTTATGCAAAGCAGAAAGTTCCTCATCCATAGCTTGCTTGCAAAGAGGATCAAGAATTGCATCTTTATAGGAAGAGGGCTCAAAGAGACAATGAATAGAAGCTAAAAATGAAGTAAAAGATGAAGAATAACAAGAATAAACAAAATCTGGTAACTTTATAGACTTATGAATGCATGTGAATTGACGTAGAGGTGGATCCACAATCTCAGACGGAGCTTGAGGGACCGTAGGAGAAGAGGGACGTCCAGGTGTACTGGAGAGTAAAGTGCCAGTACCTGTAGAATGATCAATACGACTTGGTTGTAAAGATAACGGGGTAAGAACATGAGAAGAGGTATTTGAGATACTAGGAACCTGAGATGACAAACTATCAGAATCGTCAGAAAATGGATCTATATGAATAAGATCAGATCTAGTCAAATTATGAGTAGTGGATGGAATAGAAAAGAAAGGTATATGCTCGAGAAAAACAACATGACGAGACACATAAAGTTTCTGAGTTGTTGGATCAAAACAACAATATCCTTTTTTACCTTTAATATAACCAAGAAAGACACAAATAGCAGATCGAGATGACAACTTGCTACGTTCTACATGAGGACGAAGAACGAAACAAGTACAACCAAAAACTCTAAAGAAAGAATAATCAGGGGCATACCCATACAACTTTTTGAAAGGAGAAAGACCTGAAATATGAGAAGATGGAATTGTATTAATCAGACCTACAGCAGTAAGAATAGCTTCACCCCAAAACACACTAGGAACAGAAGAAGACAACAAGAGAGAGCGAGCAGTTTCAACAATGTGCTTATATTTTCTTTCAGCAACACCATTTTGCTTAGAAATATCTGTACACGAAGTTTGGTGAATGGTTCCATCTAAGGCAAGAAGCTCACAAAATCTATTAGAAGTGTATTTCCCTCCCAAATCACACCTAAAACATTTGATAACAGCAGAATGTTAAGTTTTGACAAGAGAACGAAACGCTGAGTATATCTCAAAGAATTCAGAGCGATGTTTCATTAAATAAACCCAACAATAACGAGTATGATCATCAATAAAAGAAACATAATATCGAAACCCTCCTTTTGTGGTAACAGGAGAAGGCCCCCATACATTAGAATGAATCAAATCAAAAGGAGAAGAAGAAACAGAAATACTTCAATTAAAAGGTAAAGCTGAAAATTTTGTCAGTCTACATCCATTACAATCAGAAATATCACAAGGTTGTAAATTTCCTAACGCTCCAATGGAAGACAAAAATCTTAAACGAGAAGATGAAACATGACCTAAACGAGAATGCCATAAATAAAAACTAGAAAAAGAAGGACTCAAACGAAAAGAAGACAAATCAACACTAGTAGTAGAAGCAGCAACTGACACTTTTAGCTCATCCAAAATATATAGTCCACCCTTCCTACGGCATGTCCCAATCAGCTTCTAAGATTGCAGGTCATGCACATAACAAGAAGAAGAGGAGAACGATGCAAAATTGAACCTCTAAGTCCCTCAAAATCACTGCGAAGTGCAGTTAAAAACTGCACCAATCGTTGCTGCTCTCTACGAGCAATATAGGGTGTACTTGCCTTTAATTCGTCCAATTCTGTAAAAGCCAATTGATCCCAAAGATCTGTCATAGCAGAATAAAACTCCTGAATACTCATATTTTTCTGCTAAAGAGCTCGTATGTCATTCTCCAATTGATACTGATTCGCAAAATTTGACTGAGTGAATAACCTTTGCAGATGATCCCAAACCTCCTTTGCTGTCTCATATTTCGCCAACTCTCTGTCTATGGAATACTCAACAGAATTGTTAATCCAAGTAATGATTTTCAAATTATTTGATTCTCAGGTATCTACCAAACCAGCATAATCTTCATCGGTATTCTTAGGTTTCACAAAAGTTCCACTAACGTATCTCCACATCTTTTTACCCTTAAGAAAATTTCTCATCACATAACTCCAACACAAATAATTCTTTCCATCCAACCTCACACTCACAGATTGAAGCGAATCGTCTCTTTCAGTAGTCATAATCAAAGAATAAGGAAAAACAGATCTCAAAAGAAAGGAAAACGAAATACCAGATTGCAAAACGGAAAGAAAACTCTATCGAACTTGTCTTGAAATCACCAAAAAAAAAAAATTTTGGGGCTCCGCCCCGAACCCCAGCAGGGGCGCGCTCCCCCTACAACCCCCAGTCAACTCACCATGGAATTGGATCCGCGAAAGCTATGTTTGAGATTAAACTTTGTTCTATGAAATTTTGCTCTAATACCATGTTAAACAATTAAAAGAAAAAGGGAGGCTAGGGTTTCATTAATAATGCATAATGAAAAAAATGAATACAGAACCTAAATATAGAGAGACTGTATATAGTCTAAAATAAAGGAAATTAAAAAGACTATTCTACACTTAATAAACAATAAAATAAAATAATACTATATTTCTTAACAGTTTGAACTTTGTGGGCTCTTCCCAAACATTAGGGTCTCTATGAATTTCCCAGGCATTTACTAACAACGTGTGCCACGAGGAATTTCGAATCCTTGTACGTTGCAATCTTGTGATGAACAATGAGGCACAAGAAATGGACCAACAGGGTACAGCCTGAGCGTTTCATTGATTATGCAGTGCAAATATGATAGCTTGGGGAGATCTGAGTCCTTGAGCAATTTTCCAGGGGTGATCGTGTTCTCTATTTCAAATCGAGCCTTTTTCAGCTCCTCTGGTTGATTCAGCAAAAGTGACACTGCCCACTCCAAGGTTAGAGCTGTTGTGTGTGTTCCTACTGTAAACATTGGCTTAACCAAGATTGGAAGATGGGATCAATTTCACGATTTAGTGTTTGGTTTGTTAGACTAGACTGTAATGCATAGTATTCTATAGTAAAACATACATACTTACAAGTAACTTCACTTTTAAGTAATGTTTATTAAGCTTAACCAACTATGAACTTGGAATCAAAGGCCCCGGAAAAGGCTTACCAGAATGACTGCCTTGATGATTTCATCTGTGTAGTATTCTGGTTCAGTTTGTTGTAAGGAGAAGAGTTATTGAACAAAAGTCTTCCTTTTCGAACCAGTAATCATGCTGCAATTCTCATCAATCAAACCGTGTAGGAAATCGTCTCTCTTTCTCTGCAAATTTATTAGTTTCTTCTACATCCCTTTGAATCCCACCCATTTTAAAAGAGGAATATAATCACAAATATCCATAATATTTCCAGGCTCGAAAATTTCGTAATCCTCCATGGACCAGCGTTTTCCAGTTACCATCATAATTATCACATTGTAAACCAATTCAGATAATAAAATTTTCAGGTTCACTTTCCTCCAGGTTGCATTGACGGGGCCCTGGAGAAGTTTTTCGACTAGGAAATGAGTTTCATCAATCCGGATGGATGCAAAACGCAGCAGACTGGCGGGAGAGAAAATATGTACTGTGGATAATCGGCGGAGATTCCTCCAGTGGTCTCCATATGGGGAGAATCCAAGGGTGGTTTGGTTGTAGCCGAGGATTTTGCTCGCCAGGGATTCCGGCCAGTTGACGAATATGGTGTCCTTCTTTGTGAAGCATTGCTCGACCACCGAGTGGGTGGAAATAAGGAGGATCCCATGGCAGCCGAAATGGAGGTAGATGATAGGGCCATAGTTTTTGGACAGAGCTTGCAGAGCGCGGTGGGGCAAGGTTTTGTGGTGATGGAGATGTCCGAGTACTGGAAGAGCTGGCGGAGTTGGTGGCAGGTTTCTTGAGTATTTATTCGAAATCAAACTCTTGAATATAAAGAAGATGGAAAAAATAAGGAGTAGAGAGCACCAGAAAATCTCCATTTGAAGGAAAGATAGCCTAACCTATTGTCTTGCAACTCTTTTGTTTATGTTGTGCAAGTACTTCTTTATTTTCTTATTCATCTGTTCATGCATAGTTTTATGAACACTTGATTGCATAGTGGTGACTCGTTTTCTGAACTTTTCTGGATGATTCTGGAAAAGATTGTGTCAGGCTTACTGTAAACGAAACAGGCTGTTTGTGACAGATATGTTCTTTTCTTTTTCCATTTTGGTAAGATCCCAAATTGGGATGTGCAATGTTCTCAGCAGATAAGATTTGTTTTTGCTAGCCTTCTACATTAACTATATTTGTTTTAAACGTTTTAATGTGTCTTTATCTTAATCAAATCTCTGCATTTGATATTGTTGAAGTTAAAATATAGGTAATCAATGACATAGCGAGTGACGCTTTAGCTTTTGTGTGCTTTACAACAAGTTCCAACTCCAACTCCAACTCCAACTCCAACTCCAACTCGAGTTCCAACTACAGTCCTAACTTCAATTCCAACTCCAACTACAATCTGGGAATCTTGTGCTGACACATAAAGCAACGTGAGTACCTGACATCTTCTCGGGCATGGTATGATGAAAGAGGTATTATTTCAGTTGAGGAAGAGAAAGCTAATAGTTTATACATAGAATTTGGTTTCTCAATGGTATAATGATTTGGTAAAATGTGATCGTATGCCGATGAGTGTGTCTAATCTTTCAGATACATCTTGTTCTTGAAAGTTGTGGGCTTTCTTGTACTACAATTTTATTTCCAGCTGTTTCATCGATTAATACATACATGGAATGCTTTATATCTTGGTTCAGAATCTTCAGATTGATAAGATTCCGGTAGGACATAGGTTTTGGTATCATCGATTGATTCGTTGGTCAAGAGAGGTAGGATTGGTAATGCATTTCAGCACAAGAGCGAGCTCCGCCAATGGTGAATGTGTATCATTTGCTGGTGCTTTTCTCGATGGAGCAGCCAAAGCTCAAGATATTTATGCTATCTAGGTTTCTTGTGGAAGCCAAGTCTACAAGAAGATCTATTTTCTCTTGTATTGAATAAAGCAGATGTGGATGAACACATATTTCAGTGTTTGAGTGCTTATTTTCCGTTTTTACAGAGCTTCAACTCGTACAACCTGCTTTTTTCGATTTATTTTCAAAGTAGTTGAGACAAAAACATGAAAAGCAGCAGTAGAAATTGTATGAATTACAAAAGGATTGACCTAGTTTATATTCAAGTATCTCTTAGAAGCAAAAATCTACATTTTGTATCAAAATAACCACACAAACACTGAGTAAAATATAACATCGAGTATTATGAAAATGACTATATTTTTGAAGTAACGGATAATATGAGAGGAAAAACGCCATGGTAGTGTTTGTCGAAAGACTTATTTCATTTGTACTTGTTTTCTTCAGTACATTCAGCTCTTTGAAGGATGTCCTTGACACTTTTTAGTTTGCCAAGAGCATCTCCCATGCTTATGCGCTCATCGGGAGAATCAACAGTGCAAGAAAGACCAATCTTGAAGATTGTGAGAAGGCAATCATCTTGAATTTCTGGCTTAGTGAATTGGCTCTCATCCCAAATACTTTTAACATTTTGAAGTAACACAGGGTCCAGCACTTGATCCAAGTAGGTGGGAAAAGATTTTTCTACCCAGTTCTTAAGGCTAAGCCCTCCGGTGAAACTCTCGTCAGTGGGGTTCTTCCCCGTAAACAGCTCGAGGAGAAGAATACCATAACTGTACACATCCCCGGCAATGGATGGCTTCTCCCCAAAGCCATATTCTGCATATACCGCGTTAATGGGTTAAAAACACTAGACTAACTTAAGCAAAATTTGACTTGGGTTACTAAACTTTATTTTGCTCCAAATCAGTTGTTTATTTCCAATTAAACCTGTATATCGAATTGGCAGACGGAAAAGTTGACATGGACTTGAAAACTGTTGTTTTTTATTTCAAACATTCAACTATGAAAAAAGCGTGTTTTCCAAAATGAATTTCAGTTGCCAACAATAGTAATTACAAGAACTAACCTGGTGGAATGTAGCCAATAGTACCCTTCAGAGTGTGTGTAGAACTGATAGCAGTCTGATTATCATTTCTCTCAATCAACAACTTAGCGAGACCAAAATCTCCGACCTTGGGAGTCATGTCTGAATCCAGGAGAACGTTGCTTGGCTTCAAATCACAGTGCACTATGGGAATTTCAGTTTCATTGTGTAAATATTCTACAGCAGATGCAACACCTATTGCCAGGTTGAGTCTATCCATAGCATTCAATCCCTTCCCATCCTCATACCTTCTTTTTCCTCTTATCCAATCATCCAAGTTTCCATTACTCATGAACTCGAAAACTAAAGCCAGGAACGTGTCATTCTTGTTATCTATGCTAGAACACACAGTAATAAGTTTAACAAGATTCCGGTGCCTAATACGTCTCAAAGCTGCACATTCTGCTAAAAAGATCTTCTGGGATTTAGCCATAGTCATGTCGAGAACCTTAATGGCAACTGCAATTCCTTCTTGTATAAGTCCTCTGTAAACAGATCCAAAACTTCCACGTCCAATAAGATTTTCTTCCTTAAAATTCTCGGTTGCCTGTCGGAGCTCGTCATAAGAAATCATTTGATGCTGTCCCCTAAAGGATTCAAAATTTCCCTTCACCATTCCTTTTCCTTTCCTAATGTAGAATAGCAAGCCAACTGCGAAACAAAGTGCTACTACTGCGATGGGGATTACTATGATATAGACAGTCCTTCGACGGACATGGAAATGTTTACATGCCAAATCCGGGCAAAGGTTTTGGTTGCCTTCCAAATAAACTTTCTGTGGATTTGAAAAATCCGGAATTTCTCCTTCCAACTGATTGAAAGAGAGATTTAAGAGTTGCAGTGACAGCAAATTTTCCAGGTCAAGCGGAATTGCCCCAGAGAGTTGGTTGGAGGACAGGTCAAGAATTTCCAAACCTTTGACTTCTCCTAAAGTGGATGGAATTTGTCCTGAAAACTTGTTTCTGGCAAGTAACAATTGCTCCAAGCTCTTACAGTTCCCAATTGACTCTGGAATATTACCTGATATTTTGTTGTCAGAAATGTTGATTGTCTCTACATTTTTCAGGAGCTCAATTTCTACCGGTAGAGGACCTGTAAGATAATTCTGAGAAAGATTAAGGAATGCACTTAATTTGGGGAGTCTAAGAATTTCTCTTGGTATGCTTCCATTGAGCCTATTATCAGACAAGTCCATGGAAATTAAATTTTGAAAATTTCCAAAAGTAGTAGGTATGCTACCCTCCAACTCATTCCTGGATAGATCAATCCTATTCAATTTTTGCAGATTGCCTAAAGAATTTGGGATTCCACCCGAGAGATTGTTATCTGCCAGTCCCAGGACCTGCAATTCTGTCAACTGCGCGATTTCTTCGGGAATTTCACCAGAAACTGAACTGTAGCTCAAATTAATAATTGTAAGCCCCTAAGCTCACCAACTGAGGGAGGTATAGTTCCATAGATATTGTTTCCCCCCATGTAAAACTTAGTGAGAACCTTTGAAAGATTGCCTATCGAGTTTGGAATCTCGCCTTCAAAAAGATTAAAATCAATGGCAAGAAACTCTAAACGGGTACTGTTAGACAGTAACTCAAGAAAATTAAAACCCTCTTTCCCTGAGCTGACAATCCTATTGAATCCTATGTTGTACATTTTTAGGTCGGGGAGATTTCCGAGTCCTGGTGGTATAGTTCCATGCAAAAGGTTATGTGCCATCCTAATGATTTGAATGTTTGTGAGATTGTGCAAAGACCATGGAATAGTGCCCGTGAATTTGTTGAAGCAAAAATTGAAGCCTAGAAGATTAGGCAGTGTTAGTCCAATGTCTCCAGGAAGATCGCCAGACAAATTGTTGGAAGCCAAAGCCAAATAAACTAAAGAAGACATGTTGTATATTGAGGGAGGAACACTACCAGTGAGATTATTAATAGTGAGATCAAGAAACTTCAGATTTCGAAGAAGGGACAAATCAGAAGGTATTGAGTTACCTAGCTTGTTTGTGCCTAAATTCAAATCATTGAGGGATGAAATGTTGGCTAGAGATGGTGGAATAGAGCCTGAGAGCTCGTTTCTAGCCAAATTCAAAACTTGGAGCTGTTTAAGGTAACTAATCTCTTCAGGAATTTGTCCAGAAATCTGATTTTGCATCAAATCCAGGACTCTGAGCTGTTTGCACTGGCTTATATTACGCGGTACGACGTCTTCCAGGCTGTTGAAACTCAGGTTTAGAAAACGGAGGCGAAGAAGATTGCCAAACTCATCAGGGATTTTTCCTTTCAACTGGTTATTTTGTAGCTGAAGTGTTGTGAGAAAGGAGAGATTACCTATATGAGGGCTTATGGAACCAGTCATTCTAAGGTTCGAAAGATCGAGTCGAACGACTCGATGGCTTTGTTTGTTGCAGAAAACCCCAGTCCAGTTGCATGGAGAAAGATTTCCATCCCAAGTTGACAAAGGGGAATTAGGTGA
The DNA here is from genome assembly GCA_019097785.1 of Fraxinus excelsior. NCBI lineage: Eukaryota > Viridiplantae > Streptophyta > Magnoliopsida > Lamiales > Oleaceae > Fraxinus > Fraxinus excelsior. The sequence continues at coordinate 8,093,537 of CM032625.1, read as the reverse complement.
CTCCACGATTATTTGAGACTTGAATGAGATCAAGGCCTCTTTGTCAGTAGTTATGCTTAAAGAGGCTACAGATTGTAGATTAGGATAAGTGGAAATAAGTATAGGAATGACAAACAGAATCATAGTAAAGTTGGAGAAATCCATCTTGACTGAGAGGAAGGATGTGTGAAGGAGGTAGAAACCGGGCAGTTTATTATATAGGGATTGGGTGGGTCCCACAGTTGGTCAGACAACTTCCTTTTGTTCCAACTCAGTGACTTTTCTCAATTTGATCATTACAACTACATTTTGACGACTCTGTGGCATGCTGTGTACTAAAGCGTGTTTTCTTGCCAAGTCCGCTCTATTTATTGCAGGTTGAATTCAATGGTAGCCACCCAAATTCATACTTGATGTCACCACAGTCAGCCAACTTAATTTTGTTTCATCATGGCTGCCCAATTTGATTTTATTTCATTATGGTCACCCAATTTCATATAACATTTCCACATGGTCGCTGAACTTCTTTTTATCATTTTCATTAATTTTAAAAGGGGTAAAATGGTAACTTTGTATTATACATATAAAATTAAATTAAAACAAAAACTTATTTTAAAAAATTAACGTTTATTTTAAAATATTTTTAGTTTATTTTTTTAAATAAAATTTTATTTTATTTTATTTTTCTAAGTAACTTTTTTTAAATAAGTTTTTATTTTATTTTAAAATCGTTTTTTAAATATTTTTTTATTTTATTTTATTTTTCTAAGTAACTGTTTTAAAAAAAATAAGTTCTTATTTTATTGTTTTAAGTATTTTTTAAATATGTTTTAAGTTTTTTTTAAAATAAGTTTTTATTTCAATTTTTTTTAAATTTATTTTATATATATAAAGCAAAGTTACAGTTTTACCCCTTTTAAAATTATGAAAATGGTAAAAAGAAGTTGAGTGACTATGTTAAAATATTATATGAAATTGAGTGATCATAGTGAAACATTATGTGAAATTGAATGGCTTTGGTGAGATAAAATCAAATTGGGTGGTCATTGTGACACTAAATATTAAGTTGAGTGGTCATGGTGAAACAAAATCAATTTTGGTGGTCATGGTGACACAAAGTATGAAGTTGGGTGGCTACCAATAAATTTAACGCATTTATTGCAAATTAAGGTTAGGGTATTCAACAATTGTTGTATTAGCTGCGTTAACTGAGTTTATCTATGTCGATTAATTTTTTAAATGAGTAATCAATACTCACAAAATCAAATAACTTTATAAGAAAATATTATAAATTTTTTTAAAAAAAATAATTTATTTTTATCAATTAAGAAAAAAAATATAATCAAAACGTAAGAAAGAACGGTAAAATGAAAAATTTATGCTAAGATGGGAGTTTTCTGAAATTTTATAAAAGATAGAAGCATCTCCATTGTGTTTTCGCGCGTTTTTGCAACCCGCCAACAATTACGAGAGAGAGAGGGGTCAGACGATTGTGTAAGGAACAGACCTCTTGAGACAAAGTCCCAAAAAGGGGTGCGTATGCCAGTGAAGGATTACAATTGGGAAGTAGACAAAACGCCTCCAAGGGGCGCAAGCACACGAGTACTGAAAAAGGATTAAATTTAAATTAAGGAATAAAAATTACATGATCTTTTGTAGAGAGTTTTTGATTCGCCTATCCTTCCATGACGTTACTTCTTTTTATACTTCTTGAGCATCCTTTGGTTATCAAAACTGCTCAGATTTGCTCCATATCCTTCGTAACCGCCCACTCTTTTTAGTGAGGAACCGCTTGTTTGGGGAATAGTTGCTTAGTAACCGTTGCCACTACCTTTGCTGCTTCCTGGATTGTGGGATCGTACCGGGTTTACTTGCCAACCGCTTCCAAACTATATCCTTTAGACTTGTCTGATTCTGGGCGACTTGGGGTTCTGGGCGACAATGAGGCTATCGTCCTGGGCGATTGTGTCGTGCTACCTTCGTTCGGCCTCTGGGCGTCCTACAATCTTGGGGCGATGGTATTCCTTTGTTCTTGGGCTTCCAATATTCAGGTTTTTCCACAGGCCTCCAACTTGGGCTTTTCTTCTTGGGCCTTTTAATTGGCTTCTGCTGGGTCTTTATCTTGGATTTCTCAATTGGACTTCCTTTCGATTTTGGGCTGCATTTTAGTGTGTCAACAATTACCCCCCAATATGGCAGAATTAATACTAATCATTAATTTTGCCATATTCATTCTGTATCTTTCCCACAATATTTGAACTTCCCCAGAATTTCAATCGTCACTTGCGTTTTAGTGCCTGAAAGTTTGCGACGTTATAAACCCTTAAAACCCCAAAAGTACGCGGCATCCTTTTCATTTACATCTCTGCGGCATTACGTCTTTCTTCACCATTTCACCGTCTTCCTTGCGGCAACCTTCGATTTAAACCAAACAATCTTCGAGAGCAACTCACTTTCGGTGCCATAATGACTACTTGTCAAACTCCTTCGGACAATGTTTTCAGTTTTGAGGACTTCCAGACCCTTCTTGCAAGACCATATGTGAACCCGTCTTTTCTTTCACAATCCAATGCTGACCGCAACGAGTTTTATCTGGGTCCGTCGTTTAATGATGCTGAAGCCGTCGAACGGGCCGCGGTCGGTCATTTATTCCCGTGCTCTGAGGATCTCCCTTTCTCGCAATCTTTGCCATTGAGGCCGATCCATGATAGAGGTATTCGTACTTGGCCTAAAACTGATGCATCTTTCCGTAGGTGGCATGCACGTATGGTGGCTCATGGTCCCACCAAATTAATTTTTGAACGTGCTAAAATCTTGGACCTATTGGAGATTACCATTTTCCCCCCCAACATATGACCCTGTGCTTTTTCCAATCGCACTAAGTTTTTGGTCCCCCGAGTTCAATACCTTTGTTTTTCCTCTTGGTCCCATGACCATTACCTTGAAGGACATTGGGGCTTTGCTGAATCTTCCGCCTTTGGGCGATACTATTTTTCCTGGTATGCTAATTTCTGGTGCTGCCCCAAAATTTGATAAAAAGCTTACTGAGTCTTATTCGAGCCTGCAGGGCAGTTACGTCACTATTGTATCTGAACCTGGCCATTCTGAGCGAGTCGCTTTTCTCCAAGTCTGGCTTTGTAAATATGTCCTTTGTGTTCCTAGCTTGAAACCCTCTATAAGCTACCTGCCCTTATCTCATGAGTTGGCTCGGGGTAGACCTTTGAACTTATGTTCATTCCTCCTGGCTGCTCTTTATAGGGGCATGGCCATGCTCCAATTCCAACTGAAAAATAATGCATTTCCCACTGGCAGCGGGCCTTTATGGCTTGCTCAATTGTGGTTGAGATCTTATTTCCCTCAACTGGGTATTCCACCTTTTCCTCCCCGTGAGGTTTCCTGCTATGGGCTTTTTATTCATCAACTGAGCCCTGTAAATATGTCTATGAGAGACATTTTCACTTTCTTCCATACTTTGAATTCAACTCTTTCGTTCTTTCCTTTTTCTTCTGAGCAAATTCCTTCTTTTGTACGGCCTCCTTCCACTTTGGCCGAGGCGGATACATTTCTGCCTGTTTGGGTTCAATTTTTAGTAGGGAGAGAATTGTTTCATGACATTCTGATAGGAACCAATGCTAAGGCAGGGGTAGAGATATATGCGCCTCAATTTTGTGCTCGCCAGCTTGGTTTCGGCCAAATGTGGCATATCCCTCCTTGCTACTCTAATAATTTAATGGATCGCTTCTACATTCTCAACAAAGCAGAAGCCCAAGTCATCGACGCCCGTAATAAACTTTTGGCAACCGGCTTTACTTTTGCTCCCTTCAATCCTACTGCTGCTACTCATCCTCTTTTTGACCAACTGTGGCCATCAGTGAGGCAAAGATTATTTTCAACTGATGCGAATCGCGCTTTCCACCTCCTGAATAGACATGGTACTTTTCCCATTTCCACTGCGTCCCCTTCTCGTTCTACGCGCTCTGCTCTTTCATCCCCAACCTCGAAGCCTACCGTTTCTAAAGGTGCTCCCAGTCGCAAGCGGCCAGTTGCGACCGTAATATCTCTGCAGGATGATGATGATGATGATGACGCTCCCCTCATCATAAGGAAAAAGGTAACTGAACTTCACCTACTGCACAAGTTGTTTTCTTTTCATGCGATAATGATTTGCTTTAAAATCTTTCCAGAAGGATTCAACTTCTCCTTCCAGGGCTATAGTTTTGGCCGATTCTTCTTCATCCCTTCTCGTCAAGGCTGCGCCGCCCAAGCATCAAGCTCCAGCAACATCATCATCAGCCAATCCCCTTCCTCAGGGCGTCGACCCCCCAAGCGTGGTTCTAGAAGGTAATGCTTACTTTTGATGCCTTTGGCCTTTCTTTATCGCTGCTGTTTCATTGATTTACTGCGGTATGAAATGTGCAGAGATTCTGGTGTCTTCGTCTGGTGGGGAAGGTCCTTCTTGCCCAGCTAAAGGGCAATCTCCTCAAGTGATGGAAGAAATAAGGGGAGCGCCTGAATTTCCAACCACCGCCGATGAGGTCTTTTTACTGCGCTCTTATCTCTGATTTTGCTTTGTTGTGTAGAAAACCTTCAATATTGGTAACTCCTTTTTGTAGGAATCTGATAGCATTCTTAACTCTATCCAAGACTTACTCACCTCTTGGGCGCGCATGAAAACATCTTCTGCATCGTCTTCCATTCCTGCGAACGAGGACATGACACTTCTCAAACAGGCATTGTTTGAGTATGTTTCCTTCATGGACATGGAGATCGGTCGTGCCAGCGCTGCTCAGCAAAAGGCCAAGCTAGATATGTTGAGTGCGAACCTACTGCAAGTACTCTCGCTCCCATCGCTCAGCATTTCTACTGATTTTAAAGTGAAGCTGAGGGTTCTTCACGCCGACATCGTTTCCTTGCTGGCCAAGAACGCAGAATTGAAGACCAGAAGTGCCCAATATCTTCGCGCTTCTTCTGAGAAAGAGTCCTTACTCCAGGAAATTGACAGGAACCATGCTGATTTGACTGATGTTTCTTCAGAACTTGTAGTGGAAGACTCTTTGATGTTGAGCCTGGCTGCTGAAATGAAAGAGCTGCAAGCGAAAATGAACGATTGCAGGGCGAGAATGGCTGCTAAGAGGCGTACTGCATCCCAAGGAATTGCAAAAACCAAATCTCTATTGGAGCAGTATCAGAAGTTGGAGGTTGATGATGACTTAGTGAAGGAGTTAGGTATCCTTTCCTCTAGGCAGGGCGAAGAGTGGGATAGACTTAGGCAACAGATGCGCTCAACTTGGGGCGAATTGTAATTGAACATTTACTATTCTAATTTTTGTAACTTTTCGCGCTGACTGCCTTGATTTTATGTAATCTGATGTCATTCATCATCATTAATGAATAGTTATTTTGAAGTGGTGTTTATCCTTGATCGCCGATTTTCCTCGTACTCAGTCTTTGTGCCAACATTCATGCATATTCTCTGGCATTTGAATTTTCTTCCCTAAATGTTTGGGCCTATATTGGTTTCACTCACTGGTCATAAATGTGACCTTCCACATTCCGGCTTTTGATCTTCCAGCCCCTATAAATATGCCTGTTTATACTCATCATTTTCATCCTCATGCCTTCTCAAATTCAATTTCTCACCATCAGAGCTTCCTGCCACTGCATGGCACTCCGGTCGTTTCCCAACAATTTCTTCTTCTACAGGGATGGGTTTCTCGACTCATCTCCTTTGTTTTGACATCATTTTTGATATGGGAGGTATAGGAAATGTCAAACCGAGGCAAGATTTTTGCCATCGGTTTGCTTGTTGGGAGTGCTTCCCTTCGCCTACTATTGCAGCAATGCTTTTAGGAAGGCTGTAGGGAACATGTCACTCTCTTATTTGGCCATGGATTGAAGGGCTGCTTCTCCTCGTCTACCATTGCAGCAATGCATTTGGGAATGCTACAGGGGCAGTTCACCCTCTTACGGCCATAGACTGAAGGGCTGGCCGTACTGGTTTCACTCTTTCTGTTCCTTTCAGTCGGAGGATAATTTGTAGTGTGTCTCGCCTTGTATTTTGCATGTGTCTTTTAATTCTTGTAAAGACTGGTTTGTAAGGAGTACTGGATAATAAATGACTTTGTTTTGAATATGCCTTGTTCTCTCTGACTTTACTTAGAACGTGATCGTCCAATTTTATTTACCGCGAATCGTTCGGCATGAATACATCGCAATTGCAATTTTACCACTTACGCATCTATTCTGTTTATTTTGCTATCAGAACGTGATCGTCCAATTTGTTAACTGCCATCGCTTGGCATGGTTATATTACGATTGCGATTTTATCACTCATGTGTTTATCTGTTCACTTTCCCAAAGGGATGGAACATATCTCTTCAAGTACTTACCATTAATAAATCTTATGTGCCTAGTACCATCTAAATCTTCCAAGTGATAAGCTCCATTAGGCAGTACACTCTTTACTCTATATGGCCCTTCCCAATTTGGCGACCATTTGCCATACTTTGGGTCTTTACTATCTAAAGGAAGTATTGCCCTCCAAACCAATTCGTCCGCATTAAAGAACTTGGCTATAACTTTCTTGTTGTAAAATCTAGCCATTCTTTGTTTCTGAACTTGCAACCTGTCTAGCACGTCTAACTTCAATTCGTCTAATTCTAACAAATTTTGAATCAACGATTCCTTGTACTTATTCTCGTTCAATTCGTGCTGCCGACGCACCCTTATGGATTGCACGTTGATTTCCACGGGCAATACAGCCTCCTGCCCATAAGTGAGTTGGAAAGGCGTAACGTTGGTGCTTGAACGGGGCGACGTTCTGTAAGCCCATAAGGCCTTGTTCAAGTATTCGTGCCAATTTCTGGCATTTTCATCTATCATCTTCCTTATGATAGATTTCAGAGTCTTGTTAGATGATTCTGCCTGACCGTTTGACTGAGCGTAGTACGGTGTGGAATTTACCAATTTAATTCCAAACTCGCTCAAGAATTCCTTCACCTGATCTCCATTTAGGGAAGTCCCATGATCTGCCATTAAAGTTTGTGGGATCCCAAATCTGTAGATGATATGGTCTCGGATAAACTCTATGATATTTTTCTGGGTGATTTCCTTTAGAGGCACTGCCTCAACCCACTTGGTGAAAAAGTCCGTGGCGACTATAATAAAGGTGTGTTGTTTGGATGATGGAGGGTAAATCTTTCCTATCAAATCTATCGCCCAACCTTTGAACGGCCAAGGTTTGATAATGGGTGTCATGTTGCTTGCTGGTGCCCTCTGTATTGGACCGTGTTTTTGGCACGCTAAACAACTTTTTGCATATTGAACACACGATTCACCCATCTTTGGCCAAAAATATCCACTTCTAATAATTAGCCATCTCATCTTTTGGCCAGCCTGATGGGCTCCACATATCCCTTCATGCACTTCGGCCATAATTGTCTTAGCCTCTTGCAAGTTCACGCATTTTAATAACACACCATCAGAACGTTTTTTGAATAATTCTTCGTCTATTAATGCATAGTTCAATAAACGCAATTTCGTTCGTCTATCAATTCGCCCATCAAGCTCTTTGAAGGACTCTTTAATCTCATCTATCCAATCCAGTGCGACCCCATCTTCTATGCATTGAATTTCCATTTTCCTTGCCCTCCGCTGAACAACGGGCAACATAGTTCCGTATTCGTAGGTAGATTCCCAACTTATCGCCTTTGAATAGCCAGAAGCCAACTGGGCCAACTCGTTGGCCATGTCATTGTATATTCTATTAACACATTGAAGCTCTACTTGGTCAAATTCTTCCAACAATTCTTGGGCGATTTCGTATAAATTTATGATAGAATCACTTTGGCATTTGAAATCACCGGTCAATTGATGAATCACCAATTGAGAATCGCCCCTGACGATTACGTTCTTTACTTTCATATCTACCATCAATTCCAAGCCTACAATTAAGGCTTCGTATTCGGCTTGATTATTAGTACAGATTCTGTCCAAGGTGAATGCGAACTTATAGCAAACCCCTAGAGGATTTATCAAAGTCACTCCTACCCCTGCTCCTTTAGAAGCTTTCGATCCATCAAAATATAAAACCCATGCTTTTAATTCAAATGAATCAACCTCAAGTTCTAGTTCGTTAGGCACGTCTAGGCATGGATGATCGGCCAGAAAATTAACCAAGGCCTGATTTTTAACTGCCTTTTGGGGCACATACTTTATTTCGAATTCCGACAGTGCTAAAGTCCAAAGACCCACCCGTTGGTGTAAGATAGGGCGAGAAAACATGTATTTGAATAAATTAACTTTGGAAATTAGATAGACTGTCACAGGCCGTAAATAAGCCCTTAATTTTGTACATGTGAAGTATAATGCGAGACACAACTTCTCGATAGCAGAATAATTACATTCACATTTGGTTAACCGTCTACTTAAATAATAAATCGCCCTTTCTTCGCCAACTTGGTCTTCTTGTGCGACCATCCCCGCTATCGATTCTTGTTCAGCCGACACGTACAATTTCATCGGCCGCCCTTGGATTGGTGACACCAACACCGGTGGGCTTGTTAAGTATGTCTTCAGGCTTTCGAAAGCCTTTTGATGTTCTTCTTTCCAGACGAATTCGTCTTGATTTTTCAGCTTTAGGAGAGGCGAAAACGCTTTCGTTCGCCCTGCACAATTGGATATAAAGCGTCTTAGAAAATTGATTTGGCCTAAAAACCTTTGCAGTTCCTTTTTATTACTAGGAGCCTTAGCCTCTAAAATGGCCTTCGCTTTATTCTTATCAAGTTCAATCCCTCTTTTATGTACCAGGAATCCAAGGAAATTTCCTGCATTCACGCCAAACGCGCATTTCAAAGGGTTCAATCTTAGTTTATGCTGCCTCATTCGTTCGAATGAACATCGCAGTTGTTCAAAATGGTCTTCTTCTTTAACAGATTTGACCACTACATCATCTACATAAACTTCCACAAATTTGCCTATCATATCATGAAAAATGAGATTCATTGCTCTTTGATAAGTTGCCCCTGCATTTTTTAGTCCAAACGGCATTACTACCCACTCAAAGCACCCTAAAGACCCAGGGCATCTAAAGGCAGTTTTGTGTACATCCTCGTCGGCTATGTAGATTTGATTATATCCCGAATATCCATCCATAAAAGAGTACATCACATGTCCTGCAGTCGAGTCTACTAGAGAATCTACTGTAGGCATTGGATATTCGTCTTTGGGAGTAGCCAAGTTCAAATTCCTGAAATCTATGCATACCCTCAACTTGCCATTCTTTTTTAATACTGGCACTATATTAGATAACCACTCCACATATCTGGTCGTTCTAATAAAACCCGCTTTTAGTAATCGCTCTATTTCTTTTTTTGATCTCTGGCAATACATTGGGGGCGAAACGCCTAGGAGGTTGTTTATGAGGCTTAAAATTTGGTTTAGTCGGCAACCTATGTTCTACTAAGTTCTTATCCAAACCAGGCATGTGTTCATACTCCCAAGCAAAACAGTCTTTATATTCTTTCAATAAAGCGATTAATCTATTACTAACCTCGTGAGGCAGCATTTGGCTAACGAACGTTGGGCGATCCTCTCCTTCCTCACCAATGTTAACCTTGACCAAGGGGTCTTGAGCTTGTGCATATCCTGACTTAGGGATCTTCGTCGCTTCATCATCCACGTCGCTCAGAGAGTTTTGCTCTTCCAGGCAATCCACTTTATGAACTTCCCAATCCAAGCTCTGCTCCATTTCGGACACCATCAATTTGTCCTTCAGCATCTTTAACGCCGCTTCTTCTTTCTTCATACATTCACACTCTTTATTGAAAGCCATCAACTTGGCTCTGAAGGCCTGAACTTCGGCCTTTTGTTTTTGTTGTCGAACATTCATTTAAGGTTGTTTGGCTTCTTTTTTGCCAATTACTGGCTCTTCCAAGGCCACTATGTTTGGCCTCATTTGATTAAACATTTCAGTGAGTGAATCCATTGAGAAAGGCTCTTCGCTTTGGGCAGTAATTTGAGTTTCTTCCCCATCTTGAACAACTCTGACAGGCCCATAATTCCCTTCATACATGAACCTCTCCACTGAATTCGCTTCCGCCACAAAGGGCCTATGATCTGCCTGTACCACCTCTGCTTCCCCTTTGTCGTTCCAGAAGACTAAGCATTGATGGAGTGATGAGGGAATACATCGACTGCCATGGATCCAGTCTCTTCCTAGTAGCACGTTGTAGCTGGTAGGACCGTCTATCACGAAGAAAACAGTAGTCCTAGTGGTTGTCCCTACAGTTATGTCCAGTGGCATAACTCCTTTTGCTGAAGTTGCCCCACCATTAAAACTTGTAAGAATGACTTCCGTTGGGATCATGTCGCTTTCTGTCTTAGCAAATTTCCTCATCATCCTAGCTGGAATGGTGTTTATAGCCGCTCCATTATCAATAAGTACTTTTACTATTGGTACACCATTAACCAAGGCTTTGACGTACAGTGGCCTTAAGTGTTTGGTTAACCTCATCGCTGGTTTGTTGAAGATGACTTTTTCAGCAGCGTTTATTTCCACTTCCTGCCTATTTTCTGGCGGGCTATCTCTTGGTGATAGATCAACGTGCAGCACATCGGACTGAGCTTTCTTTCCTTGGGTCCCTTCCTTCTCTTTTTCCAATATTTCTTCCTCAGTTACCCAATTTGTAGGGGAGGCATTATTCTAGGGGGTGATCCATATTTTTCAGAGCGAGGTACCCTCTTTTTCCTTTTTGGCGTCCCATACAGCACATAGAAATCAAACGGTCGACCAGATGGTTCTCCCAATAGATCCACTTCGCGGACTCCTTCCTGGTGCAATTGTTTCAACAGGGTGTTGCGCGACACTCCCATTTTCCGTCTCTCTGCTTCTAAATCAATCTCTTCTTCAACATCTGTCATACCATCGTTCTCGCCATCATCACACATTTCTCTGGAAGTTTGGCCTTCATCGCAGACTAGCACACAAGCGTCTTCCTCATTATCCTCTTTTTCTTTGCTTTTGAACTCATCGGCCAACAAGTAGTTGTTAGTCAGGACAGGAGGTAATGTGCCAAACTGGATAGTTAGAGGTTGGTTCGGGATCATCTTCATCTTTCCTGTCTCGCTCAAACTTCGATCTACCAGATGAGCTTTCCGGCAACTCTCCCATTGATTCACCAGTGCCTGTTTCTTCGCTATCTTCAAAAACATTTTCGTTGGCTATTCTGAGCGTTTTGGGCGCTCTAGGGCGTGATTCTCCTTGCTGTTGCCTCATCATCCGCTCGTAATTACGTTGGTAACGCCTTTGTTGGGTTCTGGTCATTTCATTGAACGGCACTACCCTTCCTGCATTGTTCTGGAACGAATGCCATACATTGGGCTGGCGAGGCTGCAGCCTAAATGTTCTTCTTTGACCGGCCGACCCAAACCCCCTTTCTCTATGTAATCCTCCGTACACCGGCACCCTTCGCTCCCTGACAGGCTGAGCGTCTGATACGAAATCAGGCCGATGATGGAATGGCCGTGTCATTGATGACCCTGTATTCGCCTTCAACTCGTGCTTACACCTGTCGCACAGAACATCTTCGCCCTATTTGGGCTCCTTCCCTTTGATGCGTTCAAAAACGCTGGGAAGCGGCTTGGATTCTTTTTCTTCGTCATCAATCACCAGTTTAAACCTTGGCAATTTGTTTTTCAAGCCAGTCGTTATCATATTCATTGCTAGTGGCCGTGGGAACGGGTCTTCATCCACCGCCATCTTCTTCTTTTCTTCGAACGTAATTCGTCCTGATTCAATAGCATCCTGCAACACATGGCGAAAACCATACAATAATTAGTCGCATGTGACCATGCATTATGCCATTTACAGTACTTTTTACCCTTAATTTGTTCAGAATCGGGCAATTTGTGTTTGTCGCTCAATCTTATCTGCTTGTCTTTGTATAATTTATCGAATATAAGATCAGCTTTGGTTATGTCGAACGAGAACGTTCGCGTCTTTCTGTTTTCACCTTTTGCAGGTTCATCTTTGTCTACTATTTTTGGCTTAACTAACATGGGACAAGTATATGCTTCTCCTTTTACTAACTCAGCCAAGCATATTTCGGTCTGGTCATAATAACCATCATCGATGGTATGAACATTGAAATTCGGGTCTTTATAATAAGTCCCTTTTACTGGAATTTTTCATTTGTTCTTCCTCTCTTACCAGTCGCTCATATCTAACGACATTCGCGCTAAGTTGGAATAAATCTGGGAATTCTCTATCGTGGAATTTCTTCTTTAGATCAAAGCTTAAACAATTTTGTGCGATTTTGACAAATTCCTTTTCTGGTAATGGCACGAAGCATTTACTTCTGGCCGTTTTGAACCTTTGTAGGAAATTTTCTGCCCATTCGTGAGGCAATTGACGTAAATTCGCCAAATCGGCCAGTGTAACTTCAGACTCAGTTTTATAAAATTGAGCATGGAATAATTGCTCCATTTGCTGCCAAGTTTGGACGGAGTTTGCTGGTAAATTAATGAACCAAGAAAAGCTACCCCTGTTAAGGAACTTGGGAACAACCTCAACTTATGGTAATCATTCACCTCACCACTTTGCAACGTGAATCTCCCTACATGTTCTAGTGTAGACACTTCTCCTAGGCCAGTGAATAGTGAGAATTCCGGTACTTTGTACCCTCTAGGCCATGGATATGCCTGATCTATCCAATCAGGGTATGGCTTGGTGTAAATTGGCCTAATCACCGGACGTACCCAACTGCTATTTGATCTTGCACTATTTCCATAATTTGGTTTCTTAGCACGGCATTAGGGTCATATGGGTTTCCCATTGGCTGATTTACTGGCTGATTCGTGGGAGGTCTAGTGGTCTGCCCTTGATTGGCCATAAAAGTGCCATTATTCAGGTTGTTATGACCGGTAAACTGAGTGTTTAAACCATCATTCGTACGCAACCTGTTCTGTCCATTATTTGGGACATTGTCTCTCATGGTGGTACTACCCCCCAGGTTGGACGTAGTGTTACCATTATTCACGTTTATGGTTCCATTTCCCCCTGGGTTTGAAGTAGAAGGGCCGAAAGGTGGCTCCAAATTTGGGCCGGAGTTTACACCAAGAGAATTGTATGGCGAAGTATGCCCCCACGATAGTCCTAGATTGGAAGTGATTATCTATAGGCATAACAGGTTGACATATTTGGCCTACCAACTTATTCATGATTTCATTCAACGTATTTAGTTGTTTAGCCATATTATCAAAATGCCTATTCTCGTTCTGGGTAAACTTCTCCATATTATGAATGCTACGTAGATTTACCTGTTCAACGACATCATGCGTGAGTTCTCCCAGCAATGCACGCATTGTGCGAGGGCTCAATTCTGTCATTGGCTCGTAGCGGCTGTGACTGATGGACTTTTGTCCATCTGTCTGTGGAGAGTGTTGTTGCTCCTCGTATCGCTCAACCATAGACTGGACTACTCCTTGACTTGCTGGTTCTTTATCGAAATTTTTATGAGGCATGATATCTTTTCTCTTTTTGTATCTTCACTTACCAAACACCAACTGTCCCACTGGGCGTGCCAAATTGTTTTCGCGCGTTTTTGCAACCCGCCAACAATTACGAGAGAGAGAGGGGTCAACGATTGTGTAAGGAACAGACCTCTTGATACAAAGTCCCAAAAAGGGGTGCGTATGCCAGTGAAGGATTACAATTGGGAAGTAGACAAAACGCCTCCAAGGGGCGCAAGCACACGAGTACTGAAAAAGGATTAAATTTAAACTAAGGAATAAAAATTACATGATCTCTTGTAGAGAGTTTTTGATTCGGTGTCTTTTCTTCTATGACGTTACTTCCTTTTATACTTCTTGAGCATCCTTTGGTTATCGAAACTGCTCAGACTTGTTCCATATCCTTCGCAACCGTCCACTCTTTTAGTGAGTAACCGCTTGTTTGGGGAGTATTTGCTTAGTAACCGTTGCCACTACCCTTGCTGCTTCCTGGATCGTGGGATCGTGCCGGGTTCACTTGCCAACCGCTTCCAGACCATATCCTTTAGACTTGTCTGATCCTGGGCGACTTGGGGTTCTGGGCGACAATGAGGCTGTCGTCCTGGGCGATTGTCCAGTACTACATTCGTTCGGCTCCTGGGCGTCCTATAGTTTTGGGCGATAGTATTCTTCTGCTCTTGGGCTTCCAATCTTCAAGCTTTTCCACAGGCTCCCAGTTTGGGCTTTTCTTCTTGGGCCTTTTAGTTGACTTCCATTGGGTCTTTATCTTGGATCTCTCTCCATTGGGTCTTTATCTTGGATTCCTCAATTGGACTTCCCCTTGATTTTGGGCTGCATTTTAGTGTGTCAACACATAACAGAGGACTTCAAGATTTCAGGCAACCGCAAAAAAGAAACCTAATTTGTGAAGTTTGATTGTAGTAACATCAAAATGTATTCAAACACAAATCACAACCATCTTCCATCTCCCTGGCCCCAAGAAAAATGAATATTTAGAAACATTTATTGAAGATTTGATTAGTTAAGTTTTTCCCTATACTGTGCAGCACATGGTTGTAGAAGATAGCCTATCAGACTCCTATTCTTCTTTAATAGGAAGAAGACGTGTCAAATACGAAGTGACAAAAAGAAAGTATAGTCTACAAGAAGGTCCATGATTTTCATTTGTTACATATTATGTCTGTTGACCTCGTTTTTTGTAATGTCTGTTGACCTCATTTTTCGAAATGCCAACGTGGACAACAGATGTCGGGTGTACTCACGTCAACTCAAACAAGTTTCAGCGCATTTTGACCAGAGAATCGGTACGAAAAAGAGGGGGAACGTGAACGAGGGAGATGTTTTATGCGCGAGACAAAAATGTTTGAGCACCTACGATAGTGGTCAATCTGATTGCACTAATAAACAATCATTAACAAAAAACCTAGGATCAAACTAACAAATGTAGAACAAGAAAAAAGGTATATTAAGAGTATTTATCTTGATTGTATTCTTGTATATTAGAATCAATATTTAAAAGGCCATACTTTCCAATTTACTAAGACCACCTATTTATAGAGTTTCAGCCGACGTGGTGATCATTGGATCAGAATTACGTGGCCCAATCTCTTTAACTAAAGCTCCACATCACCAAGTCTATCATACATTAAATGCATTGACAACAGGGCACATGTCTTATACATTAAGTTAACACATCTGATATTCTTTATTACAAACGTTACATCAATCATTCCTAAAGATTTCCTACAAATCTTGTAAGATACAATTTCGGCTTTAGGGACTTCAGATGAAATGAGGGTTTCGGTCGGAGTGAGCTTCATATTGGAGGTTTTTCAACTTCTTATTTGATTTTTTACGTAACGCTTCGACTTCAGAGCTTCATCCATTTTGGCAGTGTTTCAACACGAGTTTCAGCCTTTGTTTCACTTCTTTGCATTTGACCAATTGAGTCTTTGTTGACTTTCCTTTTCACGTGGACTATGAAGTGACACTTTGACTAGAGTTTCGGTGGCAAGACGTAACTATAGTCCTCCAAGTCTAGGCATGATCATTTATGTAATGCGTGGACTTGTTTGAAATTTTTTGTTAGGGGTGGTTTTTACACACCATAATTGTTACAACCCATTTCTTTTTAGTCAAAGTCAATTGTTGAATTGTCTTGGTCTAGGTCAAATGTGGATTTAATTGGAATAAGTTATTCTCTTGGGGTTTATTTTACAATGGATAAATATTGAGGGTTTGATATAAAATTCATGTAAGTGTTGGGGCTCATTTTTTTAAATTGTGAAAGAAAAGGATTTTTAAATGGATTAAATTAGAAGTTGTGGACTTACTTAATTAGCATTGGAGAGTTAAAGGACTTCCTTTGCAAAAACACCACTTTCTAGACATTTCCCCAACCATTTTCTCATTCCTCATCACTTACTCAAGCAAAGAAGAAAGAGACCGAGAAAGGGAGAAAAAAAAAGGGGAAAAAAGAAAGGAAAAAGAGAAGGGAAAAAGAGAAGGATTGAGAAGAAGGTAAAATGGTGGTCAAAGCTTGATTTGGATTTTTCATTCTAGCAGTTTTCTTAGAAATTGAGGTGTATTATGTTAAATTTCTAAGGTTTAAGTTGTAGTTAAGTTTTCAGATTTATGAGATACAAGATATATTGGAGCTCAAGTTTATTAATTCTCTAGTTTTCAGTTATTTCAAGGTAAGAAATTCATTTTTTTGGGCAAGTCCTAGATTTTTTGATTGGATGCTTGAACTAGTATTATTAGTGGAAATTATAGTGTTGATGAAATACTTACCATAAATCATGATTTTATGAAACAATTGTCATCAGCATCGTCATCCTCATCACCTTCAAATGGTAGAGTCGATGGACTCGAGGTATGGTCAAACCCTTTTGTGTGTGCCACCTATTGACCATTTACTTTTACTATTTTCATTCATTTAAGGGTTTGGATGTTGATAGTATCGGTAGGGCAAAATTTAACAAATGTCTCATCGTGTAGTGGAATATCAAAATGTTTAAAAAATCTCGTAAAAAGCATTCCTTAAGATAAAGGTTTAAGATGACCCATGGAATGCACAAGTTTCATGAGACCTAATGCAATAGTTGGAAACTTTAGTTTCCTCCCAACAAGAAAGAAAGCGAGAATAAATGACAATGTGCAATGATGTTTTGTAAAACCTTACATGGAAGTGTTAATTGATTTGCACTAAGTTTTGTGATGTTTTCAAAATTCTTCCAAGTTACCCGATGACATGCCTCGGAAGGGTCATACTATTCTAAAGTGAGATAAGTTTTGTGAAGAAAGAATTGAATATCACACGGCTCTAGCTCAAGAATATCTTGGATGATAGCCCAATATTAGCTAACCAAGAAAGTCACTTCGTCTCAATGACCCTTTTGAGGAAAAATGGCATGTGCAATGATATTTTGTAAAACCTTACATGGAAGTGTTAATTGATTTGCACTAAGTTTTGTGATGTTTTCAAAATTCTTCCAAGTTACTCGATGACATGCCTCGGAAGGGTCATACTCTTCTAAAGTGAGAAGAGTTTTGTGAAGAAAAAATTGAATATCACACGGCTCTAGCTCAAGAATATCACGAATGATAGCTTTGTTGATAGTGATACGAACATTTTAAAATAAACATGCCATCTTATCCGAGCGACAAGTAATTACCACGTTTCTATATAAAAAAAATCATGAAGCGAGGATATACATGTTCTTCTAGAGTAGCATTAGATACCCATCCCACATTTTCAAAATACTATTCTATATGAAATGCGGGTGCTTTAGTAGTAAAATCGGCAAAATCAACATTTTAACCTATTAAAATGGGGGATTTTTCAAATGTGTTGACTAGCACCTCGAGTTCCATGTCGGATTCTTCGTCGGATGAATGTGGTGGAGATCGTCTCACAATTCTCACACGACTCTGAGCTTCTTCGAAAGAGGTAACAACACCAGAAGGAGGCATCCTCAAGTTAAAAACTTCCAGCCCCCAGAGCATGAAATGTGTTTTTCATCTGATAAATTAAGATAAGCAAGGGGTAAGCACAAGGTAAAATAGAAGTACGTGCCTAGATAGAAAAGTTAAAAGATAACGGAAGAGAACAAAACCGTTGGTAAGCAAGAATGTTGTTGCAAGCAAGGAATAACATAGAAAGTGAAGAAAGTGGTGGTATGTAGAAGGGTTTATTTATTGGTTCAGACGAAATATTTGAACTATCGATTGTATCAGCAATAGATCTAGACCATTCTAACCCTTCTCACAATCGTGGCTGTAAAATGTCAACAGAAGCCTTGAACCCAAAATTCAAAAAACATGGAATAAGATCAAATGTAGTCATCACATTCGTAAAATGCATGTAAGAGGCACAAACTTGGAAATCATAAACATATGGTATATAGTATGTACTAACAATTGTAACAATCATAGCTTGTTCCCTCAAAATAGCTCACATTGTCCTACCATAACGAAGAAAAAATGTGCGAACAATCATAGGTACGTAGCACAGCAAAAGAAATAACAAGTCCCATAGTTAATATTGTTTTAAACAATACAAAGAAAAACAAAGAAGAAGAAGAGGCTAAGGTTCCATGTATATGGTGCATAATGAAATTGAGTACAAAAATATACTTTAACCTAAATATAATATAAAGAGACTATATATTGGCTACAAAGAAAATTAAAAGGACTATCTACCCTTAAATAAATAATAAAACCAAATAATCATATATTTCTTAACATCCCCCTCAAACTCACAATGCGGCAGCTACAAGTATCGAGAGTTTTTTGCCACTAGAAAATGAAATGGGAAATAAAATGTGACTTGGTAAAGAAATCTGCAAGCTGTAAGAAAGAAGAAACAAAGGTAAATGTAATTGTGTCATGCCTTGAGATGATGACGAGTAAGGTGACAATTGATCTCAATGTGCTCAGTTCGTTCAGGAAAAACCGAGTTGTGAGCAATGTGAATATAACTCTGATTGTCGCAATATATAGGAGTGTAATGAGAAAGAAAAACTCTCATGTCTGTAAGTAACCAACAAAACCATACAATCTTAGTGGTTAGTAGATGCTATAGCACGATATTCTGTTTCAGTTGAAGATTGAGAAACAATAGATTTTTTTTGCTCTTCTAAGAATAAGAGAATCCCCCAAAAGATATAGAAACTAGTAACAGACTTGCGATCCATGGGATCACCGCCATGATCAGCAATCAGTGTATGCACGGTATTTATAGGGGCCTGAGGAAGGTGAAAAGTCTTTCAATCCTAGGCGTTGGTTCGTGCCACGTGTCGCTAATCCTTGTTTTTTACCTGTCAACCTGCACGATGCCGACATGTGGCGACCCATCAAGGCCCAACAATTCCAGCCTAGTTCCACAACGTCTCTATGCACCAGACCCCGTCATTCGGGGCTATCCCATCATCGACGGGCTCGTTGCACGGGGCTTGTGATGATATCATGATACATCTCTTGGTACCCGACCTCTACCTTGGGCTACCACAGCTGGCCCATAAATTTGGCCCAGTGAGATCGGGCTCAAGGTACTATAAGGCCGCCACTAAGGATGCATGGTCTCGATCTCGAAGCTGTGCCTTGCTTGTTGGGCCCTAGTCGATATACGAGGTCGGGGTCATATGCTCCAGGTACGGTCCCTACGTCACGTGCCCCCCCTCTAAGCACACGTGACCATAGAGTCCTAGTTCAACTTAACTATTATACCCCTACGCTTACCATAAATCTCGGCATGCCTAAAGGTCATACAATCCTAGTGCAACACAAACATCCCCCAAAAAAGGGAATATCAATCCATCTAGGACTCAATCACCACCTTATATAAATATGTGTCCCATCCCCATGATTAAGGTACGTTTTTCTCCAATAAGTATTCAAAATAAAATCTCTCTTGGCCACTGAACTAACTTAAGCATCGGAGGGGCTACGAGGATACACCTCGACGCCTTTGTTTCAGGTTCTGAGGGCAGATCAGGTGGAGCTCTTCCATTCAGTTCGGGTCGATCCAGGTACAATTTCTTGCATCATCAGTAGTCATTTTTGCAACAGGGGCAAATGTTTCCTCATAATTCATACCATACTGTTGAGAGTACTCTTTTGCAACCAACCGAGCTTTATATCGCTCAATTGATCCATCAGAATTAGTGTTAATCTTATACACCCAACGACAACCCACAACACTCTTACCATGAGGTAGAGGAACCAAATCCCAAGTACCAGTCTTATGCAAAGCAGAAAGTTCCTCATCCATAGCTTGCTTGCAAAGAGGATCAAGAATTGCATCTTTATAGGAAGAGGGCTCAAAGAGACAATGAATAGAAGCTAAAAATGAAGTAAAAGATGAAGAATAACAAGAATAAACAAAATCTGGTAACTTTATAGACTTATGAATGCATGTGAATTGACGTAGAGGTGGATCCACAATCTCAGACGGAGCTTGAGGGACCGTAGGAGAAGAGGGACGTCCAGGTGTACTGGAGAGTAAAGTGCCAGTACCTGTAGAATGATCAATACGACTTGGTTGTAAAGATAACGGGGTAAGAACATGAGAAGAGGTATTTGAGATACTAGGAACCTGAGATGACAAACTATCAGAATCGTCAGAAAATGGATCTATATGAATAAGATCAGATCTAGTCAAATTATGAGTAGTGGATGGAATAGAAAAGAAAGGTATATGCTCGAGAAAAACAACATGACGAGACACATAAAGTTTCTGAGTTGTTGGATCAAAACAACAATATCCTTTTTTACCTTTAATATAACCAAGAAAGACACAAATAGCAGATCGAGATGACAACTTGCTACGTTCTACATGAGGACGAAGAACGAAACAAGTACAACCAAAAACTCTAAAGAAAGAATAATCAGGGGCATACCCATACAACTTTTTGAAAGGAGAAAGACCTGAAATATGAGAAGATGGAATTGTATTAATCAGACCTACAGCAGTAAGAATAGCTTCACCCCAAAACACACTAGGAACAGAAGAAGACAACAAGAGAGAGCGAGCAGTTTCAACAATGTGCTTATATTTTCTTTCAGCAACACCATTTTGCTTAGAAATATCTGTACACGAAGTTTGGTGAATGGTTCCATCTAAGGCAAGAAGCTCACAAAATCTATTAGAAGTGTATTTCCCTCCCAAATCACACCTAAAACATTTGATAACAGCAGAATGTTAAGTTTTGACAAGAGAACGAAACGCTGAGTATATCTCAAAGAATTCAGAGCGATGTTTCATTAAATAAACCCAACAATAACGAGTATGATCATCAATAAAAGAAACATAATATCGAAACCCTCCTTTTGTGGTAACAGGAGAAGGCCCCCATACATTAGAATGAATCAAATCAAAAGGAGAAGAAGAAACAGAAATACTTCAATTAAAAGGTAAAGCTGAAAATTTTGTCAGTCTACATCCATTACAATCAGAAATATCACAAGGTTGTAAATTTCCTAACGCTCCAATGGAAGACAAAAATCTTAAACGAGAAGATGAAACATGACCTAAACGAGAATGCCATAAATAAAAACTAGAAAAAGAAGGACTCAAACGAAAAGAAGACAAATCAACACTAGTAGTAGAAGCAGCAACTGACACTTTTAGCTCATCCAAAATATATAGTCCACCCTTCCTACGGCATGTCCCAATCAGCTTCTAAGATTGCAGGTCATGCACATAACAAGAAGAAGAGGAGAACGATGCAAAATTGAACCTCTAAGTCCCTCAAAATCACTGCGAAGTGCAGTTAAAAACTGCACCAATCGTTGCTGCTCTCTACGAGCAATATAGGGTGTACTTGCCTTTAATTCGTCCAATTCTGTAAAAGCCAATTGATCCCAAAGATCTGTCATAGCAGAATAAAACTCCTGAATACTCATATTTTTCTGCTAAAGAGCTCGTATGTCATTCTCCAATTGATACTGATTCGCAAAATTTGACTGAGTGAATAACCTTTGCAGATGATCCCAAACCTCCTTTGCTGTCTCATATTTCGCCAACTCTCTGTCTATGGAATACTCAACAGAATTGTTAATCCAAGTAATGATTTTCAAATTATTTGATTCTCAGGTATCTACCAAACCAGCATAATCTTCATCGGTATTCTTAGGTTTCACAAAAGTTCCACTAACGTATCTCCACATCTTTTTACCCTTAAGAAAATTTCTCATCACATAACTCCAACACAAATAATTCTTTCCATCCAACCTCACACTCACAGATTGAAGCGAATCGTCTCTTTCAGTAGTCATAATCAAAGAATAAGGAAAAACAGATCTCAAAAGAAAGGAAAACGAAATACCAGATTGCAAAACGGAAAGAAAACTCTATCGAACTTGTCTTGAAATCACCAAAAAAAAAAAATTTTGGGGCTCCGCCCCGAACCCCAGCAGGGGCGCGCTCCCCCTACAACCCCCAGTCAACTCACCATGGAATTGGATCCGCGAAAGCTATGTTTGAGATTAAACTTTGTTCTATGAAATTTTGCTCTAATACCATGTTAAACAATTAAAAGAAAAAGGGAGGCTAGGGTTTCATTAATAATGCATAATGAAAAAAATGAATACAGAACCTAAATATAGAGAGACTGTATATAGTCTAAAATAAAGGAAATTAAAAAGACTATTCTACACTTAATAAACAATAAAATAAAATAATACTATATTTCTTAACAGTTTGAACTTTGTGGGCTCTTCCCAAACATTAGGGTCTCTATGAATTTCCCAGGCATTTACTAACAACGTGTGCCACGAGGAATTTCGAATCCTTGTACGTTGCAATCTTGTGATGAACAATGAGGCACAAGAAATGGACCAACAGGGTACAGCCTGAGCGTTTCATTGATTATGCAGTGCAAATATGATAGCTTGGGGAGATCTGAGTCCTTGAGCAATTTTCCAGGGGTGATCGTGTTCTCTATTTCAAATCGAGCCTTTTTCAGCTCCTCTGGTTGATTCAGCAAAAGTGACACTGCCCACTCCAAGGTTAGAGCTGTTGTGTGTGTTCCTACTGTAAACATTGGCTTAACCAAGATTGGAAGATGGGATCAATTTCACGATTTAGTGTTTGGTTTGTTAGACTAGACTGTAATGCATAGTATTCTATAGTAAAACATACATACTTACAAGTAACTTCACTTTTAAGTAATGTTTATTAAGCTTAACCAACTATGAACTTGGAATCAAAGGCCCCGGAAAAGGCTTACCAGAATGACTGCCTTGATGATTTCATCTGTGTAGTATTCTGGTTCAGTTTGTTGTAAGGAGAAGAGTTATTGAACAAAAGTCTTCCTTTTCGAACCAGTAATCATGCTGCAATTCTCATCAATCAAACCGTGTAGGAAATCGTCTCTCTTTCTCTGCAAATTTATTAGTTTCTTCTACATCCCTTTGAATCCCACCCATTTTAAAAGAGGAATATAATCACAAATATCCATAATATTTCCAGGCTCGAAAATTTCGTAATCCTCCATGGACCAGCGTTTTCCAGTTACCATCATCATTATCACATTGTAAACCAATTCAGAGAATAAAATTTTCTGGTTCACTTTCCTCCAGGTTGCATTGACAGGGCCCTGGAGAAGTTTTTCGACTAGGAAATGAGTTTCATCAATCCGGATGGATGCAAAACGCAGCAGACTGGCGGAGGAGAAAATATGTACTGTGGCTAATCGGCTGAGATTCCTCCAGTGGTCTCCATATGGGGAGAATCCAAGGGTGGTTCGGTTGTAGCCGAGGATTTTGCTCGCTAGGGATTCCGGCCGGTTGGCGAATATGATGTCCTTCTTTGTGAAGCATTGCTCGACCACGGAGTGGGTGGAAATAAGGAGGGTCCCACGGCAGCTTAAATGGAGGTAGATGATAGGGCTATAGGTTTTGGACAGAGCTTGCGGAGCGCGGTGTGGCAAGGTTTTGTGGTGATGGAGATGTCCGGGTACTGGAAGAGCCGGCGGAGTTGGTGGCAGGTTTCTTGAGTATTTATTCGAAATCAAACTCTTGAATATAAAGAAGATGGAAAAAATAAGGAGTAGAGAGCACCGGAAAATCTCCATTTGAAGGAAAGATAGCCTAACCTATTGTCTTGCAACTCTTTTGTTTATGTTGTGCAAGTACTTCTTTATTTTCTTATTCATCTGTTCATGCATAGTTTTATGAACACTTGATTGCATAGTGGTGACTCGTTTTCTGATTTCTTGT
Source organism: Fraxinus excelsior (assembly GCA_019097785.1). Lineage (NCBI taxonomy): Eukaryota > Viridiplantae > Streptophyta > Magnoliopsida > Lamiales > Oleaceae > Fraxinus > Fraxinus excelsior. The sequence continues at coordinate 8,069,825 of CM032625.1, read as the reverse complement.
TTTCTGAACTTTCCTGGATGATTCTGGAAAAGATTATGTCAGGCTTACTGTAAATGAAACAGGCTGTTTGTGACGGATCTGTTCTTTTCTTTTTCCATTTTGGTAAGATCCCAAATTGGTATGTGCAATATTCTCTGCAGATAAGATTTGTTTTTGCTAGCCTTCTACATTAACTATATTTGTTTAAAACGTTTTAATGTGTCTTTATCTTAATCAAATCTCTGCATTTGATATTGTTGAAGTTAAAATATAGGTAATCAATGACATAACGAGTGACGCTTTAGCTTTTGGTTGCTTTACAACAAGTTCCAACTCCAACTCGCGTTCCAACTACAGTCCTAACTTCAATTCCAAGTCCAACTCCAACTTGAGTTCCAACTAGAGTCCTAACTTCAATTCCAACTCCAACTCCAACTACAATCTGGGAATCTTGTGCTGACACATAAAGCAACGTGAGTACCTGACATCTTCTCAGGCATGGTATGATGAAAGAGGTATTATTTCAGTTGAGGAAGAGAAAGCTAATAGTTTATACATAGAATTTGGTTTCTCAATGGTATAATGATTTGGTAAAATGTGATCGTATGCCAATGAGTGTGTCTAATCTTTCAGATACATCTTGTTCTTGAAAGTTGTGGGCTTTCTTGTACAACAATTTTATTTCCAGCTGTTTCATACATTAATACTTACATGGAATGCTTTATATTTTGGTTCAGAATCTTCAGATTGATAAGATTCCGGTAGGACATAGGTTTTGGTATCATCGATTGATTCGTTGGTCAAGAGAGGTAGGATTGGTAATGCATTTCAGCCCAAGAGCGAGCTCCACCAATGGTGAATGTGTATCATTTGCTGGTGCTTTTCTCGATGGAGCAGCCAAAGCTCAAGATGTTTATGCTATGTAGGTTTCTTGTGGAAGCCAAGTCTACAGAAGATCTATTTACTCTTGTATTGAAAGCAGACGTGGATGAACACATATTTCAGTGTTTGAGTGCTTATTTTCCGTTTTTACAGAGCTTCAACTCGTACAACCTGCTTTTTTCGATTTATTTGCAAAGTAGTAGAGACAAAAACACGAAAAGCAGCAGTAGAAATTGTATGAATTATAAAAGGATTGACATAGTTTATATACAAGTATCTCTTAGAAGCAAAAAATCTACATTTTGTATAAAAATAACCACACAAACACTGAGTAAAATATAACATCGAGTATTATGAAAATGACTATATTTTTGAAGTAACGGATAATATGAGAGGAAAGATGCCGTGGTAGTGTTTGTCAAAAGACTTGTTTCATTCGCACTAGTTTTCTTCAGTACATTAAGCTCTTTGAAGGATGTCCTTGACACTTTTTAGTTTGCCAAGAGCATCTCTCATGCTTATGCGCCCATCGGGAGAATCAACAGTGCAAGAAAGACCAACCTTGAAGATTGTGACAAGGCAATCATCTTGAATTTCTGGCTTAGTGCACTGGCTCTCATCCCAAATACTTTTAACATTTGGAAGTAGCACAGGGTCCAGCACTTGATCCAAGTAGGTGGGAAAAGACTTTTCTACCCAGTTCTTTAGGCTAAGCCCTCCTGTGAAACTCTCGTCAGTGGGGTTCTTCCCCGTAAACAGCTCGAGTAGAAGAATACCATAACCGTACACATCCCCGGCAATGGATGGCTTCTCCCCGAAGCCATATTCTGCATATACCACGTTAATGGGTTAAAAACACTAGACGAACTTGAGCTAAATTTGACTTAGGTTACTAAACTTTATTTTGCTCCAAATCAGTTGTTTATTTCCAATTAAACCTGTATATCGAATACTTGGCAGACGGAAAAGCTGACATGGACTTGCAAACTGTTGTTTTTTATTTCAAACATTCAACTATGAAAAAAGCGTGTTTTACAAAATGAAGTTCAGTTAGCACCAGTAGTAATTACAAGAATGAAGAGAACTAACCTGGTGGAATGTAGCCAATAGTACCCTTCAGAGTGTGTGTAGAACTGATAACGGTCTGATTATCATTTCTCTCAATCAACAACTTTGCAAGACCAAAATCTCCGACCTTGGGAGTCATGTCTGAATCCAGGAGAACGTTGCTTGGCTTCAAATCACAGTGCACTATGGGAATTTCAGATTCACTGTGTAAATATTCTACAGCAGATGCAACACCTATTGCCAAGTTGAGTCTATCCATAGCATTCAATCCCTTCCCATCCTCATACTTTCTTTTTCCTCTTATCCAATCATCCAAGTTTCCATTACTCGTGAACTCGAAAACTAAAGCCAGGAACATGTCATTCTTGTAATCTATGCCGGAACATACAGTAATAAGTTTAACAAGATTCCGGTGCCTAATATGTCTCAAAGCTGCACATTCTGCTAAAAAGATCTTCTGGGATTTAGTCATAGCCGTGTCGAGAACCTTAATGGCAACTGCAATTCCTTCTTGTATAAGTCCTCTGTAAACAGATCCAAAACTTCCACGTCCAATAAGATTTTCTTCCTTAAAATTGTCGGTTGCCTGTCGGAGCTCATCATAAGAAATCAATTGATGCTGTCCCCTAAAGGATTCAAAATTTCCCTTCACCATTCCTTTTCCTTTCCTAATGTAGAATAGCAAGCCAACTGCGAAACAAAGAGCTACTACTGCGATGGGGATTGCTATGATATAGACAGTCCTTCGACTAACATGGGAATGTTTACATGCCAAATCCGGGCAAAGGTTTTGGTTGCCTTCCAAATAAACTTTCTGTGGATTTGAAAAATCCGGAATTTCTCCTTCTAACTGATTGAAAGAGAGATTTAAGAGTTGAAGTGACAGCAAATTTTCCAGGTCAAGTGGAATTGCCCCAGAGAGTTGGTTGGAGGACAGGTCAAGAATTTCCAAACCTTTGACTTCTCCTAAAGTGGATGGAATTTGTCCTGAAAACTTGTTTCTGGCAAGTAACAATTGCTCCAAGCTCTTACAGTTCCCAATTGACTCTGGAATATTACCTGATATTTTGTTGTCAGAAATGTTGATTGTCACTACATTTTCCAGGAGCTCAATTTCTACCGGCAGAGGACCTGTAAGATAATTCTGAGAAAGATTAAGGAATGCACTTAATTTGGGGCGTCTAAGAATTTCTCTTGGTATGCTTCCATTGAGCCTATTATCAGACAAGTCCATGGAAATTAAATTTTGAAAATTTCCAAAAGTAGTAGGTATGCTACCCTCCAACTCATTCCTGGATAGATCAAATCCTATTCAATTTTTGCAGATTGCCTAAAGAATTTGGGATTTCACCAGAGAGATTGTTATCTGCCAGTCCCAGGATCTGCAATTCTGTCAACTGCCCGATTTCTTCTGGAATTTCACCAGAAACTGAATTGTAGCTCAAATTTAACAATTGTAAGCCCCTAAGCTCACCAATTGAGGGAGGTATAGCACCATAGATATTGTTTCCTCCCATGTAGAACTTAGTGAGAACCTTTGAAAGATTATCTATCGAGTTTGGAATCTCGCCTTCAAAAAGATTAAAATCGATGGCAAGATATTCTAAACGGGTACTGTTAGACAGTAACTCAAGAAAATTAAAACCCTCTTTCCCTGAGCCGACAATCCTATTGAATCCTATGTTGTACATTTTTAGGTTGGGGAGGTTTCCGAGTCCTGGTGGTATAGTTCCGTGCAAAAGGTTATGTGCCATCCTACTGACTTGTGAGATTGTGCAAAGACCATGGAATAGTACCCGTGAATTTGTTGAAGCAAAAAATGAGGACTAGAAGCTTGCTATAGAAAATGCGAGGATAAATATCGTTGTGTAATTCGTGCTAACCATCCATTATTCATTCCTCGATAATGAAAATCAAATATCGTGTCACTAATTGATAACATCCTGATAAAACTTCTCGTGATTCATTTCACAACACAATGATATTTGATTCTCAATTATTTGAAGTTTCAACATTTCTCTTTCATACAGTCTTTCAAAATCTTAGTTTGACATTTTCGGTCATTGAATGTAACCTCTTTTATGTTTACAATCATATAAAACAATTTACTCGAAAGCATGTTTAGCCAAGTTTTACTTCCAAGTTAAAAAGTTATTTACAAGAAATTAACTTGTCAAAAGAAATACTTAATTTTAATTAAAAAGTATTAATTTAAAAAAAAACTTATTTATAAGGGTCCGTTTGATTGTAAGAATGAGTTTTGGGTGGAAAGAAAATAAATTTTAGAGAATTGAATTGCCTAGATTTATTTTCCTTTGAATTGTCAATTAATTGTGTTTGATCGATATAATTTTTCACCAAGAAAATATTGAAACTTTGAATCTTTTGGTGTTCATTTGACTTTGTTTTTCATTAAAATTGTCCATTAAAGAGTTTATATATATATATATATATATATATATATATATATAATTTGTTTCCATTGCCAAAAAAAAAAAAAAAAAGTGGAAAACCCTTTTCCCACGAAAACCAATTTAATGAAATCATGGAAAAAGGGTCACATGGGAGGTTGGGTGAAAATTAATTTCAGGGAGAATTTTGACTATCAAACACCAAAAAAGTTGGAATTTGAAAAATAATTTTCAAATTTTTTTGGAAAACAGGATGAATGGGCGTAAGTGATTTTGAGCTTAGCCAATAAATTTGGAGATAAGGGAGCAATACAGAAAATGGTAGCAGTCAAATAATGGAGTTGACGCATCTAGGAAAAATTGCTATTTATTCGTTGGTTCTTCGTATAAAGCATTTTTCATAAAGATGGCGAGACTTGCTGAAAAATCTTGTGGACAATATGAGTTTTATATTATCAAAATTATAAATTCAGCTTTTATGGAAAGCTGAAATTTTCATTGGACGTCGTCATTAAATTATCGAAATTACTCATTTAAAATCTCAAATAAAAACTTTCCCAACTTCCCGATTCATCTTCAATTTCTTTTATCAAATAGCATAGCTTGTTACATTATTGAAATTATTATTGATAGGAAACCAAATTCTTACTAGCATCCTAATCATCATGAAAATTAATATTGATTTTAAATTCATTTCTTTTATCAAATTGTATAGCTTGTTGCAATAAAATTAATTTACTTTCACGTTATGATGATTTTTGAATTTATTCGTTGATTGAAATATACATAAATAGAAATTAAAAAAATGTGTATACTAAAATAAATGTATCTTGATAATTTAATTATACGTAATATTTTCGTCCAAAGTCGCATTTTATTTGTATAGTGTCAATGTACCACATTACACGTCCTAGCTAACCATTATTATGTTTCAATAACTCAAATAAAAAAGTTAAGTCGCTAAAAGGGAACATCCTAATAAAATATTTTCGTGATTCATTTCGTGACAAGACAATAGTTTCAACAACTCTCTCTTTCATACAGCTTGACAATTTACTGTTATTGAAAATTCAGTCAACTTAACTTCCTTTTAATTTTACACTAATCACCCTTACAAACCCTATCAATTTTTCATACACAAATTCTACCTTTGCATAGTGTATCTTCTACAACAATGGGAAAATTTTGTGGATTACAAGTTTATGTGACTATTTCGACGCTTTCAAGTCGAAAATTGGTGATATTTTGCATTATCATTGAGCAATAGTTAAGAATTAAACTTGATTTAAGTGATTGTTTGACAATTATAAATGCTTATAAGTTGATCAAACTCTATTTTTATCCACATATTTTGTACAATTCGCTACTTTTAACTGCTTGAGACACTAAAATTTAACTGATTACCGTTGTCGGGTTTGCGAAAACGCAAGGATAAATATTTTTTTTTCAACCCTTATAAAGTTACATGTAGAATCGTTAAACTTGTTAAGACACAAAATTTTTAAATTAGTGATGACAAAGGGAAAAGATTTGCTTCGCTATTTTGCCATGGAAATTGTTCGTTGTTAGTTTTGTCCAAAATTTCAACCTCTGCATAGTGCATTCTATAACGATACTGACTTGCCAAACATGGAAAAGTCTTGTGGATAATGAGTTTTAGATGACTAGTTCAATATTATTAAGGGAAATTTTGGTGACATCATTGTCCAACGGTCTAGTCTAAGGTCAAACGAGATTTTATACATGATTTGATACACACAAATTTAGCAAAGTTGATTGACAAGGGCTAGACGAGTAAACTTGCTAAGTTTTGGACAATGATAGTTTAAAGGATAAAATTTTAACTTGTCTTTTCATTTTTAGAGTGTGTTTGGAGAACTTTCCTAAAAAGCCCAAAAGCACTTTTGGAAAGGTAAAAGTGCTTTTTTTGTGGAAATTATAAGGGCCAATTTGTGTAGTTTTGCTTCTACTTTTACTTCATGTAAAAGAAAATTTAAAGGAAATTAGCTTAATTTTTATTTGAAAATTATTTTTTAAAAGTAATTCCTATTGTGAAAGTGCTTTCAAAGAAAGTCACATTGGACCGATTTCCTCTAAAAACTTTTGTAATTACCAAAATTACTTTCATAAAATCAGTCAAACGGATCCAAAAATAACTTTTGAACCTCAAAAGCTCATTTTGATGTTTCAAAAATTATGTTAAACGTGCCCTAATTGTTTGGTTAAAAGTCAAAAAAATATTTTTTTTGATCAAAACACATCTTTTTAAACTGTATTGAAGAAGCTAGCTTTAGTTTAATTTTTTTTACTTTAATATATTTCGCATACTTATTTTCAACCACATATTTACACAATAAAATATTTTACACATAAAATCAAAATTATTTTCTACTTTTTAACTACACATCTTCCAAAAAATATTATTTAAAACATAGTTTTTCTTGTGTATAGCATGTGTAGGATATTTATGTAATTACCATTGGAGTTGGTTAGGATTAATGAGCTGTCATGTCTACAACTGTCAGTTCTCTCGTGCATGTATAGATACTGCTTTACTCATTTTTTCAGTGAATAAGAAAATCACATTTTCCTCATGCTCTCTCCCTTCAGTTTACAATAGATATTTTCTCTTCATCTTATTGTAAAATTCTCATGGTATCAGATCATTAACAAAGCTTCCGGCTATGGCGACAAGTTCGGAAACTAGAATTGAAGGCATTGCTGATAATCTGTTGCCAACTACTAATCTCGATGAAGATCCGGCTATCGCTGTGGACACGATGGTAACAGATCCTTCAAACCCTTACTATTTGCACTATGGAGACAACACAGGTATGCAAATCGTTTCAGTCACACTTTCTGATGAGAATTACTCGACGTGGAGTCGAGCAGTAGAAATGGCACTGAGTGTGAAGAATAAAGAAGGTTTCATCGATGGTTCTAAGCCACACCTTCTATAACTTCACCACTGTATCCTGCTTGGAGAAGATGCAATCACATCACTGCTTCATGGATAATAAATCCAATCCCTAAAGAACTATATCCTAGCGTTATGCACAAAGATTCAACACGTGAGATCTGGTTGGAGCTAAGAGATAGGTACAACCAAGGTAATGGACCTAGAATTTATCAATTGAAGAAATTGATTGTTTCAATATCACCAGGAAATGGATCTGTAAGTGCATATTTTAACAGATTGAAAGGCTGTTTTGGGAAGTAAGATTGCAATGAAACTGCTGTAAGTAACTAGGAGGTCTCCTGGATCTAGTTGATCTACGAGAAGAGTGATTGATAGGCAATTGTGGGGAAGATTAAGGTATAGAAGGAGATTAAGGTAAAGACATATTTGGGGGTACTTATGATGGTGAATCAGAACCAGGAGATGACGTTGAAGCAAGAGATGAGGTGGAAATTGGAGCTGAAGATAACATTGGGGAAATGGTAGCCGGTGGACTATCTGATATAGGAGAATGAAAATAAGAAACAAGGGACGATGTGAAGGCTGATTGAAGTCAACATCAGAATAGCCAAGAGAGGTCAATAAAGCATAATCATGAAATGGGAATATGGTTTCATGGAAGACGACATCCCTGGATACAAAAATGGTATTGGTATGCAAATTATATAACTTATATCCCTTTTGAGTTGTAGGATACCCAACAAACATACAGGGAAAGGCTCTAGGATCAAAATTTGACCTGTGTCTTTGAAGAGTGCAGGCATAACATAAAGAGCCAAAGACTCTCAGGTTAGGGTAAATAGTTTAACTGAAAATAAGATCTCATATGGTGTTTTATTTGATAATGATGAACTGGGTATGCGATTAATGAGGTAGGTAGCTGTTAGGATGCATTCACCCCAGAATTTATTTGGCAACTTGGCTTGAAATTTTAAAGCTCTGGCAACATTCAACAAGTGTTGGTGTTTGCGTTCTACAATTCCATTTTATTGTGGTGTTTCAACGCAACTAGTTTGATGTAATATTCCCTTAGAATTGTAGAAATCTGTCATGGCAAATTCAGCGCCATTATTAGATCTTATAACTTTGATTTTGGAACTGAATTGGGTTTCAATCATTTGGTAAAAGGTTTGAATTATCTGTTTGGTTTGAGATTTGTTTCTCATCATAAATGTCCAAGTGGCCCTGCTATATATGATCATCAACTATAGTCAAAAAAATACTGTGAGCCATCAAGAGATTGAGCCTGATAAGGGCCCCAAATGTCACAGTGAATAAGCTCAAATATAGATTGGGATTTATGTAAGCTATTTGGAAAACATAAACGATGCTACTTTACCATAGGACAAACGTTACAATGAAAATCAGAACGTGATACAATTTCAGGTACAAATTTTTATAACATTGAGATCTTAGAATGAGGAATATGGCCAAGCCTATAGTGCTATAGCTCAAAAGGTAAACTAGTAACATCAGTAAATTTGTGAACAGAATCATTATTTATGGCTTTATTACAATTGAAATCAATAAGAGCAGAGGAATCTGTGTGAGGCTGATGAAGTACGAATTCGGCAAAATTAGTGGAGTTTGAGGATTTGCTAACTTGGAGGTGGTACAAGCCAGCTTCAAGCTTCCCTGCTCCAATAATTGTCCATGTAGAAAGGTCCTGAATGAAGCAGTAGTTGAATAGAAAGATTAAGCAACAATGATGGGAATAAATGAGCTTGCTGGCTAAAATCAAATTACACTTGAATGAGGGAATACACAACACAGTTCCTATGTGAGTCACAATAGCATCATCTCCATTAGGTAGTTTAACATGTGCATTTATCTTAGCGGTGGTGGTGGTCAACTGATCAATACTACACACCATGTGGTGCGTAGCACCAGTGTCAATTATCCATTTGTTTTCTATGTCTGAGACAACCAAACAGAAATTATTACCTGAGAAGGTTGAAGCATGTGGCAAACTCTAGTGCTAATCAAGTTGTTGCCACTCCAGACTTATATGGTGAGACATTGGTATGTAAGCTGAATAAATCAATTTATGGGCTCAAACAAGCCTCGAGGCAATGGAACACCAAGCTGTCATCTTTCATTGTTTCTCAAGGGTTTGTGCAATCAAAATTTGATTACTCCATTTTTAGCAAACGAACAAGCTGCTCCTACGCTGTGCTTCTCATATATGTAGATGATATCATCATAGGGGGGAATGGTTTGGTCTATATTGAACAGTTTAAAAGGAGTCTTGACTGCCAATTCAAGTTAAAAGACTTGGGGGTTTTGAAGTATTTTCTAGGACTTGAAGTGGCAAGGTCTAGAAAATGGATTTCAATCTGTCAACGGAAATATGCATTAGAGATACTTGAAGATGCTTGTTATTTAGCTTCAAAACCTGCCAAATGTCCCATGTTGCAGAATCTAAAGCTCAATGGAGATGAGGGAAAGTTAATAAGCAATCCAGGACTATATAGGAGGTTAATTGGGAGATTACTAAATACAGATTTTGAGTCAATACTTGGAGTCTCCTAGAAAGCCTCATCTGGAAGCAGCATATCATGTGCTTCGATATGTCAAAGGAACACCAGGACAGGGATTGTTCTTTGCAGCAGATTCAAGCCTGGAACTCAAAGGTTTTTGTGATGCAGATTGGGCATCTTGCACAGATACTGGAGGTCATTTACTGGCTTCTGTATATTCCTTAGAAGTTCTCTGATATCCTGGCGTTCAAAGAAACAACACACCATCTCAAGGTCTTCAGCTGAGGCTGAATATAGAGCCATGGCTGCAGTAGTCTGTGAAATGATTTGGCTTAAGAAAATACTAACTGATCATCCTAAAGCTGCTTTTTTATTTTGTGACAATCAGGCAGCGATTCATATAGCTAGCAACCCCGTTTTTCACGAAAGGACAAAGCATATTGAACTAGATTGTCATTTGGTAAGGGAAAGCAGGGGCGGACACAGGGTGGCACGTGCCCCCCAAACTATTGAGCTTTTTTTTTTTTTTAAATCGTGTTTGGTATCGATTGAAATCTAAATTTTAATCTAAATCAAAGTTAACAATAGATTTTAATAATATATTTCATAGAATCCATAACTATTTTAACTTTTATCAAAATTTACTACAAATTTGATTTTAATTTCCACCAAACATGGGGGCAAAATCACAATAAATTTGAATTTCGATAACATGCTAATTTTAAGAATTCACCAACGATTGTACGCTAATCAAATCTACAAATTGCTTATGTAATCTCAAAACTTATTTCGATAACTACATTATGGGTATATCAAACAGTCCAAATAAATATCGAAAATAGTTAAAAATACGTTAAACGTGAGTCTTAAAGAAAAATGTCTAACTGACATTTTTTTAAAAAAAATCAATTATTTCATTAACATTTACTATTTTTGAGATACACATCAATATAATTTTCATTATTATATTAGAAAATCTTATATGGAATATGACATCAAAAAATTTCGAAATTTTACATCCGAAAAAGTCATATCCCATGTAAATTTTCGGATGCAAAATTACATGGGATATGATTTTTTTTTACATAAATTTTCAAGTGTAAAATTTATCCTAATTTTTTTGCAAGTTTGAGTGTGCCTTTCTAACTTTTATCTTCTGCGTCCACCCCTGAGGGAAAGGATACAATCAGTTGACATAAAAACTATGCACTTGTCCACACAGAATCAACTTACAGATTTGTTGACAAAGGCATTAGCAGGAGTTCGATTTCACATGCTTCTTGGCAAGATGGGTGTTATAAACATACACCAACCATCTTAAGAGGGAGTCTTGTGTATAGCATGTGTTGTATATTTATGTAATTACAGTTGGAGTTGGCTAGGATTAATAAGCTGTCGTGTCTACAGCTGTCAATTCTCTCGTGCGTATACGTATATATACTGCTTTACTCATTTCTACAGTGAATAAGAAAATCACATTTTCCTCATGCTCTCTCCCCTTCAGTTTACAATAGAGATTTTCTCTTCATCTTATTGTAAAATTCTCAGTTTTTTTTTTTTTCAAATTGAAGGTCACCAAACAAGGGCTTAAAGTTTTTTCTAAAAATTTCTAAATTAAGCTTTTAACAGTAAAGAATGATTATTTATTTTTATTTTTGATGAACAAAAAACCTATGGGTTAGTTTTGACAAAAGTCGCTAAAATTTGTAAAAATTTCAAAATTCTCATTGAAGTAAAATTGTTACAGTAGTTATACAAGTTTCTGACAATTAGACTATGTTAACACGATTGGAAGTGTGAAACAAACTACCATAGCAAGAAAACTACTTCATAAATGTTTAACAAACTTTAGAGGCCAATGACGAAAATAACCCCAAAAAACTTAAACTAATGATATGTTTGAGCCTCATTAATTTTTTAGAGTAATAGATTTTTTAATAATGATTTTTTTTGAAAAATATGTGGTTAAAAAGTATGAAGAAATTTTAAATTTACTTATAAAATTATTTTATTAGGAGAATGTATCATTAAAAATGAGTATAATAAAAAATTTAAAATAATGAATCTCAAACGTGGCTAAATTTTTATTAGAAATTACACGCGCGGGCACACACCGACTTTTCAACTTATCATTTCAAAAATAAGATATAAGTTTTTTTTCTTTCAAAAATTAAGTGTATCCCACCCACCACAAACCCCTATTTTCCAAGTCATAAACACACCCACACCACCACAAATGCCGCCCACTACCACATCGACATCGAAATCACTTGTCGTTAGCAACAACGTTGCGAAACTGCTGTTGCAACAAAGTTGTGACCGACGATGCACCTAAGATGGTGCATCACCTGTGGCTAGATGCGGTGCCGACATGAGAAAAAGGAGTGGGGAATTAGGGTTTGGGTGAGGATTTGGGGATGGGGGCCTTTAGTGTAATTTGTGAGATTGTAGACCCCCTACTTACAATTTCAAATTGAGGGTTAGTTTGTAAATGATGTTCATTGGTGTTGGTGGTGGTCGTGGTGGTGACGGTAATGGTGGAATGGGATGAAGAACGTTTGTGAACAATTATTTGGATGATTGCTATCAATAAAATGGATAATTTATGACTAATAAATAATATGAGATCTTAAAAAAAATGTATGATTGAGATTAAATTAGTAATTGTTACTAACAATTCGTGCCTTACGATCGATTGGTAAATAAATCATAATTGTAACATCAACCATCTAATTTTGAAACTTTCATCCAGTCCATTAAGGCCCATTACACGTACGGCCCAAACCCATATCTATCTTGCTAACAACTTTCTCGTTGTCATTTCCTAGATTCTTCTCCGCCTGCTTCATTTTCCTCTGTGTTTACTGCATTTTCTCTTTCAATTGGCCTCTTCACTCTCCAACTAGCTGTTGCAATCAATGGCTGAAGTTGAAGCCTCCAATACCCCATCACTAGCTGAGGTAATTTCGTTCCCATATTCTCATTTAATTTTTGTTGTTCTTAATTTTTTTTCTTTACTGTATTTTGTAATTTAATGATTCTCCGTGAAGTTCTGTTATTTAGCTCTGAGTTTCATGATCTATCAGATTTGGTGTTGCTGGATCAATTTTATTTGAGAGAGTTTAAATTTTATATTTATATTAATTCGAAAATGTAATTGAATATTTTCCAGCTTAAATTAGGAGGAATAAATCGGTAAGAGCAAGCACATCTTGTTAAGAATAAAATCTCACGTCAAGTAACCATGAAAAACATATACCAATTTATAAGTGTCTTATTTCTATTAACAAGTTTGACTTTTAAGATATAACCCAAAGTCTTGATATGATGTTAGAACCGGTTTCCGTCTTACAAGGTCAGTTTTTTTAAGAAAAGCAACATAATCCTTTATAAGTTGGTCCATGACTCTACGTTTTCATCTTTAGTGGAGTTTTTATTCCTTAACTTGCTCTCGCAAGATGGTGGTTCGTTTGAGCAGATCATTCTTAAAATCCGTATACTAATTTTTTAATATTAATAGAATCAAATTACTTGTTGGAGCTTAATGAGTTATGATACCGTGTTAAAATTTGGGATTCTATCTCAAAAAGTTACCTTGTTAAGTAAATAAATGAATTTCTCCTCTTATGATGTATGATTACGGTTTTATAGTGAATATTGGGGCTATATTAGAACTGTTTAACATATTTTAAGCTGGTTTACTATCAGAAGATAATATATGCCTAACTCATGATATATTTTAGGTTCATCCGACGAGCTTGTCGAAAGTGTGAGCATGCTAAAATTTAGGTCTTGATTGGCTCATTTACACCTTATCTAGGTTTTTGCTAAACAAGAACAAGATTGAAGACTTCTCTGGTACAATAGTTAAATTGAAATAGTAAAAGTCCCCATGGAATAGGGGAGATGCTTTACAAATCGGCAAAAGAAACCTATACTCTGGGAAGCACCAACATGCTATCGGCGTTAGCATATCGAACATTGGTACGTCTCTGACACGTCGTCGACTCTTGTCAAAGATCCTTTGCGGTATGTCGGAGATGAAGAAGAAATGAGGTCGGCAATTGAAAACAGTAAGCAAAATTGGAGACGATTGCGCTCATGAAGAAGAAATGCAGGGATGGTTGGAAGAAGTGCAAAAACGGCCAAGGAGAAAGAAGACGAAATGTAGAAGAGGCGTGTTTGGATAGGTTTTGGAAATGAAGAGGCATTGTATATATTTTAAGAATGAAAAGACGTTTTTGGACTTTGGGGAGTAAACTCAATTATTGAAATCTACTATTCAAGTCAAATGTGTTGGGCCCCAAAACATTAAATAGTCTGCAAAATTTATTTTTTCTATATCTATCAAATATGCTTTCTTTTCAGTTTTACCCTCAAGTAGGGATGACAAAATAACCTAACAAACCCGATATCCGCGGGCCCCGCCCCGAACGGGGCGGGGAGGGTAACGGGCGCCCTCCCCCGCCCCGTTTAATAATTTTCTTATGTTTATAATTTTTTTTTAGAATTCTATGCTTTAAATGAAAAATTTTATTAGTTTTAATAGAAAATGGGAACTAAAATTATTTGTCTTAATCTAATGAATGGGGGAAATAAAAAAAAATTAAACGGGGCAAGGCCCCCCCCCGATACCCCGCCCCGCCTTAAATGGGTAATGGGGCGGGGAATTTCTTGGCGGGCCCCGCCCTGCCCCGTTGCCATCCCTACCCTCAAGAAACCCAAAAATTTATTTTTTACCATTTTACCCCTAATAAAAAATAAAACTTACAAAGGAAGTCAAATCCTCGATCCCCTTTCTTTATAATGGTAATACATGTAAATTGCAAAAAAAAAAAAAAAATCATTACTTAAAAGACTATTAAATTAATGAAAAAATATTTTCATCAATGTGTTGGCTAGTATCGTGTTGGAACTTTTTCGAAAAATCGAGTATCGATGTGTTTGATACGTATCGTGTCCATGTCCTTGTCAGTGCTTTTTAGCCTATAAGTGCTGAGAGAAGTTCAAATTCATATCCCTTTGCATTCTCTACCCACTTATTTCTATGTATAAAACCATATAAATATATGCATTTCATAGGTCAAGAGCTGACGTGATGTGTGGTATAACAATTTTTAACACTTGAGTCGTATTAGTCATATAGCACTCGTTTGGTACACATTAAAACTAACAAAATGCATTCTTTTTTGTCAAATCACGCACAGTTGTTACAGTGAATGACCTGCAATTAAATTGAATTCTATGCCTTTATTCCGTTTTTGCCCCTCTATGACAATTGTTACCCCACAATTATTCAATATTCTTGTACACGGGATGCACAGTACTAAGCCTATGTTTGACACCTATTTTTTTTTCTATTCTCTTTCTCATTCTTTTTCTCTTTCTTCATTTCAACCACATATTCTATCAATAAAATATTATTACACATAAATCCAAAACTTCTCCTTACCTTTTAACCACATATTCTTCCATCAATCACTATTCAAAAACCAAATTTTCTCCCAAAATGGGTGTCAAACATAGGCTAAGAGTGGAAATTGATTTCATTTGACATTGAATTTTAGAACTTTTTCCATCTTTGCAAAATTATGAAAATGGTTCATTTTCCTAAAGTGAAATTAATATCTTGTTACAATAAATCCCACATTTGACATAGCATTGAACCTTACTACGAACAATAAATAGTTCGAACGACTTTCCCACGCAAGAACATGGCTCAAGTTTTTCATCGAAAGATACTCCTGATTAAAAAATACATTGTCATTGTTGTTGTGGCATATAATCGCGAAGTCTGTCCCAATCACTCTGTTGCATTTCTGGAGCATTCATTTTGGCACTACATTTCATCCACCACTCTAGAACGACGTAGAAAATTTTGAGTATCCATCGTTGCGACAACAGCAACAACTTAAGTGCGAAACGAATAGCTGGGCATACGATCGAGGTTTTGTTATATTTGCTTCCACACACCAAATGCACATTCAATGACATTTCTGCAGAACGAGTGTTTATAGTTAAACCTCTCACGAGCATTATGAAAACGTCAACCACCATTCCATCGTCGCGAAACTCTTGAAAATGGTACAATATATCTGATCATTTGTAAGGGGCCATGTATCCTGGTCGATGAGCAAACTTGTACTCAACCAAATAATACTTTTTCGGTACTGATAATGGGAAATGAATTTCGGGACTATGTATAGCACGAGCTAGTATACAAGCATCGTGCGTATTCCCGATTGTGCCGACAAGCACGAACGTGAAGCACAAATTAAAGTTACATACCGCCAACACATTTTGCGTTAACACTCCTTTTTGGCCAATGAAGTTCACCCGCTCGTGACGCGGTAGCACATCTTTCACATTGAAAGATATTCATGCATGACGTCGAGCATAGCGTAGAAGTATAAGGGCGTGCGTCGTTTAAGCCGTTTTGCCTGCAGCAACTCTTCCACGCAGGCCACTCCAGCATTTTTTTCCGAGGCCATAATTGTGTTTATCTTCGCCACCACTTCTTCGGCGGCACTATTCGCCCGATCAACGAAGACAACTCCTTTGTTGAAACTTTCTTCTTTCCTTTACGAGTGCTCGTCCCCGACTTCCTCTTCTCGCCACTGCAGGGTCCAGAAGCGCATGCTAGAGGTACAGTTCCCCTCGTCGCTTGAAATGTCATGAAACGAAAAACACGTGCCTACAATGTAAACTTGTATATATGATACATTTGGTATGGATGCTAGGTTAGTAACACATCTTTCCACTTTGATGAGGCGTTTATTTCTTTTCCTCTTACTCGAAACTTCTAGCGAAAACATTTTGTAGTCTATAATTACACGATGGACTATCTCGACTTCAACTGTGCGCTTCAATCGAGATCCGAAGACGAAGAAGTCGATGATGAAGAGTTTGTTAGCCAACTAGCAGATGACGCCATGAAATGGGTAATGTATTGTCGAATCGCATCAAGTGACACGAGAAACTACTATCGCAAACAACGTCACATCAGACGATTTCCTTTCGCAAGAAACGACCATATATTTATGAAGGAAGCAATGGAAGAGAACGGACAAATGTGCTATCAAGAATTCCGAATGTACCCACAGCAATTGCGACACTTTGTACATATTCTAAGGAACGAATATGACTTACGCAGTAGCCAGCAAGTCGATATCTATGAGTAAGTTGGTATGCTTTTGTGCATATTAGCGCATGGAAAGGAATATCGTCAGGTGACAATGATTTGCAATAATTCATTACAAACAATATGTCACTACTTCAAGGAGATCTGCTCGGCTCATACAGTCAAGACCGAACTACAACGAGAGCGAAGAGCCCCACAGGCCAGACCCAAATAAGCATCCCTTGTTTTAAGATTGCATTGGTGCTATTGATGGAACGCATGTGAAAGTTGTGCTACCGATTCACGAGCGGGTGAACTTCATTGGTCGAAAAGGAGTGCTAATGCAAAATGTGTTGGCGGTTTGTGACTTTAATTTGTGCTTACGTTCGTGCTTGCCGGCACAATCGGGAATACGCACGATGCTCGTATACTAGCTCACGCTATATATGGTTCTGAAATTCACCCCCCATTACCAGCACCGAGAAAATATTATTTGGTTGACTTCGGGTTTGCTCATTGACGGGGGTATATGGCCCCTTACAAATGATCAAATATATTGTACCATTTTCAAGAGTTTCGCGGCGATAAAACAGGTCGTCGTCGTTTCGTAATACTCGTGAGAGGTTTAACTACAAACACTCATTCCGTAGGAACGTCATTGAATGTGCATTTGATGTGTGGAAGCAAATATGACAAATCCTAGATTGCGTGCCCAACTATTCGTTTCGCACTCAAGTTGCCATTGTCGTAACGATGAGTATTCATAATTTTCTACGTCGTTCTGGAGTGTTGGACGAGACGTTTAGTATAGTAAAAACGGATGAAGATGCTTATGAGGTGGAGCTACCAACCGCTGAGGACGAAATGAACGCTCCGGAAATGCAGTGAAGTAATTGGGACAGATTTCGCGATTATATGGCACAACAACAATGACAATGTATTTTTTAATTGGGAGTATCATACGATGCAAAACTTGAGCCGTGTTCTCACGTGGGAAAGTCGTTCTAACTATTTGTTGCTCGTAGTGAGGTTCAATGCTATGTCAAATGCGGGATTTATTGTAACAAGATATTAATTACACTTTAGGAAAATGAACCATTTTCATAAATTGGCAAAGCTGGAAAAAGTCCTAAAATTCAATGTCAAATAAAATCAATTTCCACTCTTGGTATTGTGCATCCCGTGTACAAGAATATTGAATAACCGTGGTGTAACAATTGTCATAGAGTGGCAAAAACAGAATAAAGGCATAGAATTCAATTCAATTGCAGGTCATTCACTGAAGCAACTATGCATGATTTGACAGAAATAATGCATTTTGTTGGTTTTAATGTGCACCAAACGAGTGCATATTATCATTTACCAAATGCAAGAGTCTGAGTTCAGTCCTAGAATAGTTGGTATTTGTGCAACTAAAATTAAGCTCGAGTTCTTACTACTGTAAAATATCCCTCTTTATTTATAATATTGCTGAAATGAGAGTTGTTATCTTTTATATACTACAAAGGAGCCTTGTGCATTATATTGTTATTTTTCCCTTCTAAGGACTTCTCTCATTTTTCTTTCTGAATGACTTGGTTAACTTCTTCTTAGGTTTCCCCAAGGAATTAATCTTCATTTGGAATTTATATTAAGTGCAAATTTGCCATTGATATTAATGTTTAAGATCACTTATTTCTTAAAATTGTATTTTGCATAAATTTTTATTTTGTACTAGTATCTGATATACATCTGTTGTGACAGATTAAACATTATGCTTCAGAAGTTTCATGTGATATTGTCCACATAGTTCCTTGAAGTTTTTGCTACTTTAATTAAGGTCACTAACCTTCTTTCTGTAGCAAATTCTCTAAAAAGAGAATTTTTTTAATCACCAGTCAGTCTGTCTAATAGTAAATTATAGTGGTAAATGGAATGTTTATAATTACAAAAGGTGTTATATACTAATTTTAATTTTTTTTTGTGTACTTCCATCAGTAAAAAGTTATGCTTAAATCTAAGAGGCTCATCAAACATGGAAGGTTTTGGACTAAATTTTCTGTCAGAAATTATTATTGACATTTTTGGATCCTTCAGTAGTATCATGCGTATCATTTGTATAAATAGGAAAAGTGGAGTACATATGAAAGGCGGGGTACATGGTAGTTATAAAATAACTAGGACTGGATCGTTTCAATGGTTGAGTTCAATCATCTATAAAGGAGAATTGGTGACCATGTCACTTATAATGTTAAGGGCGTTGGTTTAAATGGAATGAGTCTGTGTGATCAAAGACTTCCTTAAAGATTACAAAGAAAAGTCTTCCACTTTTCAATAAGACAAGTCCTCACAGACCGAGTGTTGGACTCTACAGAACTACATATACACAAGTCGAACCAATAAACCTGTGTTTGTTCAATGCACATTTTCATCTCTTAATCATGCATCATATTCATAGAGTTGACAATAATGTTTCCAGAGATGTTGGACCTGGGGCCATTGATTTGAAATGAAATTGTGTTGTGAGAAACCATTTTCTATGCATATGGTGGAAGGAAGTTAATGAAGTTTGAGACAAGCAAGCTATGAAATTAAGTTATTCAAATTATTCACCTTTCATTATTCAGTTCGATCTCCATCTGGCCCTAGAAAGCGTGACTTGCTTGCTTTTTTTATAATTTACTTTATTCTTCTAAAATTCCTACGTGAAACCAATAGGCAACACTTTATTCTGGAGAGGATCTTAATAAATCTAGTTGGCATAAGGTTCCACGTCCTTGATGACATTAAAAGTCTTGTAGCAGATTAGTGAACTAATATTGGGCCTAGTGACTTCAATTATATGTGATTGTTTCTGTTTTCCTTGGTGCTAATGATTACTGAAGAGCTACAGAGATGAGAACGTTGAAAAATCTAACTTTTCAAGAGAAGTACTTTCAAAAATGATAAAATTAAGAATAAAGAGTTCTCTTCATTTGTGGTTTGAATTCGTTTTCGCTTGACTGATTACAGCATAAAAATTGTGGTTCTTTGATGAATAGCAATATTTACTGAAGGAGAATGCGGGAAAATCAGAAATTACTGCAAAATCTGTGGAAGAAACTGGGGATAAGTCCTCAGTAAATGCTGTTGCCAAGGAAGTTGTTGCGGAAACTGAGGAAACCCCAGTTTCTGTTGATAGTGAAGTTTCTTCTGCTGCTGCTGAGGAGAGTGTCAAAGACTCTGATAGTGCTGCTGGAGAAAGCAACGAAACCATTCCTGTTGATGAAGCCACTGGTGAGGTCAATCCAGCTGCCGGTGAAGAAAGCACTGATAGTTCTGAACCTGAGGATGCTGGTGAGCTAGAAGCAGAAGAGACTCCAGAGATCAAGGTTAGCTTGACTACGACATCAATTACAGCCCTTTTTAATGATCGTGACCTACTTAATGTGATTGCTTTGTTGATTTACACATTTTGTTGCTCCTCTACTTGGGGTACCAGCTTGAAACGGCACCAGCTGACTATCGTTTCCCTACAACAAATCAAACAAGGCACTGCTTCGCCCGATATATTGAATACCACAGGTAGGCTAGACTAGTTGTAATGACACCTTCTTTTAGCAATTTATGATCAACCATGTCTTTGCCTTCTTTACTAAATGGTAGTCTTCTCAGGTGTGTTGCTGCAAAGGGTGAAGATGCTCAAGAATGTAACAAGTTTGCTAAATATTACCGTTCCCTTTGTCCGGGTGAATGGGTATGTTGTTACATTGCTAAGAAAACAGATATTCTATTTTCCCTATTTCTTGATAGCAATGCATAATCCAGGGGAAAGTGAAGGAAGGGGAAGGATGTGTATTGGATCTTATTGGTACAAATTGTTCTTTATAATTGATTAATAACAAGAATGTAGCGGCTCACTTGCAATGACTTGATAACATGTTTATATGCGAGCAAGGGGTATGCTATAGTGCTAATTACGTTTAACCAACTCATTGGAAATTTTTGCAACCCTATGTTATTGAAAAAAAAAATTATTATAAAAGTTTTAATATTAGTTTCTATATCCTATTCAATAGGAATCTTCAGTTAGTGTGCTTGCTTTCTTCTTCAGTTGCTTCCTGCCTATTTTTCTTCTAATTTTCATCTCTTTTAAGAGTTCTTGTGGCTTGTCTAACTCTCAGGCTGCTGCTGTTTTTTCTTCTTTTACATCATTTTTCTGGCTTCCACAACCACTTCTGTCCTCGTAGATAGAGTGATGCGACATCGGCTTTGCCTGCTTCATAATTTTGGCTTTTTTAACTTCTGAAAAGATACTAGTTTGGTACTGCCTTTTCCTTTACATTGCTGCTGCCTTTTAATTTCACTATCATTCTTCGGGAGCTTCTCATTTTGGCCGTCAATGTGTACAGGGGCTTGCATTCCCCATTTTAAGTTTCAACAAATCTACTACATATTTTTCTCCAGAAAAAATAAAAAATAAAAAAAATGCTAATCATGGTCTTGCTTCACCTCAATTCCAAGGAAGCATCTCATAAAACCCAGATCTATCATCTAAAATTTACTTCATCTCCCTTTTAAACTCGTCATTCATCAGTCTATTGTTCCTATTTAAATTAGGTTCTCTGCATACAATCGTATTGTTAAAAGGCCAGTGATGACTCAATCGTATTCTGCAGTCTATTCCTATTTGTTATGAAGGTTGTGTTTTTGTAGAGAGCTTATGTTTTTGTAGAGAACTTAGGGGAATCAACTTACTGTCATCAAGTTGCCGTGTATTTCTGTTCCCAATCATTCTAATTCCTCATCCACGTTTTTGGGGATTTTCCAGTTACTCATGTTTGATGGATGCTTTGTTTTCATATATTCTATGATCAAACATGAGTTTGTATAGAGCGTGAGAGAATCACCTTTTGACTTCTGGTTGTCATCAAGTTTCTGTGCATCTCTTTTCCCAATCATTCTGATTTCCTCATCCATGTTCTTGGGGATTTACCAATCATCATTTGTGTTTGATGTTTTCCAAAAATTTAGGATCGCACATAAGAACAAATAACTTCTTAGCTAGTGTTAGTGCTGTTTGCTCCTGAACTTCTTGACTGAAAAATTCGAATTAGGTCCTGAAATTAGTTTTACTTTTTAGATCATTTTTTATTATTGCATGTGTGAACTTGAGGATAATTAGGTTTCACGTAGCAGTTTTTACTGGTAATAAATCAATATTAAGTTCTAAATTGAGATTTTGTTCTAATTTATTTTTAATCTAATTGTCTGCAGATTGAAAGATGGAATGAGCAAAGGGAAAACGGAACCTTTCCAGGTCCTCTGTAGATGGTGCACAAGCCGTTGAAGTTCAGAGAGTCTGTGTCGAGCATAATCCTTTTTTATTTTTTAAAATATAGCAATTTGAGGGAATAAAAGAGTTTGGTGTGTCCGTTAGAACCATGTAATGCGGCCCCTTTGATTAAATTGTTATCAACGAGTACTATACTATATTATGGTCATTTAATTTTGGATTATGATGTTTGCACACTTCCTCTTGACACCGTGGATGACATTTGTGGCGTTGTCAAAAAAAGATTGGTTGAAAAAACTATTCTTTTAAACTGTCCAATTAAATGATATTTTATGGTAGTGTAAAGAATAATGTAAGAAATGTTGTACACCAAGCATGATTGTTTAATTTTCTAATGCTGACACAATAATCATAAGGACTCCTCTTGATGTACAGGGTACCCGTACCGAACACACACAAACAGGAGTGGGTGGGTATTTTTGGGATGATTTTTTAATGAGATGGTTCCCATGCATGTGAGAGGCCGGCTCTGCCAGACCTTTTACAGGATTTGCAAAGAAGCTTAATACTAATTGATATGGTCGATTCCTTACGACCGAGGCCGTGGATGATCGAGGACGCGCTCAAGACGCCCATGTGGAGCAGCCCCCCGAGGCCCCATGCCAATCATCCTTGAGGACTCCACCAGGCCATATAATCACGAATAAGTACCGGAGTCCTCGGGGTACCCACGTCCTCGAGCTATTATGTTACCTCGAGGTGGCTTATCCTCGAGGAACACAGTCCTGTTGTTTGCCATTTCTTCCTCGGGGTACTTCCCCGCCCCCTATGGGGTCGTGCTCTAGAAGAAGTGGAGTCTTACCCCGTTAAGGACTCTGGTGAGATAAGGGCGTTACGCCAACTACAATCCTATCAGGAGCGAACTAGCACAATTGCACTCGGACTCTACCACCTAGCCCTATAAATATGGGCCCCCAGTACGGTATTCAGGTACGTTTTACACATTTCTATAGCATATAGCCTTCCGCATATAACCCCCATCTGACTTAAGCTTCGGAGGGGCGACGAGGGCATACCTCATCGCCTTTGTTTCAGGTACAGAAAGATCACGCTCGTGCTTATCAACGGTCGCCAAGCCAGGTACGACTTTTGGGTAGCATCATTGGCGCCGTCTGTGGGAAACGCTACCAAAAGCCATGGTTACCACACGCTCAGGTCTTCCATTAACAAGCACATCTGCTCCGAACCGTCCCGAAGGCCCCCCTGCTCATCAGGACGAGTCGTCAGAGACTCCAGCACCTCAACCAACGATCGTGCCGCCGGGGGCCTTCGAAGAGCTCCGTCAACAGGTCCTCACGCTTACACAGCTGCTGAGTCAGAGAGAGACGCCACCGCAGCAAGCGCCGGCACCCGTGATTGGGCCCACTGACGTCGCCCGGGGTCGGGATTCACAGCCCGCGAATGACAATGGAGGAAGAGGGGCCTCGGGAATGAACCACGTGACCCCGAGGTCGGTGACAATGGATCCCGAGGACATAGCTAGGATTATCCAGGAAGGCATTGCGGCAGGCCTACTACGGAGTACGAGGGGGACAGCCGGATTCACCCCCAACACACCGTTTACAGTTGAGGTGCTGTCATACCCCTTGCCTGACAGATTCAAATACCCCCGTATAAAGGAGTATGACGGGACAACGGACCCTATCAACCACCTCAACGTGTACACTGACGTCATGAACTTGCAAGTCGCGCCGGATCAGGTGATGTGCAAAGCCTTCCCGCAAACTCTGACAAACGCCGCCAGGGACTGGTTTTCGACCCTGGAACCCAACAACATAGCCTCATTCTCGGATTTGGCGGAAAAGTTCTCAGCCTTCTTTGCAAGTAGCAAGCGCATCCGGAAGACGGCGGCCTCCCTCATGCAGCTTCGTCAAGGGCATAGCGAGTCGTTACGGGACTTCATGACCAGGTTCAACAAGGAAAGACTTCAGATACCCGACCTTCACATTACCGCGGCGGTCTCTGCCCTCACATATGCCATAAGGTGTGAAGCGTTCAAGATGTCGTTATCCAAAACCCCGCCAGGTCGGTGACCGAGCTTCTAAACCGAGGAGAAAAGTACATAAATATGGAGGAGACTATGAACCCAAGAAAGGTAGGACCAATCCCCGATAAGGTCGACCATAAGCGGCCTCATGATTCGGGTTCTCGACAGGAGGTTCGGCAAAACAGACCGAGGCATGACATCCCGCCAACGCACTACCCGAGGTTGAGTACTTCCAAGACAAACCTTCTGATGGAAATCAAAGACATGAAAGAGCTAAAGTGGCCCTCCAGATTGAGGTCCCCACCGGACACGAGAGACTTCAACAAATACTGCGACTTCCACCGGGACCACGGGCATACCACAGAGAGTTGTAAGGCCTTGCAGCGGGAGATTGAGTCCTTGATCAAGAGGGGTTTCCTCGGGTCCTATATTAGTCACGACAATCGCCAGAGGAACGATCGGAACAGAGGGAAGGCATCGGATGTCAGAGGTGTAGCTCAGCCCACGGCGGGGACAATCAATGTAATTGTAGGAGGCGTTGCCTCGGGAGGAGATACGCATAATGGGCGTAGGCAGTACGCCCGGCGGTGCGACCACGTCTCGAGGAGGGTCCAGGATAACCTCGAGGACATTACTTTCGGGATTGGAGATCTGGAGGGAATATCATACCCTCACGACGACGCGTTGGTCGTCTCGGCAGTCAGCTAATTTCGAGGTAAAGAGGATCTTGGTTGATAACGGAAGCGCAGCGAACATACTGTCGCATGAGGCCTTCATAAAGATGGGAATCCCGGCAGAAAAACTCAAAACAGTAAAGACTCCCCTACAGGGGTTTGGTGGAGGAATCATTGTCCCAGAAGGTGTCGTGGAGCTCCCCCTAACCCTTGGATCGGACCAAAGATGGGTAACAGAGGTCACACCCTTTCAGATCGTCCGGACCTCAATGGCATACAACGCCATCCTGGGGAGGCCATTTCTCAACAAAATCAGGGCCATTGTATCCACTTTCCACCTGGCCATGAAGTTCCCTACAAGCAGTGGCATCGGAGTCGTCCGCGGAGATCAGACGGCTGCCAGACAGTGTTACGTTATTAGCATTCGGACGATGGGCGAGGGGGTCATGGAACTCTCGATGCCCGAGCCAGACCTCGAGCAGCGGGGGAGGCTAGCTCCGGTCGAAGAGTTGAAGGAGGTCGAGCTCGAGCACGGTAAGACAGTCACCATTGGTCGTGACCTCGACGCCACATTAAGTGCGGAGCTTGTAGAATGCCTATCCCAGAACGTTGATGTTTTTGCATGGAGGGTGGAGGATATGCCGGGTATCGACCCCGAGGTCGTAGTTCACAAACTAAACATCAGGCCTGAAGCGAAGCATGTTAAGCAAAGAAAGAGGCATTTCGCTCCGGAACGACGGGAGGTGATCCGCGAGGAAATCGGCAAGCTCATCCGTGCTCAATTCATTCGGGAGGTACACTACCCTGACTGGCTCGCCAATGTGGTTCTTGTGAAGAAGGCTAACAACAAGTGGAGAGTTTGCATCGATTTCACTGATCTGAACAAAGCATGTCCTAAAGACAGTTACCCCTTGCCCAGGATCGATGACCTCGTGGATAGTACGTCGGGCCACAAACTTTATAGCTTCCTGGATGCATTCTCCGGGTATCACCAAATCCGCATGGCCAGCGAAGACCAAGAAAAGACGTCCTTCATGGCAGACTCCACCATATATTGCTACAATGTCATGCCTTTTGGACTAAAGAATGCCGGGGCAACCTATCAAAGGCTCATCAACAAAGTCTTCGCCGGGCTTATTGGAAGAAACGTAGAGGCCTATGTGGACGACATGGTAGTGAAAAGCAAGCAGATAGAGAAACACATATCAGACTTGGAGGAGGTGTTCACCACCCTAAGGAAGTACAAAATGAAGTTGAACCCCGCTAAATGTGCCTTCGGAGTAGCATCGGGGAAGTTCCTGGGCTTCATGATAACGCATAGGGGCATAGAGGCCAACCCCGACAAAATCCAAGCCTTAGCCTCTATGGAGCCGCCAAGGAACAAGAAAGAAGTGCAGAAACTTACCGGACGTGTAGCCGCCCTAAGCAGGTTTGTGTCCCGAGCAGCGGATAAGTGCTTCCCCTTCTTCAAAGTTCTTAGGGGCAATAAAAATTTCCAGTGGGGAGACGAATGCGAGAAAGCCTTCCAGGAGCTCAAGCAGACATTGGAGACACCGCCGGTCCTCAATAAGCCCGACCCCGGTGATACCTTGTTTCTATACATAGCGGTATCTCAGAATGCGGTAAGCGGTGTGCTGGTGAAAGAGGTCAACAAAGCTCAACGGCCTATCTACTACGTAAGCAAAGTCCTACTTGATGCAGAGACCAGGTATACACTGGCCGAGCAGCTTGCCCTTGCGCTTGTCATGGCAGCCCGAAAGCTTAGACAATACTTTCAGTCTCATCCAATAGTCGTGCTCACAAACCAACCTCTCAAGCACATACTTCAGAAGCCCGACGTCTCAGGAAGGTTACTCAAATGGGCAATAGAGCTTGGTGAATTCGACATAGAGTTCAAGACCCGACCCTCAATAAAGGCACAGGCCTTGGCAGATTTCATAGCAGAACTCACCCCAAGGCCTCGGGGGCCAGGGGATACCTCGGGACAGGGGGAGGAGCCTTGGCAGATTTTCGTGGATGGAGCATCCAATTCCTCGGGGTCAGGTGCAGGGGTCATTATCATCAGCCCTGACAAGGTCACGGAAATTCAGTGCGCACTGCGATTCGAATTTGAAGCCACCAACAACGAGGCTGAGTATGAAGCCGTTGTTATCGGTTTGGAGCTTGCTTGTGGCCTTGACCTGGAGTACGTTAAAATTTTCAGTGATTCACAGCTTGTCGTGGGTCAGATAGAAGGGACATTCGAAAGGAAAGAGGAGAAGATGAGCTTGTATTGCCTGCGAGTCCACGACCTCCGACGACGGTTCAAAGTTTGTGAAATTATGAAGATCCCGAGAATCGATAATTGCAGGGCTGACGCCTTATCCAGATTGGTTTTTATGGGGGTCGACAGACTTGAGAGAACGGTCCACGTCAAGGTTGTAACAGAGCCCAGCATCTGTAAGCACCCGGAAGTTTTGGATATTGAGCAAGAGCCCTCATGGATGGACCCAATAATAGATTTCATAACCAACGGAACTCTGCCCGGGGACCCTCGAGAAGCCAGGAGCTTCCGATCCAGATCATCGAGGTATTGCATGATCAGGGGGGTTCTATTCCGCAGAAGTTTCACTCTACCATATCTCAGGTGCCTTCGGCCATCAGAATCATCTCGAGCCATGACCGAAGTTCACGAGGGTGTTTGCGGGAATCACCAAGGGGCTCGCACCCTGGCCTTCAAACTTCTGAGGTACGGATATTACTGGCCTACCATAAAGAAGGACGCATCAGACTACGTCAAAAAATGTGACAAATGCCAGAGGTTCGGCAATATCATCCACTGCCCTCCCGAAGACCTTACTAGCATCAATGTTTGCGCTCCTTTTGAACAATGGGGCGTCGACATCCTCGGTCCTTTCCCTCTGGCAAGAGGACAGTTAAAATTTGTGGCAGTAGCAGTGGAGTACTTTACCAAATGGGCAGAAGCCGAAGCCTTGGCCGTTATTTCAGAGCCCAAACTAAGGGCATTTGTATGGAAGTCCATCATATGCAGGTTTGGGATACCAAAGGTCCTCATAACAGACAATGGCCGACAGTTTGACAACCCCCAATTCAAGGGCTTCTGCAGTAACTTCGGGGTGGAACATCGCTTGACATCGGTATCCCACCCACAAAGCAATGGCCTCGCCGAAGTCACAAACAGGATCATCTTGCAAGACCTCAAAAAAAGGATCGGTGAGGCCAGAGGTAGCTGGCCTGACGAATTGCCCTCTATACTCTGGACATATAGGACATCCCCACAAAATCACAACTAGATAGACCCCATTCATGTTGGCTTTTGGGGTTGAAGCCACAATTCCTGTCGAAGTAAATGTGCCCAGCCTCCGGAGACTTGAGCCTGAGGTCCCTGAGCATACAAGAGAACATCTCGATCTCCTCGAGGAGGTAAGGGAGAATGCAGCTACAAGGGCAGCCTGTTACCAGAACATGACCGCAAGGCACTTCAATAGGAAGGTACGGCCTCGGAGATTCAGAGCGGGAGATTTAGTATTAAGGAAAGCGGAAGCCGCGGGACACGCCCCTGGGAAGCTCGGACCTAACTGGGAAGGTCCTTACGAAGTCATACGGAGTCTTCGCGGAGGGTCGTACAGCTTAAGGGACACCTCGGGAAGACCGCTCCCTAGGCCATGGAATGCTGAAAACCTGAAGATCTATTACAAGTAGTTCGCTTGACCACGTTCTGGATTCATCCGACCCCGGCGCCAAGTTGTCTATCTTAATAACCGGCCTGCGAGCCTAAGTCATTTGTTTTTCTCTTCGTCGGCCTGCGTGCCTAAGTCTTTCATATCTTTTAGTTGATGGCCGGCCTGCTCGCCATAATTTATTTAGCGGGCCGATGTACCTTACTTCCCATATGGTGGGTCACGAATAAAATGTCCCAGAACTGTTCAATTAACTGCCTGCCTCTTTAGCCTTGACTCGAGCAAGCCACACTAAGCCTTGCCTCGAGCAAGCCACACTAAGGCTTGCCTCGAGCAAGCCACACCTAAGCCTTGCCTCGAGCATGCCACACTAAGCCTTGCCCCGAGCAAGCCACACTAAGGCTTGCCTCGAGCAAGCCACACTAAGCCTTGCCCCATGCAGCCCACACTAAGCCTTGCCTCGAGCAAGCCACCCTAAGCCTTGCCCCGAGCAAGCCACACTAAGCCTTCCCTCGAGCAAGCCCCCTCAAGCCTTGCCCTCGAGCCAGCCACACTAAGCCTTGCCCCATGCAAGCATCTCAAAGCCTTGCCACCGAGCAAGCCACACTAAAGCTTTGCCCCGAGCAAGCCACCCCTAAGCCTTGCCCCATGCAAGCACACGCCTAGCCTCGGGGATCAGAGGGCTCGAGTTGGGTAACTTCATGGGGGTTATTCATGAACAATCTTCGGGTTATCAGAGTGCTCGAGTGCGATAAGGTCGTCGTTCAACGAAGGAAATGTCCTCGAGGTATTAAAGGGCTCGAGTGTAACAACGTTGTCGTCCTTCAAGGTAATACTCCTCGGGGTATCCGAGTACTCGAGTGTCCTCCACACTTATGCACGATCTCTCCTCGATATCACCTAAAGCTCGATACTCGAAGAATGAAGCCAATAAGCGTTCATGAGGTCGAGGGCAAAGTACATTCACGAAGGTCGAGCAAAAGCTTAACAAAAGATCATTCGTTTCATTCATGAGGGCGAGTGCAAAGTACATTCACGAAGGTCGAGTAAAAAACTTGAAACCCCAAGATCATTCATTTCATTTTATGGTCGAGTACAAAATACATTCATAAGGATCGAGCAAAAGCTTGGGGGATCGAGTTACAAAGGAAGGGGAGGGGTTATCTATCCTATATGCCCGAGAGGGGGGTCAAGATTGGTTATATCGATCTGGACGTCGTCCTCGAGGCCCTCGTCATCATCCTCAGCACCAGCACCTTCCTCGTCAGATAGCTCGAGAGTAGCTGCGATGTCGGGCACAGACCTCAAATCCTCGGGAACGACATGGGGAAGCTTGGAGCGAAGAAATGCTCGAGCCTCCTTGAAGGCGTGCAGGTAAGCTCCCGAGGCGTATTCTGCCTTGATCTTGTCACATTCCGCCGAGGTCTTAAACTCCTCCCAGGCTCGTTCCTTAGCCTCGGCATAAGCTCGATCCTTGGCCTCGTTAACTTTGGCCTCGAGCTCCTTGTCTTTTCTGAGCAGTTCAAGTTTCAGCTCCTCGGCCTCGTCCCTCGCAACACCAACCTCGTCCTTTGCCCTCAGAGCCTCACGCCTGGCCTCGTCGCGCTCTCGTTTCCACTGATCGAGCTTTGCCTCGAGCTCAGCAATGCGGCGATCTTTCGCAGCCAAAGACTCTTCCATGGATGAAACCCTCGAGGATTCCTCGATCCCTTGTAGGGTAAGTCCTCGAGCCATGCTCATGGTCTACACCAAGAAAATGAGTAAACAGATACCGGCATATAAGATAGGTACGAAGTGTCGAAATTGTTACCTTCGCCGTGAAGAGCTCGAGGCGCTTCAAACCCTCCTTCAGCTTGACCTCGTCCTTGTACTTGGCCACTATGTCAGGTACAAGATGGCACCTCTCAAAGTCATCAAAACTGGCAGGAGGCAGAGGCTCGTCCTCGAGGTCCACCACCTGTGGATGTCGTCGAGGTCACCGGGGGTTGTGGTGGTGTTGCGTGGGCCGGAATCGGAGGGCTCGGCTCGACCACGGGGGGTGTGGGTTGTGAAGGCTCCCCGGGTCCCCTCGGGGAAGGGTCTACTGCAGCCTCCCGGGCTCTCTTTTTTCCCCTTCTCTTGGCCTGCAAAGGGGTCGGGGGAACAGCCTGAGGCCTTGTACTCATGAAGCTACGCAATGCTCGAGAATCAAACGCCATCCCTGCAAATTGAAAAATAGGTCAACATATTAGAACGAGCACTAGGCAAAACCCGATGATTACAAAGAGGCAAGGAGAA
This sequence comes from Fraxinus excelsior, assembly GCA_019097785.1. Lineage (NCBI taxonomy): Eukaryota > Viridiplantae > Streptophyta > Magnoliopsida > Lamiales > Oleaceae > Fraxinus > Fraxinus excelsior. Next base: position 8,038,994 of record CM032625.1, on the reverse strand, counting down.
CGAGCTCTACCCTCGAGACCTCTAACATCGGCCAAATCTATCACCTCTTTCCCGATCTCTTTCATGTTCGAGAAAAGGGGCTCGAGCTCGACCAGCATCTGCCTATTCCTCTCGATATCCTCGGGGTACTCCTGGGCCTCACAAAACTTCTCGGCATCGGGGACGACCCACTCGGGCCAAAAAGGGAGATCGGGGTCTTGGGGTTCTACGTAAAACCAACCCTCCCTCCACCCCTTAAGGGAGCTTGCCATCTTAGGGACCCTAAAACCCCCCGTGGTCGAGAGATAACCCAAAAAAAAAAAAAAAAAAACAGGTGTAACCTCGTGTGTGTTCTTAAGAGTTTCAAAGACCACCTAGCAAGGTCGACTATTGATGCGCGATTCCTAGGTACCTACAAGCTATGAAAAATACACCAACATCCTCCAAGCATTGGGCAAAAGCTGCCCCGGGCACATCGAGTGCCCTACCAGGAGGGCGGTGAAGAAGGGGTGCAACGGCCACCTGAAACCGGCCTTAAGGGTCTCTCTAAATATCACAAACTCCCCCCGGCGAGCACTCACCACCCTCTCATCGGGGTCGGGCGACCTAATATCACACAGAGGCATGATCCCATACTCTCTGGCAGCCGCCACGGCCAGGTGTTCTTTCAACCTACAGGCCTCGTCGGGGAACTCGAACTGTACATTATCATGGGCCCTAGGTCGGGAGTCGAGGGGGACAGCCATGGGGATCATCGTATTCTGTACATCCTCACCACTACTCGACCTACTCGACCTACTCGAGCTACCCTCACTACTCGACATTATATTAGAACTAAGTCTACTAATTAAATAAACTTAAGAGTCCCTCGAGTCTTCCTAAGATTACCCGCTACACGAAGAGGAAAGCTTAGGGAATTTTTGGCGAGCACGACTGAAGAAGGCGGGATTTACAGCATAAAAGTGAAAAATGAAGGTAATAAGGATATTTAATAGTAGAGAAGGTAGAAGGCCAAGGGTCACAATATCTAACCGTTGAAATTGACACGTGTCACGGATCCAACGATCCACCAATAACGGTCACAGTCGACCACCACCTTTCTCGAACGACCTTTCTTGTGCACCCCCGTTAATATCCTCGAGATTTAAGCGCGCGCACAGTGGGCCAGTGATATGGTCGATTCCTTACGACCGAGGCCGTGGATGATCGAGGACGCGCTCAAGACGCCCATGTGGAGCAGCCCCCCGAGGCCCCATGCCAATCATCCTCGAGGACTCCACCAGGCCATATAATCACGAATAAGTACCGAAGTCCTCGGGGTACCTAAATCCTCGAGCTATTAATAGTCCTCAAGGTATTCTTGGCCTCGAGGAATCCTGTCGGTTGTAAAGTTTGTTAATATGTCCTCGGGGTACTGTCCCCTCCCCCGCCCCTATGGGGTCGTGCTCTAGAAGAAGTGGAGTCTTACCCCGTTAAGGACTCTGGTGAGATAAGGGCGTTACGCCAACTACAATCCTATCAGGAGCGAACTAGCACAATTGCACTCGGACTCTACCACCTAGCCCTATAAATATGGGCCCCCAGTGCGGTATTCAAGTACGTTTTACACATTATCTCTATAGCATATAGCCTTCCGCATATAACCCCCATCTGACTTCAGCTTCGGAGAGGGGCGATGAAGGCATACCTCATCGCCTTTGTTTTAGGTACAGAAAGATCACGCTCGTGCTTATCCAACGGTCGCCAGCCATGTACGACTTTTTAGGGTAATCACTAATCATAAATATGTATGTGTTTCTACAATCCTAAAAAATGTTGTTTGTACCAAGTTGCCTTACAAAGTAGCTTCACAATATGACGTGTACGGTCAAGATAAGTTTCAATTGGACGGATGTGATTCTTCTATAACATTGGGCGCCAAAATAAGCTAACAAATATGGGAGAAATGGTTAAGAAAAAATTGAAGCAGTCTCTCTCTCCGGCGTGCCTCCCCACTCATCCTCTCCTCCAAACCCGGCTAAATACATCTTCTCTCCCCGGCACCATATCCCTCAAATCTGAGCTCCTCCTCCAAACCCATTTCCTCCCATACATTGGCGGAATTTTCAAACCAATTCAGAGTCAATGCATTTTTCCATTTTCCACTTGTAAATTTATTCAAACATACATAGGAAGAACACACTTGCACACACACATATATGGAGAGCGAAGCTCTCAAACTTTTCGTAAGAGCTTTTTCCAAATATGGGTGAGGTAAGCACGATACTTTTCTCTCTCAAATTCTGATTTCTACTTAACGCATTTTTACTTTGTGATCTTTAAACTAACATGTTTCTTCATGAATCTAATTCTGGTTACAAGAATTTTAGATTGCAAATTTAACTTACTCGATATTAGAAACTTTTCTTTTACAGTTTCAGTGATATGTATTTGTTTATGTTTTTTTTTTTGAAATGTTTTTTTTATTGCATGGGTGAAAAATGAAGATGAAAAGCCTCAAGAAATTGTGCTCAAGGTTGACATGCACTGTGAGGCCTGTTCCAGAAAGGTTGCCAAATCTTTTGACAAGGATTTCAAGGTCATTCTATAAACCTTATTAGTCCGTAGGTGTCTTTCTTGGTTATATTGATCTTTCTATTGCATACCCACAAAATGATGCCAAATGGATGAACTATTTTTTTTTTTTTAATTATTTCACCATTACTAAAATTGAAATGTGACATAAAACTGTTAACTTATTTAACAGGAGTGGCGGATGTAAAGGCGGATGACAGGGCCAGTAAAGTCTTCGTGGAAGGAAACGACTGCAGACCTTGTAAAAGTGAGCGAGAGAATTCAAAAGAAAAGTGGTCGAAAAGTGGAAATCATTTCACCATTGCCAAAGCCAACGGAAGAGGTTAAGGAAGAAATTAAGAGGAGGCCCAAGAAAAAAGAAAGAAGAGGTACATCTCTCTCTCTCACAATCACACGCGACACGGAAAAGAAAGCTAAACTCAGATTTGAGGTACTAGGGTTCTTAATAATATTAAAGTAAGAATACTTATCCAGTACGAAATAATCAAATGACGTATTCTACCGTACACGGTGTTGCGTTTGAACTCGATGCGGATCTGGGAGTACTGTAAACGAAGGAGTTGACCGACTGTCGGCGGTGGTGACGACGCCGACGGTACTAGTGCTACCGGAGATCTGTAATTGGGGAGGAGGGTTAGTTCTCTGGGGCAAATAGGGAGGGAGGGAGGGAGGGAGAGAGAGAGAGAAAGAGAACGGTGTTGGCTTTTCAAATGTTTTGAGGTTTCTTTTTTTTTTTTGTAATGCCACATCACTTTGTTAAGAAACTTTGACAATCGTCTTTGTACACCTAACCCGATCCATTTAAAATAGAAAACGAGTCCTGCTATAGGGCCAGGGTCACTCCAAACAGGGGGCGACAGCATTGACCCTGGCCGTAAGGCCTTTTCCATAGAAAACTCACTATTGACAATTGCAGAATAAAAAATATCGGGTTCTGTGGGTATTGTTTATTTTCTTTTCGTGGAATATGGTGGTTTTGAAGGTGTGAAGCTGGCTGGAGCAGGTGTGCAGAAAAGTTCGAGGCACGGTCTGTGCTCGACTTGACACCATTATTTTTATTTTTTTGTTAATGGAAAAAGCACACTAAAAGAATTGGTGCGAGCTGGTCCGCTGGCTTCCGGCGTTCAACACATGCATAATACTTCATTTTATCAATAGATAATGTCAGGGTTAAAGCTAGCCCCACCCCATTCCTCCAACTATATTTCATTTAGGGAAATGAGTTGGAATAGCCATGACAAAAGAAGTTTTTGTTTAGATGGCCTTTGACCAAATTTTTTAAAAAGAAAAAAGAATTAATTATTTAAAAATTGCAAATGTCTATTTTACCCTCCTTTGCATAACCAAATAAATGAGGAATTTTTTTTAAGGTTCTAGGATTTGAACCCTTCACCTCAATGAAAGTAAAATGCTCCCCCACACCATTAGGACATTGAACAATTTTGATAATTATTTTGCAATAACCTATATATATATCTTGACAAATCAGATTCAAATTTACAAGGTTCAAGGATTTGAACCTTCAACCTTTAAGAATTTTTTTTTTTTTAAATGTTATCCTCACCACTAGGGCATTGAACAATATTGCTAATATTTTTGCAATAACCTATATATATATCTTAACAAATTATATTCAAATTTACAAAATCCAGGGATTTGAACTTTCAACCTTTAAGAAAAATGATTCTTCTCACACCATTAAAACATTGAACAATATTTTTTATTTTAATGCAATAACATATATATAACCTTATATTTCTGAATATCTTGAAAAATTATAGTCAAATATTTCACTTTATTTTATATACGTATTATGTATTAAAAGATTAATTTTAATTAAGATGAATTGAATGTTTACAAAATTTATGATTTCGAAATATATAAATAATTAGTAACAATTAACTTAAAAATCTTTAATTTGATTTCAAATAATATTTTTAAGTAATCATCTACCGGTTCAACCATTAATTTTTTTTATTGTTTCCCCTTATCTCCACGTAAACTTTTTACAACGTGCAATATATACTTTTTATATACCTTACAAAATATAATTGTCGTTTTATATATCTTAAAGCGATATATATGTCATTTTAATTAAAATTAAAATTGAAATGATATCAATATCGTCAAAATTGTACTGAAACGATAATGACATCGTTATGTGTCAAATTCACGAAATAACATAACAACTTTCGTATCGTAGTAGTTAATGACATCGTTTTTAATAGAAATGAAAATGACATCGTTTTTAACAGAAATGATATAATTATCGTTTTATATAAACTAAAATGATATATATGTCGTTTTAGTTATGATTTAAGTTGAAACGATATCAATGTTGTCAAAATTATATTGAAACAATATGAATATCGTTATGTATCAAATCCACAAAATAACATAACGACGTTCCAGTTCAAATAATAACTACAACGATATATATATCGTTTCTTTTCATGAAAAACGATAATTATATCGTTTTGGCTAAAAATAACGATTCGATCGTCCACAATCACACAACATACCTTCAACATACGTACGTCGATCGAAAAAGGTCATCAAGTGGGTTGATGTTTTTCGAATGACTTAGAAAGAACTAACGAAAATACTTTCTTTCTATTGGAATAGTTCGAAGGTTGTATGTAGTCACGAGAACACAAATACTATCATAGTTTCTTTTGAGTGAGATCGAAATCACTTGATGACCAATTTCGATCATCCTACATATGTCGAATGCATGTCGAGTTGTCGTGGACAATCGAATCGTCGTTTTTTAGCAAAAACGATATAATTATCATTTTATTTAAACTAAAAAGATATATGTATCGTTTTAGTTATGATTTAAACTGAAACGATATTAATGTCGTCAAAATTGTACTGAAACGATATGGACATCGTTATGTATCAAATCCACAAAATAACATAACGACGTCCATATCGTTTCAGTACAAATTTGACGAGTTTGAAATCGTTCCAGTTTAAATAATAACTACAACGATATAGATATCGTTTCTTTTTATGAAAAACGATAATTATATCGTTTTGGCTAAAAATAACGATTCGATCGTCCACGACCACCCAACATACCTTCAACATACGTACGACGATCGAAAAAGGTCATGAGGTGGGTTGATGTCACTCGAATAACTTAGAAAGATCGAACGAGGATACTTTCTTTCTATTGGAATAGTTCGAAGGTTGTATATAGTCATAAGAATACAAATATCACCATAGTTTCTTTTGAGTGAGATCAAACACACTTGATGATCAATTTCAATCATCCTACGTATGTCGAACGCATGTCGGGTTGTCATGTACATCGAATCGTCGTTTTTAGCCAAAACGATATAATTATCGTTTTATATAAACTAAAACGATATATGTATCGTTTTAGTTATGATTTAAACTGAAACGATATCAATGTCGTCAAAATTGTATTGAAACGATATGGACATCGTAATATATCAAATCCACAATAACATAACATAACGACGTCCATATCGTTTCAGTACAAATTTGACGAGTTTGAAATCATTCCAATTCAAATAATAACTACAACGATATACATATCATTTCTTTTCATGTAAAACGATAATTATATCGTTTTAGCTAAAAATAATGATTCGATTGTCCACGACCACCCAGCATGCATTCAACATACGTAGGACAATCGAAAAATGTCATCAAGTAGGTTGATGTCACTCGAATGACTTAGAAAAAACAAACGAAAATACTTTCTTTCTATCGGAATAGTTCGAATGTTGTATATAATCACGAGAACACAAATATTCCCATAGTTTCTTTTGAGTGAGATCAAACCCACTTGATGACCTATTTCGATCATCCTCATATGTCGGGTTGTCGTGAACAGTCGAATCGTCGTTTTTAGCAAAAACGATATAATTATCGTTTTATATAAACTAAAAACGATATATGTATCGTTTTAGTTATGATTTAAACTGAAACGATATCAATGTCGTCAACATTATACTGAAACGATATGGACATTGTTATGTATCAAATCCACAAAATAATATAACGACGTCCATATCGTTTCAGTACAAATTTGACGAGTTAGAAATCGTTCCAGTTCAAATAATAACTACAACGACATAAATATAGTTTCTTTTCATGAAAAACGATAATTATATCGTTTTGGCTAAAAATAACGATTCGATCGTCCACAACCACCCAACATACTTTCAACATACGTACGACGATCGAAAAGGTCATCAAGTGGGTTGATGTCACTCGAATGACTTAGAAAGATCGAACGAGGATACTTTCTTTCTATTAGAATAGTTCGAAAGTTGTATATAGTCATAAGAATACAAATATCGCCATAGTTTCTTTTGAGTGAGATCAAACACACTTGATGATTAATTTCGATCATCCTACGTATGTCGAACGCATGTCGGGTTGTCATATACATCGAATCGTCGCTTTTAGCCAAAACGATATAATTATCGTTGTATATAAACTAAAATAATATATGTATCGTTTTAGCTATGATTTAAACTGAAACGATATCAATGTCGTCAAAATTGTACTGAAACGATATGAATATCGTTATGTATCAAATCCATAAAATAACATAACGACGTCAATATCGTTTCAGTACAAATTTGACGAGTTAGAAATCGTTCCAGTTCAAATAATAACTACAACGACATAGATATCGTTTCTTTTCATGAAAAACGATAATTATATCGTTTTGGCTAAAAATAACGATTCGATCGTCCACGACCACCCAACATACCTTCAACATACGTACGACGATCGAAAAAGGTCATCAGGTGGGTTGATGTCATTCGAATGACTTAGAAAGATCGAACGAGGATACTTTCTTTCTATTAGAATAGTTCGAAAGTTGTATATAGTCATAAGAATACAAATATCGCCATAGTTTCTTTTGAGTGAGATCAAACACACTTGATGATTAATTTCGATCATCCTACGTATGTCGAACACACGTCGGGTTGTCATGTACATCGAATCGTCGTTTTTAGCCAAAACGATATAATTATCGTTGTATATAAACTAAAATGATATATGTATCGTTTTAGTTATGATTTAAACTGAAACGATATCAATGTCGTCAAAATTGTATTGAAACGATATGGATATCGTTATGTATCAAATCCATAAAATAACATAACGACGTCAATATCGTTTCAGTACAAATTTGACGAGTTTGAAATCGTTCAGTTCAAATAATAACTATAACAATATCGATATCGTTTCTTTTCATGAAAAACGACAATTATATCGTTTTGGCCAGAAAAAACGATTCGATCGTCTACAACCACACATCATGCCTTCAACATATATAGGAAGATCGAAAAAAGTCATCAAGTGGGTTGATGTAGCACTCACATGGCTCAGAAAGAGCGAACGGAGATACTTTCTTTCTATCAACATAATTCGAAGGTGATAGAGAATTATAGAAACACAAATGTTCCCCTAATTTCTTGAAATGAGATTAAACTCACTCGATGACCTATTTTTGTTGTTTTACATACGAAGAATGTATGTTAAGTGGTTATGGATGATCGAATTGTCCTTTTTTAGGTATAACGATATAATTCTCGTTTTCTGTAAATAGAAACAATACCGATATCGTTCTAGTTATTATTTGAATTGCAACGATTTTAAACTCGTCAAATTTGTACTGAAACGATATGAATATCGTTACTTTATTTCATGGGTTTGAAACTATAACGACATCATCGTTGTTTCATATAAGAAGAAATGACATATATGTCGTTCTAGTTACGATTTTGACTGAAACGAGTTCCAACTCGCCAATTTGTACTAAAACGATATGAATGTCGTTACTTTGTTTTGTGGGTTTGACACTACAACGACATATTTGTCGTTTTATATGGGAAGAAATGACATTTATATGTCGTTCTAGTTACGATGTTGACTGAAATGAGTTCCAACTCGACAAATTTATACTGGAACGATATGAACGTCGTTACTTTGTTACGAGAACGATTTCATGAGAACGATTTCATGAAAACGATATTGAAGTCGTTTTTTATTACAGGAACGATGTCCAAATCGTTACGAAAATTAGCGTGTATTTTATACTGAAGCGATATCCAAGTCGTTTTTTGTTTGTTATGAGAACGATTTCTATATCGTTACGAAGATCAGTGAAGCAATGTGTATTTCGTACGGAAACGATATTGAAGTCGTTTTTTATTGCAGGAACGATGTCCATATCGTTACGAGAATTAACATGTATTTCATACTGAAACGATATTCAGGTCGTTTTTTTGTTACGGGAACGATATCAATATCGTTACAAATATCAGTGCAGTGTCTTTTTAAATACAAGGATATTTTAGTAATTTACAAATTGTATTTTCCTTTTATTTGTATCTTGAGGCCATCTAACTAAAAAACTTAGTTGGTGGACTTTTTAAACTAAAACTTAGTTTGACTAGGCCCATTAAATGAACTCCCCTTTGATTTAAGGCGGGAGAAGACTTGCTCTTTTATGAAAATTAGATTTAGCCTTGTTTGGTACAAATTATTTTTTTCATTCTCATTCTTTTACTCATTTTCATTCACACATTTTTCAATAAAATAATATTTTTCATCACATTAATAACTTTTCTCTCTTTTTTAACCACACATTATTTATCAATCTACTATTCCAGAATACATTCTTTCAAAATAATGTGACTCAAACACACCCTTAATGATGAGTTGAAATTCAACGATAAATTTATCTTTCTAATACAATCCAATTTAATGTCCTAAATAATAAATCAATTATGCTACATATACATCTTGTTTTACATCATTTTTTACATTGTGTTACGTGTCGACACGTGATTGGACAGCTTTAAAAAAATATAGTTTCTTGTCCAAAACTTTTTGAATTTGCATACAATGTATACCAAGATATCATCCATGCAACGTACCCTTCACATAATTCATAATAAATGATGGGAAAAATTCATAAATCCTACTTTATCTTTTACATTATTTCAAAAATAACAAAATATCTTTCACATTTCAAAAATTAGATTTTTAGCCTATACATACACATATATTTATATATGTGTTATATATATAAAAAGATATAAAGATATATATATAATATAATTAACTTACCCACCTCCACCACCCCGCCTTTCCGACGATAGTTCGGTGATCGTTCCGGCTAGTTTTTCAACGATTGCTCCGGTGACCGTTTCCGGCTACTGATCTGATTCCGGCAATTGTTCCAACTCCGACGAATATTCCGACGACAACTCCGTCACATTTTTTTGTACAGTTGGTCACATCTTAGGTCACAAGTCACAACGCATGGTTATTTGTTTATAATGATTGATAACATGATAAGGCTCATGTCTCTTTTTTTTTTAATAGTCCCGAGTTATTTTCAAATGGTCACAGCACAGGTCACAGAATATATTGCATATGACTCACAATTTTGTTCATAGTCTCATGTTATTTTCAAATGGTCACAGCACAGGTCACATAATATTTTTGCACATGGCTCAAATTCTTATTGATAGTCACAAGTTTATTTCAAATGGTCACATAATATTTTTGCACATGGCTCAAATTTTTGTTGATAGTCACAGCATATGTCTAGAATATTTTGCACATGGCTCGAATCACAGCATAGGTCACAACATTGGTCACATAGACTATACAACCCCACCTTACCACCACCACCGTCTTACGTGCCCTAACTATTGCTACCACATCCGACAACTCCCCACAATATCGCCGCCGCCACCACAGAGATTATTAGATCCACAAAACCACCACCCCCACCAACACGACCGCTGTCAACAATATCTCTGCCACCACCACAGCTAACATCCCAACCACCACAAAATTATTAGATCCACAAAACCATCGTCGCCAACAAAGTCAGCAACTCACCACAAATCAATACCACCACCACCATTGCCAACAGAATCACTACCACCACCAACAACAAACAAAAATCACCACTACTTCACAACCACCGCCATACCACTATTACCACCATAGCTTACACGAGTCCGTGATAGCTAGTGGACCTCTGCTCATGCTTACACCACCCCAAAACATTGCACAACGTTGATTGTGGCGAACAAGAGAGCCCCATACCTTATGAATCAATAAATCCAAAATTAAACCTCATTTCTTGTATAACCAGTGGGAGAGGGGGAGCAAACATTTCGATTTTCTGAGGAGCAGTTGGAATCTCGAAGGGTAGAGTAAGCAATTTTTCGAGTTAACCCAGTGATGTAGTCATCCTCGTCGTTCTCAGTCTCGATTGACTCAACGGGGAGAACAGTCATGACGTGACTTAGCAGCAGGTCCATAAAAGTTGCAGCGGCGGCGATGAAAGAGAGAAGAGTTTCAACGGCGAGGAGGCGGCGATTTCGGTTTGGGTTTTGGAGTAGAGAGACGGTGGTGGGAGAGAAAGAAAAGGAGATGGCGCTGCACTGCAAAATCACCGTCGCAACAGCGGCGATCCCGTCGAGTAGGATGTTGCAGCAGGTTAGGCGGCGTGGCGTCGGTATTGGAAGAAATTGAAGTTGTTGGTGCGATACGTGTGTAGAGCCGTGGTTCTGGTGGATGACGCCGTTGATAGAAGGTGGCGGCGCAGTGGAGTAGACGCCCCTTCCACGCCATCGAGAGAGAGGGAGAGAGATAAGGGTGGGGGTGGTGCGACAACGGGATTTTTGAAACTGAACAAAAAATTAGGGATTTAATTTTGAGGCGAGGTGGGGTGGGTGGGGTATAATTTAATTTTTATAATATTTAATTAAATATAAAAAAAATTGTATTTATATATAAAATATCTGATTTTTGAATATTAAAATTTAAAATCTGGATCTTGAAAAATAGGGGTTCATGTAATTTCCACATAAATAATTAAATATATCTATGGGCCCCATTCCGAAAGTCAACATCCAATCCTAAAAGTTCATCATCTAACGATTCTAACCGCTGTGACTCGTAGTGTCCCTCGAAAATATCCTAAAAATCCCCTCCACTCCTCACATTTCAAAACCACCAAAGCCCCCTCAAACTTCCCCTTAAACAAATCTCATTCACATTCTTCCTTCCCCTGCATTCCCTTTATACCAGAAATCCGGATCAACAACCATTATGGCAGCGATGGCGCGTGAGGAGAAAGTGTACATGGCAAAGCTGCCCGAGCAGGCGGAGCGGTGCGAGGAAATGGTGGAGTCCATGGAGAAAGTATCGGAGTCTTTGACAGAGAACGAGGAACTGACTGTGGAGGAGAGGAATCTCCTCTCGGTGGCGTACAAGAAGGTGATAGGTGCGAGGAGGGGGAATGAGGATCATGTCAACACAATCAAGGATTATAGATCTAAGATTGAATCGGAGCTTTCCAATATTTGCGATGGAGTTTTAAAGCTGCTTGAATCTAAGCTCATTGTCTCGGCATCTTTGGGTGATTAAGATGTTCTACCTTAAAATGAAGGGGGATTATCATCGGTAAAACTGGTGCTGAAAGAAAAGAGGCTGCTGAGAGCACCCTCACAGGCTATAAGGCTGCTCAGGTCTGTTCCATTTTTATGTTTTACGGTACGTATTTGTGGAAATCAGATGCAATTTTCAAATTTTTTACTAATTTTGTTTTCATTTTATTGAATATTGAGATTGCCTTGTGTTGAATTTAACAATTTATTTCCAAAAATCTACATTTTTCATTCTAATGATGTTTGCCTATTTTGTATTTATATGTTCATTTGGTGCTATATACACATTTATAAGAAAAGTCGATAAAAGTAGAAAAACCAGAGAGAAGAAATCAAGCTGGGAGAAATTGCTTCATTGTATTTTCATTGTGTCAAAAATACAAATAGATGGTGAGCCTTTATAGAATGGCCAGGGAAGAATAAAAAAAAATCTGTATCAAACTCAATACAAGCAGTACAAAACCGTATAACCAAAAAAAAAAAAAAAAAAAAAAATCTTCCGCCCATAACTGAATTGGAGCCTATTATATACATATTCTTTCAGTTGCCTTACTTGGATTCTTCTAGAATTTCTGTGCGTTGTGGCATTGCTGATTGTGAAACAATTGTTGGTTTTGTCAACATTCTTGTCATATTTCAACAACCCCTCGCAAGATGGAGAGTAGATGTCTTCTACTCCCATCTCGGTTAAGTGAGAATAAAAATATGCAGAGGCCAAAGACTTAGTCAAAATGTCCGCAATTTGTGCACTGCTGCTGACATGTTCAGTACCAATGCTCCCTCCTTGAATTTTGTCATGGATCAAATGGCAATCAAGCTCAATATGTTTGGTTCTTTTATGAATAACTGGGTTGGCGGCAATGTGTGGGGCAGCTTGATTATCACAAGCTAATGATGCTGCTTGGGGATGATCAATCCGTAAATCATGAAGTAAATACCTAAGCCAGCTTAACTCACAACAAACACTTGTCATAGCCATATACTCAGCTTCTGCAAAAGATCTAGAGATAGTATTTTGCTTCTTGGACTACCAAGAAATTAGAGAGGACCCAAGAAAAACACAATAACCTGTGATAGATCTTTTGTTGTCTGGACATGTCCCCCAATCCGAGTCACAATAAGATCTGGGCTGTAATTTAGATGCAGAAGAATAAAGCAAACCCTGTCCCGGAGCTTGTTTAATATATTTTGACACCTTATGAGATGCATTTAAGTGTGAGAATCTAGGAGCTTGCATATACTAACTTAAAAGTTGCACTGAGTAGGCAAGGTCAGGTCCGATTATTGTTAAATAAGTCTCCTATAGATAGAAGGATCAGGAAGTAATTCACCTTGATTTTTGGAGAGTTTGAAGTGTTGATCCAATGGCATCTTGGCTAGCACTGCTCCAATAGTTCCAGAATCAGCAAGAATATCTAGAGCATATTTCCTCTGACAAATGTGAATCCCCTTTTTTGACTGTACCACTTCTATCCCATGAAAATACTTCAATACACCTAGGTCTTTGATCTTGAATTTGGCATCAAGAGATGACTTGAGAGATTCAATAACCTACATACTGTTTCCAGCTATTATAATGTCGTCAACATAGACTAATATGGCTGTAAAAGAATCTTTGGTGGACTTTGTAAACAAACTACAATCAGCTTTGGATTGTTGAAAGCCTTGCTAAATGATAAATGCGGACACTATAGAGTGTCGTTGCCTAGAGGCCTACTTTAACCCATATAAACTCTTGCGAAGTTTACAAACTTTTGATTCACCATCCTTGGAATATCCAGGCGGTAGTTGCGTGTACGTTTCCTCATCCAGGTCTACATGTAGGAATGCATTGTTTACATCTAACTGGTGCAAAAACCAACCTTTAATTGCAACAACAGCTAATAAAGTTCTCACAATAACTAGTTTAACCACGGGTGAGAATGTTTCGTGACAGTGTAACCGTTCTTGTTGTGAGTACCATTTGGCTACAAGTCTAGCCTTGTACCTCTCTACACTTCCATCTGCATTGAACTTTATTTTATAAACCCATTTGCAGCCTATAACAACCTTTTCAGGAGGCAAATCAGCCACAACCCCAAGTGTCATTCATCTCTAGTGCATCTATTTCGGCTTTCATGAATTGGGAAGTAAGGAGGCTTGTTGGCATACAAAATCCTACAGATATGAAGGTGTTCTTCTGTCTCTAGTATACCTTCGAGGTAAGTGAGGATTTGTGGAATTGTTTTAAGAAGATTAGATGGACTTAGTGATGCACATGGTTGGTCTTAAGAATCTGAAAGTTGATCATGGATAGAAGGAGTTTGTTCAATAGGATAGCTTAGGTCAATGGTTGATGGTTGAGGAAAAGGCATTTCAGTCAAGGTTGGTAAAAGAGGATAAGTGATGGTGTCTATGGTTTTGCAAGGAAAGATGTTTTCATGAAAAACAACATTCCGAGAAATAAAATTTTTGTTTGAATCCAAGTCTAACAGTTTGTAACCTTTAATCCCAAAGGGATAACCTAAAAACAAACACTTTCTTGCTCTAGCATCAAATTTGTGTCGGTTGTGAGTGAGTGTAGAGGCGAAGGCTAAACAACCGAAGACTTTAAGATGAGAATTGGTAAGCTTAGCTTTGAAAAGGAGTTCAAAGGATGTTTTGTGTTTGAGGAGTGGAGAAGGGATTCTATTTACGAGACAAAGTGTTGTAAGAACACAATCAAACCAATTTTTCATAGGAACTCCACTCTGAAATCTTAAGGTCCTTGCAACATTTAGGATATGTTGATGTTTTCTCTCGACTATAGCGTTTTGTTGGAGGATTGCTACACAAGATTTATGGTGGATTATAACCTTTTTTGAGTAGAAATGATTCATTTCAAATTCACCTCCATTGTTGGTCCTAATTACTTTGAATTTGGAGTCAAATTTATTTTCAATCATTGCACAAAAGTTCTGCAAAGCACCAGTAGCATCTGATTTAAATTTCAGCAAGATTAACCAAGTACATCTACTGAAATCGTCTACAATGCTAAGAAAATATCTCGATCCATCATAGGCTACTTCTTACAAGGTCCCCACAAATCACAGTGGACTAGCTCAAAGCATTTATGTGACCTATGTTGACTGATGGTGAAGGGTAGCTTATGCAATTTTGCTAGAGGGCAAATAGGACAAGGTGTTTTGATATTGGCATCCTTAGGTACATGATCAAAATTCAAAAGATCTAGTCTAGAGTCTGAAGGGTGTCCTAATCTGTAGTGCTAAATGTCGGTGTTTTCTTGGTTGTTATGACAGAAGCTAATTTGGTGGATTTGTTGGCTAGAAAAGGTAAGCATCATTCGAAGCTATAGAAGAGACTTCATTCTGCAGCAGATGGTATAACACATGCCTCACTTCACCCATTCTAGTCGTTTTCCAAGTGGAAAGGTCCTGCATGAAACAAGTTTTTGTCACACTTTTTTTCTACTAAAAGTAAATTACAAGAATAGGGCCCCTAAAATAAATTACAAAAATCAAATATGGCCTAAAATCAAGGGGCCATAATTGATGCCCAAAATATGGAAGCTAATCTGCTCGTGTTTCTCCTGGTGTCTGTAATTGGGCGGTGCTATGGGAGGGACGCCAATGGATCCTCCCTTTCTCTCCGGCTTCTTTGGAATCACTATTTACTTATTCTACTTCCTTTGTGGTGCTTAGATTGGGGGGCGGGTATGTGGTGGTAATATGGTGGTTGGGGGCGGTTTTGTGGCGGTGGCGGTGACTAGCGGCTGTCTTGTGGGCAGTTTGGCAACGGCGGCTTGTTTGGGTATATTGGGGTGTTGCGGTTTTTTTTTTTCTGTTTCATTTTTTTTTTTATTTGTTTTTTGCTTAAGGTGGCAGTGAGGTTACGGTGATGCGGCAGTGTGGTGGTGGAGGCCTGTTTGGATGCGTAGGTTTGGGCAGTGTAGTGTGATTGTATGTGTTGTAGGACTGGGAGGTGGGTTGGTATGTAGTGGCGACCGTTTGTTGATTTGGAGGAGAAAACTTCGATTGTCTGCACAAGTTAGCAACAAAGAAACCCGTATGCAAATTTAGGCCCAGCAACCATGTTTTGGCTCTCATACCAAATTTGATGCCGGACGGGAAAGAATTAAGGGTGAATTAGAATTAAAGCTAAGAAGTTAGAAGAAGAAAGCCGAGAAGAAGAGAAGAGGGGGAGGAAGAGGGGAGAAAACAAGCTGCAAGCCAATATTCAATTCATCATATTCATAACTCTCCCAATAATAATAAAAAAACAATATAAATAGTAAAAGCCTAACGGACTTGGGCCAACCCACTACTACAAGCCCAATAATAGGAAACGGAAATAATAAAGTCAAATAACAATAAAATAAATATCAATGGTCCAATAACGATAAAATAAATCTCGATCGTCTCGATGATGTCCGCGTCACCCATCTATGATGCCAAACTTGTTCTTGATTTGGAGAGCTCTCCTCATTGATCTTGCCTAGGAATGATAGTTGCTGGAATCCAACATTTGAGTAACCAGCAATGCTCCAGGACTATCATTACTACCAATAAATTATGGATTGTATGGCTGAGATGGATCAATAGAGTTTGGATTCATATGTAGGTTTTTATTTTGATTTGAATTGGTAGAATCCTCTTGAGCCATGGTTGTTCTGATACCATATAAGAAAAATCAATAAAAGTAGAAAAACCAGAGAGAAGAAATCAAGCTAGGAGAAATTGCTTCATTGTATTTTCATACTGTCAAAAATACAAATAGGTGGTGAGCCTTTATAGAATGGTCAGGGAAGAATAAAAAAAAAATGTAACAAACACTATACAAACTGTACAAAACTGTGTGACAAAAAAAAATCTTCCACCCATAACTGAATTGGAGCCTATTATATACATATTCTTTCAGCTGCCTTCCTTGGATTCTTTTAGAATTTCTGTGCCTTGCTGGCATTGCTAATTGTGAAACAATTGTTGGTTTTGTCAGCATTCTTGTCATATTTCAACAACATGTCATCCTAAAATCAATAGATATGGACTGTTTTCTAGGAATTAACCATGAACCCTTTCAATGACATTATAGATTTCCTTTGTATATTATATATGTTAATTGGTGAATAGATAATTACCCATTAGCTATTACTTGAGGCCTAAAATGTTTTATTTTGAATGTGGGTACTGTGTAAGGTATTAAGGTAGATCTTATGGACAAATGAAAAAGGATTTATGGAAGTGGCTTCAAATTTATTGGATCAAAAGTTTAGTTTATTGTTTGTATTTACCTTTGTGGTAAGTTATTTGTGTAGATGTAACAGAAGCTGTTGCGACGAAAAGAAATCTATAAATTGCTTCAAGATTTGTCAGCCATTCTTCGTATGCAAATTTATGGAAACTTATCGTGTTAAAATTTGTTGTCATTGCTGGTCCTTAAAGATTCCCCCGTCCGATCTTATACTGTAGTGTGGAATGTTGTTTTAGATAGGGATTCCTCGCCTTGATTCATCTGCATATAGTGCTTAATTATTAAAAAAAAATTCTAGTAATTCTTGTGTGCAAATGAGCTAAAAAGTTTTTTTAACAGATTTTAGTTAGAGAAATACTTATCATCTTAAGGGTGTGTTTGATGGATATTATTGAGGAAAGAATGTATTTTAAATAGTGATATGATGTGGAATATGTGGTTAAAAAGAAAAAATTATTTATGTGATGAAAAATATTATTTTATCGAAGAATATGTGGTTGAAAATGAGTTTTGAAAGAATGCATTTTTAGAGAATGTGTGTCAAACATGGGCTTAATTTCCATGTTTAAAATGAGCGTCTGCTTTTGTCTTTTCAGAACATTGCTAATCCGGACTTCTCTGTGTTTTTACTTTGATTTTGAACTCTCCTGGCTGGGCTGTAATCTTGCAAAAAAGGCATGTCCGGGTCTATTCCTTTGTTTAGAACTTTATGAATTAGAGCATTCTTCGCCATGCTTAAAAGTTACTTTGCTGGACTTATTTTGCTGGAAAAATAATTTTTCTTAGTTAAAAAAGAACTTGAATTAACTTAAATGTAAGTTCTATCTCATTGTGGAGGCTTTGATTCATGGGTTCACCTTTGCTGTTTTAGACTTCATCGTGATCAGTTGTATGATGCTTGTTTCTCCTCTACTTTGACCAGGCCTTCAATGAAGCAATTGCCGAGTTGGATACACTCGGCGAGGAGTCCTACAAAGACAGCACTTTGATTATGCAACTTCTTCGTGATAACCTCACTCTATGGACCTCTGATATGCAGGTATTCATTTATGTAGAACTCCTTGTTATATGCATGTCAGCATTTCTTTCTATGTAGTACTGGATGGGACCAAACTGCAACCATTGATGCTATACAAACCGTCTTACCAAACAAGCCATTATGATTTCACATGCTACAAACTTCTCATACTGCATTTGTTTTCTTTATGGTATTTGATTTATCTGTATATGGCTTTTGCTACAGGCGGATGGAGCTGATGAGATAGAAGATGCTCCAAATCACGATGATGAACCACAATAGTGAGGGTATTTGTCCTTGAAGCAGATTTTCACTCCTCTATTTGTTGTTTTTATTTGGAGAAGCTGATTTTATTCCTTTCCTTACTGTTCTGGGTTTTTTTTTTCTTGGGAAATTTCTTTGTTACTGAATTGTGCTTGATCCCTTGCAGCCTCTTTAAATTGTAATAGTTTGGAGTGAATAGCCATTTATATCAATAAGGGGAGATGCTATATGTACGTAAGGGTGTGCACCCAAGTTTACATCCCTTCACATGTGCGCATAGGTTTAATTCTCTCTACATGTTTAAACCTTTGAGTACATTTCGGAGTGTATAAGTATCATTTTTCCATCAATAATAGCACCATGATTCTTTGATACTCGGGAACATTTGCGTTAACTACTGTACATATTTTCTCCTGATAACTCTTGCATTGACAGGCAAGGGTACTATTTTTTATTTTTATTTTTAAATAATGTTGAACAAATAAAAAAATCCATAATTTTTTTTTATTTTCCACATAAAAACGACTTTTAGGGCATCTCCAACTCTTTGTACCATTTCACCATTTTTCCTCATTTTGCACCAAAAAATTGGTGAAATCCCTCTCCAACTCAACACCATAATTTGCACCAAAATGGTGCATGGGTTAATATCCTTTTTGCCCCTCCTTTCCATGGTGAACCAATTTTTTATTAAGGGTAATTATGTCATTTTCTTGCTATACAATAAATTTTAATTATTTATTATTAATTTTTTTAAAAAGTTATTAATGTATTCAATATTTTCATTGACGAAATGTAATTATTTATTTAATAATTTGTGTAATAGTAAATTAAATAAATCATTAAAAATGAAGAAAGTGAATAACATAATTAAACATTATGTATTTGGTGCAATTTTTGGTGTAATGGGTTGATTTTAGTTTGGTGTAAAACTTTCCTCAAATTTTGGCTTAGGATTGGAGATGAAATCAATTTAGGCTGAGAGTCGCTTGTGCTATCTCGACGTTGAATCTTTGAATAAAGAAACATCAGTCTTCAAGTATTTGGTTATTATCTCCCTTTTATTTAAAAAATGGCTTTCGCAAAGTTTCGTTCCAATCTTTAAAGACCGTCCGTCAAACCTCGAAATATGGCCAAAACTCCACTGTTGAACTTGACGCGTGTCTCGAAATATGAATCAGTCCAATATTATTGAAGAATCTTCCATCCATTTTCCTTGGGAATCAAAACGCTATCAATTTCCGCCCATCACGTTGAGTGATTTTTTAGAAAAATGATTGAATTTTTTTTTTTAAATTTAAGCGTAAAATATTTTATTTTAATAATGTTAATATTTGCAAGACACGAAGGGCCATTCATCTGTACTCTAATCATCATTCAACGTGCCAATCACAACGGTCACTAAAAATTTACCAACGTTCAAATTCCCCGGATTAACATTAACATTCACACGCGTACGGTTTAGATCTATTTAGATTAATCAGAATTCGTCCAACGGCTAACACGTGTCCCTAGTAGAGTTGTCGACTTTTTCTCTGTTGCTGACTTGTTTATCAATGATTAGAGACAATTTAAACCTCATAATTAATTTAAATAAAATTTAATTAATTTGTTTCTCTCTCATTAAACCTCCCTCCTTCTCTCTCTATATCTCTGTGTATATATTAGTCTCCTTCTCCAGCTATCCTTCAATACTAGAGTCCTCTCTCTCTCGTTAGCATTTATACAGTTCTCTTTATTTTGCTAAATTTCAAGTATCAGGGAGAGAGAAAATGGCTTACTCTAAATCAATTGTGGCTTTGGTTTTTGCATTGTTGGCTGCAATGGCATTAGCTCAGGCTCCAGCCGCCACGCCGAAAGCGTCTCCAGCAGCGGCTCCAGTTGCGTCTCCACCGCAGGGAATTGCTTCACCAACTCTGGCACCAGCCTCAGTTCCTACAAGCCCATCACCCTCTGAATCTCCATTGTCTTCTCCTCCTGCACCGCCTTCTCCCGCCGGTGCACCTCCCGCTAATCCTCCATCTATCGCCACCGCACCCGGTAGCGGCGCTCCTAACTCCTCACCCAACGCCGCTGCTTTGAACAGAATATCGATTGCTGGATCTGCTGCTGCAGTGTTCTTCTTTGCTGCTTTTTTGCTCTAGATCTACTGATCTAGTTCGAAATATTCACGTTTCCGGCGAGCATGAAGATTAGGGTTTTGTTATTGTTCAATTATTTATTTTTACTTTTTGTGTGCACTATTTTTTAAATATTCTTTTTTATTTGAGCTTGGCCTTTTTGTTCAATCCATTGGCTTGTTTACAGTTTACACATTGTAGAACAAACTAATTTTTATCGATGAGAAAATTCTGTTCTTTTTAGAAGTTAAGGATTAAATTGCTAATTAAGAAATATATGAGGGATCAATCATGCAATATTTTGAATTATGATGCGAAGTTAGCAGCGTGAATTGCGGAGGTACAGAAATCACGTGGGGTGACAGTGTGCTCCAGCGCAAAAGTTGCTATGCAACGAAATAAAGAAGAGGAAATTAGTTGTATCAAATGGGCCTTTGTTACATCGACCCATGATATTGGTGCCCAAACGTGTGTAGGTGCTCCCAAGAAGTTGGGACTTAGCATTTGGGTTCCTATAAGCCATTTAACGTGAGGGAAATATACACTGACTCTTTCCAAAATATTAGTGGGAGAACGGCGTTGCACATTAATTGCTTGATGTTAAAAATAATTGTATGTAAATTTTAGAAAAAACCATTTGTAAATGACAGTGTCGTAGGAAAAAAAAAATTGTAATATCCTCATAAAACATAACCAAAAAAGAAATTGAGTCACAGTCACCTAGCATATTGAAGACATAAGTAAAAGTGTTACCAGCCATCAACGAAGCTCCCTCCCCAGGCCTTTATAACCAAATGAAGCCCAAGCCTCGTCTTCAAAGATGTGGTCATGATGGAGATCTTTATGAATGATTGATGTGACTCCTGCATAAAGCAACTCTTGTCTTGTCATGTCAATGTAAGAGTATTTAATTGAGTATATAGATATAGGGAAGGGGACTTGAGAAGACTTGATGGCAAAGATGTGATGCCCGGGCCTGGGAGATGAGGCCACGTGTACATTGATCCGACGATCACCATTCTATTTGTAACACTATAAATACCCCAACCATGCAATAGAAAAGGATGATGCAAATTTGAATACAAAAATACACTTAGCACCTTTAAATACACAAAACAAGATACATCAAAAAGACAAAAACAAGTCAGGTTATTCGTGATCGGATTCTTAAACGATTATGTAACTCTTAACTCGCCGGAGCTGAACGAGGTTATCACGTGCGCGTACGGGTCCGGCTACGGTTGGCAACATTTTTTGGGGTCAACAAAAAGTTCTAAAAATTCTTCTCTAGAATGGTTGTGCTTATCTTTGGAAAAGGCGTTCCTCCAAGCTCCGCTCCAGCAAATTTCCTAAAATCACCAACAAACTAAAAAAGATGATTTTGGACCACGAACTGACCCCCACCAGCACACCTCTGTTTGGTTTCACTGGAGACAGTATCATACCCAGAGGCAAGATTACCCTCGCGGTGGAGATGGGAGAACCCCCCTTGTCAATGATGAACTTCATGGAATTTTTAGTAGTGGACAGCAGATCTGCCTATCACGGGGTATTGGGAAGGCCCGCGTTGAAGGACTTGGGAGCGATTACCTCCATTCACCATTTGTGCATGAAGTTTTTAACTGATAAAGGGGTGGCAACGGTAAGGGGAGACCAAAGAGGAGCCAGGGAGTGCTACCTTAATTCCATAAGGAAAGCTGAGCCTAGGGATATGAATATGGTAACAGGCGCCTGTAGCCTTAAGTTACCAACACTCGATGAACTTGATCCACGAATTACTGAAATTGATCCCCAGGCGGCTCCCATGGAAGAACTAGAGAGTTTCCCTATCGATCCAAAAGACCTCACCAAGCAGTTACAGGTTGGTAAAAGTCTTGCCCCAAGGTTTAAGGATGAACTTAAAGAATTTTTGTGTCAGAACCAGGATGTCTTTGCTTGGAGGCATGGGGACATGGTGGGCATCGACCCTGGAGTCAGTTGCCATCACTTGAAAATAGACCCTAAAGTTGCCCCGCATAGACAAAAAAGGCGAGCTTTGAACCCGGAAAGATATGAGGCCTTGAAAGAGGAAGTTCAGAGACTGATTAATAATGGCTTCATCAGGGAAGCCCTCTACCCGAAGTGGATTTCTAACCCAGTCCTGGTAAAGAAACATAACGGGAAGTGGAGAGTGTGCATCGATTTCTCTGATCTTAACAAAGCATGCCCAAAAGATAGTTTCCCACTCCCTAGGATTGACCAACTAGTAGACTCCACCGCTGGACACGAGTCCCTGAGCTTCATGGATGCTTATTCTGGCTACAATCAAATTCCCATGTACCCAAGGGATGAAGAGCACACCTCATTTATCACAGATCGAGGCCTCTACTGTTATAAAATGATGCCTTTTGGGTTAAAGAACGCCGGAGCAACGTATCAGAGGTTGGTAAATAAGATGTTTGCGGACTTGATCGGTAACACTATGGAAGTTTATGTGGACGACATGTTAGTCAAAAGTTTGAAGGTAGAAGAGCATATAACCCACCTCAGCGGAGCCTTCGATATCTTACGAAAATATCGCATGAAGTTGAACCCCCTGAAGTGCGCATTCGGAGTGGCTTCAGGCAAGTTCCTGGGATACATGGTCCATCAGCGAGGAATTGAGGCCAACCCTGAGAAGATCCGAGCATTAATTGAGATGAAGTCTCCTCAGAAACCCAAAGAAGTGCAAAGCTTAACGGGCCGAGTAGCTGCTCTCAGCCGCTTCATTTCGAAAGCCACTGATAAGTGTCTCCCATTCTTCAAGGTTCTGAAGGGAGGTCGAAAATTCCAATGGAATGAAGAGTGCGAAGAGGCTCTCCAGGGATTGAAGAGGCACCTAGGACAAACCCCCCTCCTATCAAAGCCCAAATTTGGAGAGGTCTTGCAGCTATATGTAGCTGTTTCCCTCGATGCTATAAGTGATGTCCTAACAAGAGAAGAAGGATCAACCCAGTTGCCAGTCTATTACATTAGTAAGGCATTGCTACCTCCTGAGACTCGTTATCCAGACATGGAAAAGTTAGCCCTGGCATTGATTACTGCCTCCCGCAAGTTAAGGCCTTACTTCCAGGCTCACACTATACACGTGTTGACTAACTTCCCACTCAGGCAAGTTTTGCAAAAGCCAGACGCCTCGGGCAGGCTACTGAAGTGGGCAGTGGAGCTGAGTGAGTTTGAGGTCCTTTTTAAGGCTAGAGCCGCCATCAAAGGCCAGGCTTTGGCGGATTTCGTGGCAGAATTTACCAATGCGCCTATGATAGACGAGGCTGTAGCCCCCACCAACCCTCCTTCGTGGAACCTATATGTAGATGGGTCAGCTGGTGAAACCGGCTCAGGGGCTGGCGTGGTTTTAGTAAGCCCTGAAGGTCACAAGTTGAATAGTGCCGTACGATTTGGCTTTAA
The DNA here is from genome assembly GCA_019097785.1 of Fraxinus excelsior. Classification (NCBI taxonomy): domain Eukaryota; kingdom Viridiplantae; phylum Streptophyta; class Magnoliopsida; order Lamiales; family Oleaceae; genus Fraxinus; species Fraxinus excelsior. Next base: position 8,014,917 of record CM032625.1, on the reverse strand, counting down.
AGCGACCAACAACGCAGCAGAGTATGAGGCCCTTCTCGCTGGCTTAAGATTAGCTAAGGAAATGCAAGTGAAGAGGCTCCATGTCAATAGCGACTCCCAGCTTGTGGTCGGACAAGTAAACGGCAACTTCGCAGCCCGGGACAAGGCCATGGCTTCCTATCTAAAAGTGGTGATGAGTTTTCTCCCTTCCTTTGACAAATTCGAGTTAAGTCAAATCCCGCGCGATGAAAATGTACATGCCGACGCCTTGTCTAAGCTGGCTAGTAGCAAGGATTCAGAATTGTTAACGGTTGTCCCAATTGAATATCTCACCAAACCATCCACTTCCTTGGAAACGATGATGTGGGTCGAAGGTACTCCTACTTGGATGCAACCTCTCATATCCTACCTTAAGGACCAATCCTTGCCTGATGATAAGGAAGAGGCATATAGAATCAGAAGAAGGTCGGCCCGTTTCCTGCTGGTTGATGATGTCCTCTATAAACGTGGATTCTCCGCGCCTCTTCTTAGGTGCGTCGGAGGGGAGGAAGCTAATTATGTACTCCGGGAAATTCATGAGGGCGTTTGCGGCAACCATTCCGGAGGGTTGGCTTTAGCCAACAAAGCGCTAAGACAAGGATACTACTGGCCTACTTTGAAAAAAGATGCCCTCCAATTTGTCCGTAAGTGTGACAAGTGCCAACGTTTCTCCAGCGTGCAGAGGCAACCTTCCCAGGAGCTTACTGCAGTGTCCAGCCCCTGGCCCTTTAGCAAATGGGGTGTGGACCTTATTGGCCCCATGCCTAAGAGCAGAGGAAGCGCCAGTTTCGCCATAGTGGCCATAGATTATTTTACGAAATGGGTGGAAGCTGAACCTTTGGCAAAGATCACTGAGGCCAACACCTCCAAATTCCTTTGGAAAAATATCATTTGCCGCTTTGGCATCCCCTACTCCATTGTTTCTGATAACGGGAGACAGTTCGACAACAAGAAGGTCAGAGACATGTGTGAAGAATTGGGAATCAAGAAGCACTTCTCCTCCCCCCACCATCCCCAAGCTAATGGCCAAGTCGAGGCTGTGAACAAAACCATTAAACATATTTTGAAAAAGAAACTAGACGCAGCCAAGGGAGCTTGGGTGGATGAGTTGCCTCATGTCCTTTGGGCAATAAGGACTACCAGCAGAACTCCTACTGGGGAAACCCCTTTCTCAATGACTTATGGCGCTGAGGCCATGAGCCCTGTTGAGGTAGGATTGCCATCTCCTCGGAGATTGAGCTTCAATGAGATATCAAATGAGGAGCTCCGAAAATGTGAACTCGATTTTCTTGAGGAGAAAAGGAATGATTCTCAGCAAAGGCTTGCTGTCTACCAAAGGAAGATGACCCGGTATTACAATTCAAAAATGAAGAAGAAATCCTTCCGTATCAATGATCTAGTACTCCGCAGGGTTTTCCTATCCTCGAGGGAACCAGGAGCGGGTACTTTGGGACCCAACTGGGAAGGACCTTACCGAATTGAAAGGGAGATTAGGCCCGGCACCTATTGGATCAAAGACATGGATGGCAAGGTCCAACCCCACCCATGGAACATCGAGCATCTTAGAATGTATTATCAATGAAGAGCTTTTGAATGTAACCTCCCTGCTGGAAATGTTTTCCCAGCCTTTGTAAATGAATAAAATTCTCGTTTCAAAAATATGCCGTGGAAGCCTCGGAGGAGAGAGCGGAACCTTAAAAAAGGCCACCCCGTTCGAGCCCCGAGGCGTTTGACACAAGCCTCCCTTCGATGAGGCTGAACATCGAAAGGAGAAGCCCCTCTTGGATGAACCATCCACCATGTTGGGAAGCGTGGAAGCCCCGGAGGAGAGAGCGGAACCTTAAAAAAGGCCACCCCGTTCGAGCCCCGAGGCGTTTGACACAAGCCTCCCTTCGATGAGGCTGAACATCGAAAGGAGAAGCCCCTCTTGGATGAACCATCCACCATGTTGGGAAGCGTGGAAGCCCCGGAGGAGAGAGCGGAACCTTAAAAAAGGCCACCCCGTTCGAGCCCCGAGGCGTTTGACACAAGCCTCCCTTCGATGAGGCTGAACATCGAAAGGAGAAGCCCCTCTTGGATGAACCATCCACCATGTTGGGAAGCGTGGAAGCCCCGGAGGAGAGAGCGGAACCTTAAAAAAGGCCACCCCGTTCGAGCCCCGAGGCGTTTGACACAAGCCTCCCTTCGATGAGGCTGAACATCGAAGGGAGAAGTCCACACAAACCTCCTTTGGATGAGGCTGAACATGATTACGTTTGGTTTTATTCCGTAGGGTTATCACTTTAATTGAGCCCTTTTTATTTAAGTGACGTCTGAATAGTCATTGCAAAACATGAAAGATAAGACTATACACGACGAAAAGGCCAAAACATGAAATTTTCATTCATTCAGACAATTCATTACAAAGAGGCTAAACGCCTTATATAAAATTCATGACAATTTACAAGCTAGAGTTCAGAGGTAGGTGGGGGGTCTGCAGCCTCGGAAGTAGGAGCCTCAATCGCCGTTGGAGGTGCCTCTACAACTTGGGGGACTTCAGCGGGCAGGTCATCAGAATCTAGTTCTTCAACTTCGCCTTCCTCAGCCGGAGTCTGGGGAACCTCTTCTTCAAGGAATTCTGCCTTCACCGCAGATATATCCAGCCCGGGGTGCACCTCCTCCATCTTTTCAAAAACCTCCTGGTAGGCCACCCGGCTCCAATACATTCCGAAACGACGATACTCCTCGGTGAGGTGAAAATTAGCAATGTAGTTCCTCACTGCAATTTCACCTGCCTCGACGACATCCGCTTCGTACTTCTTCACCTCCGAGGCATACCACTGGATCTGCTTCTCCATGAATTTACCGGCGTCTCGAGCCCCAGCTAGCTCAAGGTTTGCCTTCTCCAGGGCCTCGGCAGTGACCTTTTGGTGGTTATCAGAGGTTTCCACCCTCTTTGTAAGAGCAGCCACCTCACACTGGGCCTCGTGGACCTCTTTCTTCATTGCCTCCACTTCGGCCAGGGCTGACTCCAGCTTCGCATCACTTTCGTGCTTCTGAACTCGGAGTTCAATGTTCATGTCAGTCTTCTCCCTTAGTTCAGCTTGGACTTTGACTAGTTCGTCACGCGAGGCCCGGTTCCTTGACTGAATGTCCGACAGAACCGTCTGACACTCCAAGGCCACGCCGAAAGCCCTGGCCGCCTGACTCACCAGGGTGGCAGTGAGGTCCACAGCATCGCACGTGGCAACATAGTTCTGCCACCTCTCCGTCCAAAATTTATTGAACCCCTCGGTGGCCCCCCTCACCTCGGGCGGAAGCATCTCGATTAGCGCGGGAGCGATCTTGTCCTCCCTGCCTCCCAGGAAGTTCCCAGACTTCCCTGGGGTCCTCTCAACTTTCTTCTTTGAGGCCTCAGCTGCCTCCGTCGCCTCCTTAATTATTTGGCGAGACTGGGCCACCAGCGACGAATCGATCGATGATTGCATCAACTTCGGCCGCTTGGGCGCCTCTTTCCCCGCGTGGGAGACAGTTGTACCAAAACTTGTGGAGGACCCGCCTCCAGGGCCGAACCTCCTCTTTTTCTCACGGGGCTCCTCAGCCACACCTTTGCCCTTGGAGGCTACCACTTGGCCCTCCTTTCCAGCCCCCTTTGAGGCTCCCTCCTCGGCCTCCTTTTCATTCTTCTCCTTGCTGAGGCGGTCCAACTTGGACTTTACATGCTTCGCCCCAGAGGATCTAGGCTTCAACGTCTTCACCCCGGCGGTGGACGTGGCCCTCATAATGCTGGCCATATCAGGCAGGGCGAACTCCTTCTTGGAAAACTTGTCTGCAAACATCAGAAAAGGCTTAAAGCAGACAGTAGTGTCCAATAACTCGCAGAAATCACCAAGTTAGATGGCGTCTTACCTTTGGGAGCCATCAGTCCAAAATCAATGAAATATTTATCCTTCTCGATGAGGTGATTAAAGCTTCGGAGCTTAGGGGATTGTCTGTATATGTCTTCAATGATACCCCACTCAGCCTCGGACAGTTCGTACCTCGAGCTGTCGTCTGCAAAGCAAAGACAAAAAATTAGAACTATGACGCTGCATATATATTGCAGTCAAACAAACCAACACTCACATGCTTCGTAGTACTGGGTCGGCGCGGTACAGGCTGGGACAGCATCTCCCTCAACCCTCTGCCACCTCCCCGTTACCCAGAACCAAGACTCCTTCCATCCCTTTATGGAGGAATGAAGTCCCACTACGAAGGGGGCATGGGAACCCCAGGGGGTGATATAATACCACCCCTTAGAGTCGTCTTTTCCCACGACCCTGGCATGGAAGAGGGTCTCGAATACGTGAAGGGGCAAGTCCTCGCCTAGGGACACTTCCTTCCAAAGGAAGTAGGTCCCAACGACTTGGCTCCACCCATTTGGAAGGATTTGGGTGGGGGACAACATAAATGTCCTCAGCACCGCCCTAAAAAATGGGTGCAGAGGCAGACGCACACCTGCCTTAAGCAGGTATTCGCTAAAAGCCACGCAGTTTGGCCTCGGAAAGCAGGCTCTTTCGTGGGGGTCGGGAACTATCAACTCTACATAGGGGGGAATACGGTACAGCTCCCTAAGTTCGGCTAGTTTAGCGGATGTGATATTGGATTGAATCTTGGCTGCCCCCCACCCCACCTCGTAATCTATGGGCTCCTCGGCCATACTGTACCACTCCCCCGAGGCCCCAGACACCGACTCCTCACCGCTACGCCTCGACTGACATTATGAACTAAAAAACGACAGGAACAACTGCAGAAACGGTATTAAAGGAAGGGAAGGCGACTGAAGCAAGGAAGTACCTAAAACGCAAGAAAACACTCGCCGGACGGTTGCCGGAAGACTCGAAAGCAAGAAAACCTTAAGAGCTTTGGATGGACGATTCGCGAAAGTAAAGTGTGAGAAGGGCAGGGTCCATTCTGTTATATACTCATAATGGGCTTAACCCTGACCGTTGGATTATAAGCCTAGTTGATCTGAAGCGTCCACGATTGCATCATTCTGGGCCATAGATCCCAGACGATTCATATGCCAACGCCTCAGATTGACGCGTGTTCCGCACAAACGCGTCTTCGCGCGTGGATGAATCCCCCAATACCACACGGCCTAATAATTGCCCATGATGACGCCTTAAATGCGGACGGCTGTACGGTACTTGAAAGTCGTTTCGATGCCACAATTAGCATTGGGAATACGCAAAAGTGTCATGTCAAAGGCGCTAATCTCCAAAGAACTTTAGCCTCGCCAGGGTTGTAGCTTCGCCTCGCCAGTGTTGTAATTTCGCCTCATCATGGTGACAGCTTCGCCTCGTCAAAAGGACTTCAGCCTGGCCAGTTCGAATAAGAACTCGCCTCGTCAAAAGGACTTCAGCCTGGCCAGTTCGAATAAGAACTCGCCTCGTCAAAAGGACTTCAGCCTGGCCAGTTCGAATAAGAACTCGCCTCGTCAAAAGGACTTCAGCCTGGCCAGTTCGAATAAGAACTCGCCTCGTCTAAAGGACAGTTCACTCGCCTCGTCTAAAGGACTTCAGCCACGCCAGTTCTAATATGAACTTGCCTCGGCCTTAAACGATCTTCGGCGTTCGAGGGAACCTTCTTAACCGTGGTACTCTACAATTTCTAACTTCACAGCTGAAAGTCCACGCGAAACATGAATAATTACACATGGACTTGGGGGACTATTGTTACCAGCCATCAACGAAGCTCCCTCCCCAGGCCTTTATAACCAAATGAAGCCCAAGCCTCGTCTTCAAAGATGTGGTCATGATGGAGATCTTTATGAATGATTGATGTGACTCCTGCATAAAGCAACTCTTGTCTTGTCATGTCAATGTAAGAGTATTTAATTGAGTATATAGATATAGGGAAGGGGACTTGAGAAGACTTGATGGCAAAGATGTGATGCCCGGGCCTGGGAGATGAGGCCACGTGTACATTGATCCGACGATCACCATTCTATTTGTAACACTATAAATACCCCAACCATGCAATAGAAAAGGATGATGCAAATTTGAATACAAAAATACACTTAGCACCTTTAAATACACAAAACAAGATACATCAAAAAGACAAAAACAAGTCAGGTTATTCGTGATCGGATTCTTAAACGATTATGTAACTCTTAACTCGCCGGAGCTGAACGAGGTTATCACGTGCGCGTACGGGTCCGGCTACGGTTGGCAACATTTTTTGGGGTCAACAAAAAGTTCTAAAAATTCTTCTCTAGAATGGTTGTGCTTATCTCTGGAAAAGGCATTCCTCCAAGCTCCGCTCCAGCAAATTTCCTAAAATCACCAACAAACTAAAAAATATAAAATATAAAAAATTCACCATTCTACAATATCTCTAAAAATATTGTAAAGAGACAATAAACACAAAATAGCAAACCAACTCTTTTTCAATATGACGCTAGTGTTTCGAAGCAGATACTTCTAAGGTAATGTTATATCCTTCTTCCTATAACATTTTAACGGGTTAATTATCTCAATAGTCACTGAACTTTGGTCAAAGTTTCCACCAGGTCATTGAACTTTAAAAACTACGTGGTTAGTCACTAAACTTTCGAAAAATCATCTCATTGGTCACCGAACTTTAAAAATCACATCATTGGTCACTAAACTTTGCAAAACGTTTCTCAGATGGTCACTGAACCCAGTGATTATCTGAGAAACTATTTGCAAAGTTCAGTGACCTTGTAGAAATGTTTTGCAAAGTTCAGTGATCAATATGGTGATTTTTAAAGTTCAGTGACCAATGTGGTGATTTTTCAAAAATTCAGTGACTAACCACATAGTTTTTAAAGTTCAGTGACTTGGTGAAAATTTTTGGTAAAGTTCAGTGACTATTGAAGTAATTAACCCACATTTTAACTATTAGCATCTATATCTTGAAAATTTTATAATGCTTTATGACACCATTAAAAACAGTAACTACAACCTTACACTACAAGTTCTGGAATGAGAACCTTTTGCCACCGATGCAAGCACTGCACTTCTGATCTATCTGGAAAATATTAGGCTGCAGACACATCAATGCAATAAAGCTAAATTCTTTGATCATGATTCCAAAAAAGTATTCAAGTATGCCAAGGCCACGAGGGAATTATATAACTATGTCACAAAGCATAATGACATTATCAAATGTTGCCCCTTAAGACCGAAGTTTGGAAAAGAATACAAGTCAAATAAATCACACTATATCAAACTTTGAAATGTCACATATTGAAGATTTTAAAAAAATTGGCAAATAGGAGATGTAAATCTCAATCTAAACTTCATTACTATTCATTAAGGTCTCATCCATTTCATTTAATCAATAGGGGACAACCTAATCTTTTTACAACGGAACAATTATTGAACTAAGTCAAATCTACTCAATATTGATAACACAACAAAATATAAAGAATAGCACTATAAGATCATAAAACAAATTGAGAAAAACATTCACAGTCGTCCAATTTAAGTTGCATCATGTGATTGCGAAAGACACCATAGTTAGTAAATTATACCTATTTTCTTCCAACTCTTCCCTCTGAAAGCAACAACGGCTCTTTTTAATGTACAGTCCTGTAGCAAATTTTAAAGAATTTTTGTTGATCACGAGTATAACCAAATGAAAGTATGATGGTTGTTGACTCCGATATGTCACACTGGAACCGAGGTTCTCCACCCTACTCACATCAAAAGAAAAAAGATCAAAGAGAATAAAAAAAGGAAGGGAAGGATACAACTGACGTGATTACATTAGTATTTTTTTCTAAAATCATGAGTACATGTAAACTCAAGGAAAAAATAAAAGAAGAGATGAAAGAGTATTTGTAAGTTTCAAAAATTATTTCACTTAAAAGGAGTCAATCTTAAAATCGATTGTAGACAAGCTTACCCAAAGATCGGCAAAATCATCGCTTCTTAAGTATATATATTTCAGAAAACTAACTTCTTACCTCCTCAGGAGTCCAACCTCCCTTAGCTCTTTTAGTTGGGCCAAAAGATCTCCTATAAAACATATTTGTGTCATTGAATTAGACACTCGTAACCTTGAGGTTTTTTAGAAGTCATAAAATTGGACAAAGCATTTCTAGTGAGTGAAAAAGACAGTCTAATGCTCATGCAAAAGTGCAGGAGATATATATATATATGTGTGTGTGTGTGTGTGTGTGTGTGTGTGTGTATGGTTATTCTTGTACATGTACACTTCATAATGTGAATGGAATATATAGCATTGTTGTTTATAGTTTCATCTTAATGTATTGACATCCACCTTGACTGTAGTTTCTTAAAATCATTCATTGACATGAAAAATTCTACCACGACTAAATACATTTTCAAATTCCACAAGATAAAATACAAATACAAACACGATGTGACAAAGCTCTGCTTTTATGTAGTACACCCAACATTCCTCGCTTCTAAGATATGCACAATCAATTGCATAGCAGTTAAGTTTAATGACATCAACATAACTGAAAGCCCACCTCTGCAACAAGTGCGAAACTAGCTAGTCGTTTTTATCAACTTTACATGATCAAATATAGCCCACGAAAACTGTTAACAAAATAAAGTACAGCATACATGAAACTATTAATCAAAACAAGCAATCAACTTCAACTTCTTAAAACACTACATCCATTTCAATAATAAACTGAAAACAACAACTTAATCCCAAATAATGAAGAAAATGAGTGTTGACAATAAAAATTCAAACTTTAACAATATATTGAATATTAATTAAATTAATTACATAGATTAAATCATTATCATAAGCAAGAAAGAGAGAAGAAAGATTTTATGTGAAATGTAATTGATAAAAGAATATACATCTCAAAATGTTAGTTGAAACTTTAATGAAAATGTTATTGGTAACACTGTAAAAAAAAAAAAAAAAAAAAAGTCTCAGCACAACGCAGAGAACACTGTGTCGACGCTGCGAAGACATGTCTGCGTCGTGTCACGCATCGTGGACACGTTGTCTAGGCATTGCAGATACAGTGCACATACACGGTGTCCTCTGCGTAGTGCGGAGACTTTTTTTTTTTAAGTGCTATGCAATAACAGATTCAACCACAATCACAGTACAACAACATAAAATTTTGGAAGATCGCCAATAACCATCAATTTCTGTGAAAGACAAACTCCTACGGATTGTTTAGCTCAAACTTTTTAAAAACTCGCCCTAGACACACTGTAGTCATCAATTCCACCAACTCTAACCATGAACTAACCAAATATGAAGTTGTCTGATTTTTCTAAAAAAAATTGACATAACTAAAAACAAACACAGAAGGAAAGAAATTAAACCCTTATTAAAAAAAAAAACTTTCATAACTCAGACCACAAAGGTAGAGACATCGATTCCACCGACTACAACCATCAACTAAACCAAACATGAATTTTTTTTATTTTTTGTTTTTTGGGAATCTTTCACATAAATTGAAATAAATGTAGAAGGGAAGAAATCAAACCTTCAAAAATATAGAGTGAATGACAGAGAATCTCCATTGACTCTCATTTTCATGCGATTCTTGGAGGTAGTATTGCTAGGGTTTCGGGAACTCAAATCTCGACGATGGCTAGAGGAATTAAAGGGTGTTGGAGCGTGAAATTTGGGAAAGGAAAAAGAGGGGTGAAGAAATGACATAAAGCATTGTTATGGTAGTCAGGATGGTGTAGTTGCGTGTGAAAATGGAGAAATGTCACGTGAAGTGAAGAAAAAAAAATTGAATTATGACCATGATAGGAAATCGCGACACGTGGCCTGCCAACTTTTTGCCTCTTTTATATTGTAGTGATGTACATTTTCAAATTTAAGGAATTCGATGAAATTTTTCAAAAATTAGGTTGTCAAAATTTGTGATTTTTGATAAATTTTTGGGACTTATATATTCAAGGCTTATTCGGTATAGATTTTAATCCAATTAAAATTGAAAATATAGCCGTTATTGGATTTCACTCGTCTAATAAAAGTCGACGATAACGGGTAGTTTTATATTTTGATTTGATTTTAATCTCTACCAAACATACTATTAGTTATAAACAAGTCGGGATTACAATAAACAGACAATTTATGATTTTGATCACATATTAGTTACGAATCACATACGGTTATAATTACAAAAACACAATTTGTGGATCATAATTACATATTTAATCGTAAACCACACATTTCAATAGGTTGTAGATCATTTGTTGAATACAAATTATCTAATTATGTGCTCACAATTACTCTTTATCTCACCCTACTCCACCTCACTCTCACCCCACTTTACCATAGTCGACACCATAAAATTCAAAACTCACCACCTCTTCCTCCCATTCTAGCCACCAGTAACCTCCAAATTTGTAGCTGTCTATAGGTGTAGACACAGAGTTCTAGTGTACAACATTAGCACGATCGTCTGCGGAGGTGGATATATGGACGTTGAATCACTACTGTCGTAGCACGATTGATGGTCTTTGTCTGAGTTTGCCGCCTCTTCGCTTTGTCGTCATTGTAAAAATTATAGGCATTTTGTCCTCTTTGCGATCCAATTGCAACTGTGGTTGGGGTTGGGGTTGGGTAGAAAAACAAGCGACGATTAATAGTGAGGGAAGAATGTTGTAACAATGGTTCAATTGCATATATGGCTGGGGTTAGGGTTCCCTTTTGAGTAGAAGTGGTGGTTGGCAATTGGTATTGAGGAAGATGAGGATGAGGAAGGTGATGATGATTGCATTCATTGGTTTGGGACTATAGGAAATTTGGGGGTTAAAATGGTTTTAGGGTTGGGGCGAGGCGGGGCGTACCTAATTTTTGAAGAGTAATGTTATATAGTGCAATTTCAACCTAGGTGACGCGGGATAATATGTTAAATGAAAGGTGAAATTAAACCCGAAGCGCAACCAGACTCTTGTTATTCCTCTTCGGCGGCTAAAGCATTAATAAGTGGTTTTATTTTCGTTTTGAGTTTACTTCCTGGACGCCAACGTAGCGGGATATGGGGTAAACAGGGAGGGCAAACAAAGTATATGGTGGAGGCATGAAATTCTTTGGCAATGATTAGGATATTCAAGAAGAATAGGTTTTCAACTTTTCGGGAATATCTTAGCGAATGAATTCTCCCATTGGGGGCTCGCTGTGCCAAAAGCGAGAGAAACCCCATCCCTCTCTTCTCTTTTTTTGCCCCCATGTCCATGGAGGGTGAGTTAGAGCCTAAGCTCAGGCTAAAATTAATTATTATTTCTATACGGTTCGAACTATCTATATGGTCTTGGGTATCAAAATTTGGATATTTATAGACAGAATAATAAACATTTACTTGTCTTTCCCTTCTATCCATTAATGAGTCATTCAATTCAACTTATCATTTCATGTCATGTTAACGTTATCTAGATTAGGATTACAATTTCATATCAAATAATCTTATCACTTGATCATTGAAATGGAAAATTAAAAATTAGGTGTGAGCGTAATTTCTTCTTAAAAAAATATGGTTTTTCTTTTCATTAAACTTTAGTTACAAAAGCTTACATGTTGTGCAACTTATTCAAAATAAAAATTTTAGTTTTTCATTAAGGGTCCGTTTGATTGCAAAGGTAAAAAATGAGTGGAAAGAAAATGTTTTATAGGGAATTGATTTGCCTATAAATTGTTTTACTGGGAATTATAATTAATTGTGTTTAATTGGTATAATTTTTCATGGAAAATGTTGAAAGTTTGGTGTCCATTTGACTTCGTTTTTTTATGAAAATTGTCCATTAAAGTGATAATATTTTCTACCATTTGATCTAGAATTTGTTCGAATTGTCAAGTAAAAAAATTGAAAAAAAATAACAATACCGAATATCATTCATTTGACTTTGTTTTGCATGAAAATTGTTAATAAAAGTGAAATTCTTTTTACCATTGTGTCTAGAATTTCTTTCAATTGTTAAAAAGAAAAAAAAACTGAAAATATTTACCCACCAAAATATCAAAAATTTATTTTCCTCAAAAGTGTGAAAATTTTGAAAAGTTGAAAAATATCTTCCTGAAAAAATTTTGCATATCAAACACTACAAAAGTTGAAAAATAGAATTTCCATGCAAAATCTACCCTTATCAAACGGAGCTTAAAAATTAATGTTTTACACGGTCATGTTGTGTTGCCTTATTTTTTTTATATATACATGTTATCTATGCTTGTTGCTTATGTAGGTCCTCCTCGAGGTAAGAGTAGAGAAATTGAAATTGAAATCTTAATTTGTATTTGAAGTTGTTAAATAATGCTTTTAAGTGGTTTTTAATTTTTAATTTTTTTATCAATCAATTTCAACTCAATACCATATTTCCCTAAAAAATTATTTTTCAATTTAAATGGTAAGGTTAGTATTCAAAATTAAGTATATGGTACCTATGCTTGTTGATCGCTGTTGCTTTCTACCTCATAATAATAATAATAAATTTTTTTTTTTTAAAAAGGAAAAATGGAAATTGAAATCTTCCGTGGGATTTTATTACTACTTCTAATATTCCAGCATAAATAATTTTGTTATATACATTTAATATTTCTTTAAATAATACTTCATTATCTGAATAAATTAGTACATAAATGTACTCTTTAATGAATGTAGGTGGAGATTATACATATTTTATTATATTAAATGTGTATTTATAGTGTAACAAGTGATAAACATGATAAAGTTCGAATCTATTTGTTACAATCTAAAATAAAACCACGCTAATGTGCTTATGTTTCGTTACATCCGAATTGTTGGACTGATGATGGCTTAGTGGACTACGTTGATTTTTTAAAATCCCTAACAATCTCTTATGACTTATCCTTAACTTTGTCTCTTGTGGAATAATAGCATAGAATTTTATTTAATTTTTTTACCGAACTCTTGATGCGGGAGAATTGAAGCAAAATATGAAAGTAACATTTATAGGAAAAATTGCAGGGTATTAAACATTTCACTTTTTTGCAAACTTTGTCCAAACCTTTCATTTGTACCACCCACGATACCAAACGTTTCAAAAATATGCACCAGAGGTCCAAATGGGCGGTTGACCAATAATAGTAGATTTTGACAAATTCTGACAAAATTATGAAAAATAAAATGGTAATTTGATAATTTTTTCATTAAAAATTGGAATCAGTTCTACTTCCCGCCATCAACAGTGCCAATACCACCACCATCACCACCACCAGCACACTGTCAGCAGCCGTCGCCGCCCACCACCATCGTAAATTAAATGCTTCCTACCTTCTCCCACCACCACTGAAGAAGTTTTCGAGTCAATCTGAAAATCCTCCATGTATTCTCCATTTTTCTCAAGCAATTCCTCAATATACGCAGTCGCAGTGCGGAGAATCCATCCATCTCTTTCATTTGAAGATCTGTAAATCCTCGAAGAACTATTCTCATAGAGCGCATTGCAAATCAGATTTTTGCTTCTAAGAATGGGTATTTTTCTTTGCAATTTATCCGCTTCTTCTACGATTGAACCGGAAAAAGCTGAACGGTTTCGCACCATTTTGCTCCTCCTCAGGCTTGACTTCATGAACCACATTTTCTTCGTTTCCAATTTTGCCATTTGCCGCCACCCTCCATTTTCTCCTAACCCACAATGAAAGAAACCCCAGCCCGGCCACATCAAAAACCCCAAAAATCACAGAAAATGTAACTGGCCCACTTTTAATTTTCTTATTCTCCACAAACCCATCCGACTAAACCCCCGGATTCTCGGGTTTGTGGAGAATCTTGGATTCTGACCTTCTAGTATTGTACATTGAGTGTTTAAAAAACATAGTGCGCAAAATTGTTACCTTGCTTTTTGTATTATTATTTTTTCAATTAATACCATATGGGTTGATGTATTTTATTATAACGGAATATAAAAAGAATATATAGCTTAGGAGGGAAGTAGGCTTGACATCTGGCCTGAAAAAAATAAGAGGAGAAAATGAAAAATGATCCTATCAAAACGCGAGTCTCTAGAAGAGTAAGATTTAATCTCGTGATAATTCCTTCTAATATTGGTCATCATTCCACATATTTGCGGTATGTATTGCTTATGATCGGGTTTGTAGTTACTAGTTGATGGAGAATACGAAACTGATTACCGAGAACTACCAAAACGTCAACCTATCGATAAATTCTAGGTGCCTTACAATATTGTAGTTACCATACAAAAAATGAGTTTCCCGGTGAACAAATTGTGACAATTCATGCAGTGTCCAACTCATGTGCAATGGCTAGCATTAAAGAGACTATCTTTTATTTATAAAGAGAAAGAAGTATAAATATTTCTTTTTTTCAATCAATATACTTAATTTTGATATCAATTTTTTATATATTAAAATACATTTAAAATTTTATTGAGTTTAATTTTAATTTTATGAGGAGATTATAAATTTAAAGAAACAAAATATATTTTTTACACTTTTTTCTTTTGTGAAAATGAGAAAAGAAAGTTAATCATTATTTTTTTTGTTGACGTAGGAACCCGCAATCGCTACCCGTCACGGAGCCTCGACCAATATGAGTGTGCACTAGGTAAACCCCACCCATGTACAGTAGCCCGCAAACCACGTAGAAGAGGTAAACCGACTCTGCGAAGTTAATCATTATTTTTGACATAGACTTGGTGGATTATCAGCAGGAAGCATAAAGCATTAGAATAAATGCTTTCACGAAAAGTATGAAATTAATAATTATTAAGATAAGTTGACCTAAATTAGGTAATTTTTTTTGGACCACTTCTTGAACAATTTGTCTATTAATAAATTGACAAATTTGCCTAAACCCGTGAAATGTGAAGAAAGTTTAAGCATTATTATGTGAATCTAATTATGGGATATCTTTTCTTTAATTTTAATTAATTATTTCCCCATTCAAATTTTGGTTGAAGTACATTTCTCACTTGTACAAATTTCAATTTGAAATTTAAATGGTATTCTTTAAATAAATTCTAAGGCGTTGATTCAAAAACTATTATTTATATTATTGAAAGTAAAATTTTATTGTAATTTTTTTTTTTCACAATTCATTGTATTTTTTATATATGGGAGTATTAGTTTGGCAGAATATTATTATTATTATTTTTGCTAAAACGACCTAGCATTCAAAATCTAGACATTTACTTACTTTGTAGTATTCAAGACATGACACGTGAATGACTTCAAATATTTATCAACAAATGCATATCACTAAATTGTGATTTCACTGTTGAAGGACACTTTTTCTATTGAACTTAAATGCATTCAATCGTGATTCTTTTATGATACTTGTCTTCTCATTTGTTGGTATATCACCGTATTCTTATCTTTACAATTGTACGTTTTTCAGATATAAATTGTTAACGAGAAAATCTCAGTCGATAGATACATTGTACAAAATAATCTTCAAAATTGTATTTTGTCCCGACATTGACCTCTCCAGTTATGACCATAAATGAGATTCTACCGTCATTGTGACACTCTAAACTACCTATTTATAACAATATAAGAGATTTTCACGTGTCACTCAAACAATTCGACGATACTCTATATTATGAAGTTTTTTTTAGAACTTTGTGATGCTGACCTATCTAATTATGGCAATGAATAAGTTTTCACCAATTACCAAACAATATGGTAAAACCCTCCAACCCTAATGAAGGGTAAAATTTACCCAAAACACGCGTAGAAAATCTGGCATATGTTAAACTGAAAGAGAGTACAGAGACATGCCAGCCATGTGATATATGGCATCGTGACACATACAGTGGACAGGTGCTTGGCGTGGAGATTGAAAACAAAAGAGAAGGGTAAACAAAATAATTTTCCCTTCCTTTCCCCACCCCCTCCATCGGCGCGCCTCGGGAGTACGAGTTGAAAACAATGACACATTTCACAAGAAAAAGGGCCATTTGGTAAGCTACCCTCAACAGGAATCCGTGGCAGATTACAATTTTTTTTTTTTTTTTTTTTTGACATTTCATTTTCATTCAAAATTGATTTTCATTTACATCCCATCAATGGGAACAGCTAAGAAGGAAGAATCCTCATCGCTGACTTAAAAAATTATTTGCATTAACGAAAATTCAGCTTTTACTTTCTTTTTTTTTTGGTTTGATTTTTTTGTCTGTGCATAAAGATGGAGGAGGTGGTCTGGCCCTGGAGGCTATTGGTGGGGTGTTTTGAGTAAATAAAGGTTACTGTCCTCATTAACCCCCACCCATCTCTCAGTTTCTGTTCTCCTTCACACCACACCACCCAATTTTTCTTTCTCATCTCATTGTAATCTAAAACTCTCTATATATTCTCTATATTTTTCATTTTTTTCTACTTCTAAAGAGTGAAAATAGAGGTGGGTGAGAAGAATTTCTGATTATTTTTCAAAGCCCACATTTTCTTTGGCTGAAGAAATTTTTTGACGGTTGTTTTACTATTTTCAGGTCTTGACTTTAGATCTATCGCTCAATCTGCTGCTCTTTTGGCAGGTGAATATATCAGATTGTTTCATTTCTGTATTGATCTTTTGATGACACCATCCTGTTAGCTCTTTTTAATTTTATTTATTTTTGTTTAAACTTAAATCAGTTTTTTTTTTTTTAAATGGTTTCTTGGATCTTTTTTTTTTTTTTTTTAATGGGTGGGTTTCTTTTTGTTTTCGTAAAACAAAAGAATTGTACTGGCTCCTTGAATTTGTAAACCCTTTTTCCCCCTTTTCAATGGTTTTAGTCTGTTAAGGGTTTGATGTTATCAAGGTAATTCATGATTGAGTAGGTTTGATAATTTCTGTATTTGTACTGAAGATTTCATATGTAAACTACTAATTTTTTTGGATGATTTTAATTTTTTTCTTGTACACTGGAGAATATCGTTAGATGCATAGAATAATATTTTCTTATCTGTATGTATATATGAATTATGCAAGTATGCATACATATTGAAATAAGTGAGCGATTTTTTATTTTGTTTTCCATTTTTATACCTTATAATATTGCTGTTTGGTGATATGCTTGTTTCAATCTTTACTTTGGTGTAAAGGTTGGGATGTCATACAAAATGCTAATATATTCATTTTGGTTCTTCAGGTTGTTGGGGGTGTTTAAAAACAGCTGATGTCTTTGTATTGAGATTCTAGTTGTTTGATATTAGAATGTTGATTCTTGTTCAATCTTAAAGCTTTCAGTATTTGCTTGTTTTTATAATTCTGAATAGTATTTTTCCCTGTTGAGACAAGGGATAAAAATAAGTTCTTAGGGTGTAATTAATGCTCTTATACTAATGAAGTCATGTTTTTTGGGTTGGAATTTGTGTTGTGCATGTAATAAAATATTTTTGTCACGTTGATGAGAAAGAGATGGAAATATCCTTATTTCAGCAACATGGCATTAATGTGAAGGCTCTTGTGTGAGACTGGGGTAATAACGTGCTCATGATGACAAATAAAAATTGTCCGAACATGGTCGGACGATGAGAAGAAATTTATTAGGTTCTTAAGTATCTGTTTGGATACACTTGGCGGTGGTCGATGCACGTGACACTTCAGATACCAATGAAAACGGTATCTGACTTATGCACCACACGTGTCATTAGAGGATTTGATTGTGTTTTAGCAATTAAATGGTTTATCACTCTTACTGGATTCGCTATCTTTACTAATGTTAATCTGTGATTCCTTTTTGATCCAAATAATTTTAGCTTTTCTAATGCAGATCATCATTGTTTTATTGGCACCAATTATTTGGCGGTTTTGGTTAACATTCGTTGATTATTCTTGCTATACAAACTCATCGTGCTTGATGTACTCTTTTGAACGTTTTTAAACTTGTGGGTTAATGCTTCTAGATTTGCTGAAAATTACGGTTCTGGATATTCTGTCTCCATTGATTTGGAATCTGTCTGGAGTATTTGAGCAAATCAAACGGTAGCTTTAATGCAAGGGCAAAGGAGTGCTGTCAGTACATTGGCTGAAAATTTGAGCTCTGATCACGGGTCTACCTCAAGTGATGCTGGAATAAATCAGCAGATGTCCTGGAATAATACACAAACTTCTGCTCAAAATCAACTATCAGATTATATGATGTCCAGTAATGCAGATGTTGCATATCTTGGACATGCTAGCCATGAGGAACAGGCCTTAAGTGGGTGGAATGTGGGTGAAACTAGTTCCAGTTGTGCACAAAATCATTCTGAACTGAATGAGAGAAAAACAGAAGATGGCTGGCCGTCATTTATGAGCTTTCACTCTGGAGCTGCTCAAACCTTGGATGATGGACACTATGAATCATCTGATATTCTCTTATTGGATAATGTTGACGTAAACTCTAATAACAATCAGACAATGGATGGGTCACTTCTGTTGCAGAATTCTAGTTATGGCATCCGTAATAGTGATCTTAACATGGGTTCTGGGTTCGCGGACGAGGAAGATGATGACTGCCAGGTAGTGGAGTGTCCGAATACATTCAAATCTGATGGATCTTCAAATGGGCAGATGCCCTTTGCCAGTAGTTCCTCTGATCCTTTTGGGGTTTCCTCTGGTAGTGGTAAATATTTGATGGAGGAAAGTGGGGATGGCAGGCCAGGTTGTTCGTTGGATGGTCGACGCTTATCATGCAAAAGAAAAGCCTTTGAAGGAAGTGTGGGACAGTCTTCTGGAACTGGAAGTTCAACGTATTTTCAGCATGCTGAAAGAAGTCTATGGCATGCCGTGCCGGCTACACAGGCTGCTATGAGCAGCATAAGTATGTCAGCACCAATTGATGATATTATTGCCATTGATGTGTTGGATCAGGATTTTCTAATAGAGAGAGATCAAGAATTGTCCACAAACCCAAGACTGGGGCTTCGTGTTGGAGGATCTGCTTCTACAAGTCCTCTAACTCTGAATGCTTCTGGGACTGCCGAAAGGTCCAGAGAAAATTTCTGCTTGCAGATAAATGACTCAAACCAACAAGATTCTATACCTGGTAATCTGTTTTCAACGGAGGCTAATGTTGGGAACACAAGTTTTCCATCATCCCAACATTCATCAAGAATACGTCTTCGTAATCATTTCTTTGAGTCGAGGCCAGTATCTACAGAAGAAAATGAAGGTTTTCATGTATCATCTGGTTTGCACATTCCTTCTCTTCGCCGGAGTCGACAGTCTAGGTGGAACGAAACATCTAGCTCAAGAGCCAGTAGTTCATCAGCTTCTGCCATTTCTGGGGAGAGGGATGCTGTGCTTTATGAAGAAACTACCACAAGAAGTGTGCCAAGAAACATCTCAGAACATCCCGTGTTTGCTTCTGCTTCTGAGATGAGAAATTCATCGCAAAATCCTCCTCTAATGCGTTCAACTGTTGGTAATATCAATCTGGCCGGAAATGGTGCATCTTCTTCTCGTGCAGGCTCGACTTCCGGAGTCAACTCATCTACACCGAATTGGTCCCATCGAGGTTCTCCACAGTATCCTCGAAGACTGTCAGAAATTGTTCGAAGATCTTTGCCGACCTCGGCAGGTACCGAGTCTGGAAGTCAGACCAGTAATCGCGCACTGCTGCATTCTGCTGCTTCCCAGGAGGTGGCAATTTCGTCTGCATCTGATAATCATGAGCATCGTTTGCCAAATTCAAGGTCAGCCATGTTGGAGAGACATCTTGATGGAGCTTTTGGAGTACCTTATTCACTGCGAACTTTGGCTGCTTCCAGTGAAGGAAGAAACAGTAGGCTAGCATCTGAGGTATGTACTGTATCTTGTTATTCTATGCACTCAGTAAACACAATTTGAACAAATAATATGAGCTTATCGTTTTCCTGTTACTTATAGTTGGAATTTAGACTTGATATATTGTGAATTGAATTCTAAGAATATCTTGTTTGATTTGTAATTCTGCATTGTGATGGGAATTCACATTTGCCTTGTCACTAATATGCTAATGCTCTTTACCTACCATCTTTGACCAACCACGGAACACCAGAGTTCAATTGTATGGAAGACAGGATAGAGTGAGATGAACTCTCCACCCCTCTCTTCTGTGAGCTTTTGAGCAGAACCCTTAAATTTTATTTCTGTCTTGTCCTTCACTGTGGCTGTACTCTTAAGAACACACATTTTTTTGAAGAATTTTGTTCTTCAGACATTTCCTTGTGAAACATTGTCGATGAGACGATTGATATCTAATGTGTACATGGGCATTTCAGTACCTAATGTGTGGAACAAACTTGTGTTACATGCTCATTGATGGAGAATATCCTTCTAAGTTGAATAATGATCCTATTTCTGTTTAACTTGCATATGTTTGTGAATCCAAGATGAGATTTTGGTTCATAATTCATTCATGATTCAATCAGTTTATATGCTAGTTTGGCTCTGGCAGTATGTGTTACGTAAATACCATTGGAAACAAAAAGATTTCCTCTAATTTTTTTGTGGAAATTTTCGAGTGAAAGTAATAATGTTTATTTCTCTTTTTAGCAGATTCGCAATGTCTTGGATCTCATGCGAAGAGGAGAGGGCTTAAGATTTGAGGTTAGATTCTTCAACATCATTCATTGTGAACACTAAATTTTGCAACTGTTTGCCCATAAAGACTTGTGTGCGTATAATTTTTCAATCTTGATTATACCCCTCCACTTACATGCTCATATTAACCAACTCTATTCTATCATTGTCTAGCAATGTCTTTTAGTTATTTGTGGCATTGATCGTAGTCATTGTTGATTGGAGCTGAAGGCAGTGATACATACATAACATGGATAAATTTTATTGCAAAGGGTGATGGAAGGTGTGTTGAGAACAGGGTGGAGCCAGGACTGTTACTCAGTGGGGTAAAATAATTAACTTCAATCTAATTTTAATCAGGAATACACCTTCCTGACCTCAACCTAAAAATGTACTGAAATCTCCAGCCAATGAACTCAATGTAAAGAAAAAAGATTTAAGACACCTTATTAAAAAGATCAAGTAATTATTGCTTTGTTTCTAGCCTTAGCTGTTGGATACTTGTTTCCACCTAATTAGTTAATAGGTCTAATTAATTATTAGTTAGTCAAACAAAATACTAACAGCTCAATGCTCTGGAACCTTCTTTTATTCATTGCAACTTCAACACCAACATACTACTCTGTTAAGTGTAAAACATGACCCTGTGTCTGCACGTGCAATATTCTTTAAATGCACCTCTCCAACTTTACTCTCTTTTCTTCCTGCGCCTAGCAGATTTCACCTGCAATAAATTCTTTGCTCATTGATTTAATCGGTGACAGCCTCTTGATTGCATTCACGCAGTCTGTCACAACTACAATTGTGATTTCATAGCCTCTTCCATTGTATCTGCCTTAAATCTCATCTTGAAGAAGTTTATAGTTTGTATCTCTCAGGTATTTATCTATATTTATTTGTGCATATATAAATATATACCCGTTCTACTTTCTCTCTCTAATTTGTGTGGTGGCAGTTAAATCCCATCCTTTGGTGGCAGTTAAATCCCATCCTTTTTTCATGTTTCTCTCCATCTACACCATACAACAATCAATGTTGGCATCAGAAAATCATTTAGCCTCCAAGTCCTCACTCCTAAGAAAATTTTGCCCCAAAATTCCGTGGTGCAAACTGCCCTCTGTGGGCTCCATGTAGCTCCACCCCTGATTGAGAAGATGCACCATCTTGTTAGGCCTGCTATGTTGATGATGGCAATTAGTGAAGATGTCCAACTGCAGTAGCTTGTTGAAATTAGTTGGGCATAATAGTGATCAATATATTTATGTTTTCTTTACACATGAGCATGTTTGGCTAAGCTTAATAAGTATGTAGAAGTTAAAAGTAATTTTTTGTTTCCAAACAGGTATGGATAAGTTATGTTATTCTTATTTCCAAGTAAAAAAGTTGTTTATTTTAGAAATAAATCTTTAGTTTACTAGCAACGTATTTAAGTAATTAACATATCTATTTATATACATATAAGTGAACTTTTTAAGCATAGCTAAACATGCTAATGGTCAATCATTCGAGGTTGGCCAAGGCGGTGCTTTTTTTGTTGTTAAAGTGAATGATAACTAGTATGACCATCTCTTTCGAATAAATGCATGTTCCTCAGGAGGTACTCTAATTTGGATAGATCACACACACACACACACACACACACACACACATATTTTAGTAAACAAGCTTATAGTTGCATATGCATGAGATCCGATATGAAATGAAATAAGTTGGAATTTGCACACTTCGTGTATTTTATCTTTTCTGATGTTTCTGCACTTCTCCTAAAAGAAGAAAGACGCATTTCTTGTTTTATATTTTGATGGAATCATTTTTCTGAATCCAATAGCTGCTTTTGATTGTGCCCTAGGATGTTATGATCCTTGATCAGTCAGTGCTCTTTGGAATGGCTGATATTCATGATAGACATCGGGATATGCGTCTAGATGTAGATAACATGTCTTATGAGGTGAGAAATAAGGATTACTTTATATATAATGCCATCGGTTTCCTGATAGAACTTGACATTATTTAAAATTATTCATCCACCAGGAGTTGTTGGCTTTGGAGGAGCGCATTGGGAATGTGTGCACAGGACTGAGTGAAGAAACCATCATAAGCCTTTTGAAGCAAATGAAATATCAAGACCTAAAAATAGAAGGTCAAGTAGAGACTGAGCCTTGCTGTATATGTCAGGTTCGACCTTTTCTTCTTATTACTTGGAAGCATCTTTAGTATTCGAGTTGAAGGGAAACTTGCATCGTCTGTCCCCAATCTATTGCTAGAGTAGCATGTTGGTCGCAAACCTTCCTTTAGAGTTGCACAATCTGGCCTTAACAACTGGAACCTTCCAAATCTACATTAAATCATTACGGGACTTGTGGAAACATGCTTTACTTCAAATTTATGGGTATTTGCCCAAGTTGGAAAGCAACATATATTTGTAAGGATTGGATGGTTTCACGTCTTAGGGACTGATTTTATAACTATAATGAAAGGTTGAAGGGCCAATGATGCAATTTTCCTGATTTTGTATTCTATACACTACTCTGGTTTTAACTGCTATATTATACTATGCAGGAAGAATATAAAGATGGAGAAGATCTTGGAACATTGGAGTGCAAGCATGACTTTCACGTAGAATGTATTAAACAATGGCTCATGCACAAAAATCTGTGTCCCATCTGTAAAACGACAGGATTGTCTACATAAGAGGGGGTAAACAAGTCGGGCCACTGCTTTCTTCCCCGGTTGAAACGGGTTGTGGTGCGCTCCGAAAAGTATCTGCTTAATATGGTTGGTATCAGTAAGTGGAGTATGTGTTCATCCAGTGCACAACTCTTAATTTCAGGACAGGTTTCATATTTAATCCTTGCATATACTCAATCTCCTTGTGGAAGTTGAAACTGATAAAAACAGAGTAGAACCTTTTTTTTCTTTTTTTAAGTCACATATTGCTTTGGTTTAATCGAAATTTAAGGATTTTATGCGGTTATTATTTTTTGCATTCATTCGTTAATTTATTTACTGTGTGCCCTCAAAGCTCTGTTGTCTTGAGGAATTATGCTTGTGAAATAGCGATAGGTCATGCTCTGACTCCACTAGTTAAATTGTTCTCAAGTCGTCGATGGATGTTACCCTTTGAGGCATATTCAGTTTATTTATGCATGGCTAGTGGTATCTTATGTGTTGGGTCCGGTCAACACGTTTGAAGAGAATCTCGGGTTAGAGTTGTAAGCAAAAACTGTTAAAACTAGAAAACCAAGGTGAGCTCGGACGAGAGGGAGAGGGTCTTTTAATTTGGTCACAAGTATAGATCACGGATTTTTAATTTGGTCACAAGTTAATTTTTTTTTAGATGACAGCTACATATTTCCAAATTTGTTAGTCATAGATCATATTTATGAGTCATAATTGACTTTAATGGTCACTAATAAACAAAGCTATAGGCCATATATTTTGAATTGGTCACAAATTAAAAAAATTATAGATAACAGAAGTCAAATATTTTCAAATTAGTTGGTCACATATTGAATTTTAAGGTCACAGTTTAATAGTTGGTCACAGACACCCAAACACTCGTCCCCCAATTCCAGCACCCCACCAATACTTGGTCACATGTCACAAATCGATCAAATAGTTGGTCACAGACACTTCATCCCATACATGCCGCCATCGCCACCGCCACAATTACAGTCACAACCACCATTCAACAATAACACCAACAACAACCATCATGTCGCCCCTCGGCCCCTGCACAACACCACAAATATTGCCAGCCCCATCAAAATACCATCACACGGACGACCATCATAGACACATACAAGTTTATCGCAACCACACGAACACAAACTAACAAGTCGCAGAACATACGACATGACGAAAACTGAACCCAAACTGCAAGCAGATTTGAGCGCCGCCATCACCACGACCGCACACACAGCACCGTAACAGCACAAACTCGCAGCCACCGTCCACCCCCAACAAAAAAACGCCTAAACCCTCATCCACCATCTCCACCGCACAATTACCTCGGCCAACATTCACAAATCACAACCACCTTCTTGTCAAATCAACCATCTTCTTCACCTCTACCACACTTCACCACAACCATCAAATACAACACAACATAAAGAAAACAGAGAGAATTCGAAGCGGTGGAGAACCAGAGGTCGAACCAAAATTTGAACCATGTGGAATGAGCGATTGAAATGCTATAAAAAATGACGGATCTGCATGGTGCGGCGACGTCGCCGGCAAAGATGGAGAGCATGCAGAGAAGATGAGACGCCACTGCAGCCGGGCATCGCGTGCAAGCGTTGCTTCGCTGCGGTTCGTTGCAGTTCATTGCTCCAATGACTGTGTGTGGCAAAGAGAGAAGAGAAGGAAGAGAGGAGGAGTCGAGAGAGACCGAAGAGAGATGTGAGGAAAGAAAAATGATTAGGGATTTAGGGTTTGGGATTGAAATTCTGTGGGGATAGGTGGTAGGGTGGATATATAGATTAATTTAATTTTATAATATCATTATTAATTAAAATAATAAAAACCCGAATATTGAATAAATAAAGTCCACACCTGATTTATGAAAATGAATATTTAAATACCTGTTTTTATGTAATTTCCTCATATATATAGGTAGGTTAGATATATTTAAATGGGCCACCAAAATGGTCCACGTACAAGGGCAATTAAATGGGCTACCATTAATCCAAACCCACACACTAACCAAACCACCAATATAATAATCCAATTCAATAACCGACTCATTGGCCATCCTAAAGTGTGCAATGTTGTTTACGGGTCGAGTCAAGCCCATAATGTTGGTAAATTATCCGACATTTGTTTTACATCATCATTCATATTTATTGGATATTAAAATCCAATTTTTTAGAGAACGTACTTTTAAAAAGTAAAGAATTTTTTAAAATATAAATATAAAATATTTTATTATATACATGGCTGATAAAAAATTATTACAAAAATTAAAAAAATTTAAAATAATACTTGTCAAACAAAAACTAAAGATCAATTCTTTACGTATAAAACATTGTTCTAACGGAGGAGAGGCACAGAAAACAAACTACTCCAAATATATAAAAATCCCGACTTTCCAGTGAAAAAAGCTGAAATCTTGAATTGGGGTTGAAAGAAATTTTTTAAATATATACATAAAATATTTTATTATATAAATGTTTATCGAAAATTATTACGAAATTTAAAGAATTTTGAAATAATACTGGTCAAACCAAAACTATTAGATCAATTCTTTACGTATAATATAAAACATGAACCATGCTTTGAGAGAAGCATTTTCCAAGGGAGGAGAGGGCCCAGAAAACACACTACTCCGAATATTTAAAAATCCCCGACTTTCCAACTATCAAAATCTTGGTGAAAAAAGCTGAAACCTTGAATTGGGTTTGAAAGATATAGCAAAATCAAACAGCACTTGAGTAGAATTTTGTGCATCCTTGTAAAGTGTTTTTTTTTTCCAAATATAGTATAACATAATTACATATTCAAGTTTGAAATTTATTGCCCCATAAATTTTGTGTTCTTGGGACTCTGCTAAATGAGTTTGAGATTAAATTGAGTCCATATATACATTTAATTGCCATATTTTTGAGTTTGGAGAGGTGGGTTTCTGAAGATAAGGCAGAAAAATACCCAGAAAAGTTCGAATATTAAATCGTGAGGTTTTTTTTTTTGGATGCCATTATAATCATATTCTAGTGTTGAAATATTAAAATGGCGGATCTGTATGGCACCAATGAATCAGAAGACATGTCTTCTTTTCTTCAAATTCTTCTTCAAAATTCATCATCTGCTGCTACTACTTCTACCCCAGCAGATGGCCCGTTCTGCGGCGGCGGGCCCTCGGCTCTAGTGGCGGAGTCTTCGTCTACCGTCAATTTCTCTGATCCCAGCAATTTCTTTGCCAAAAAATCTGATGGGATAAGTTCTTCAGCCAAACTTGGAAATTTTGGTTCCTCCTTCGAGGTAGATAAATTTGAGCCTTTTAAGTAGTGTTGAACTTTTTTTATTGGCGTTCATTTTTTGAGGCTTATGAGATATTTTTTTCCCTGGGTTTTTAACATTTTATTTTAATTTTAGTTGATTATACTTCAGTAAATTTGTATGAATTCAGGGTTTCTAAGGAGTGATTTTCAGTTTGGATCATATGTGATCTTTGTGTTCGATTAATTAATATTAACATGCAGCTCTATTATCAGCATTTTTATCTGTTTAATGACAATTTTCATCTTTGTATATTATGAAATTTGTTGTAGAATTAGCATAAAACTTAGGTTTATTATAGCTTTGATAAATCTGTGGTTTTTATGTTTAAATGAAATTTTCAAATAAGAAGGGAGCTGAAGCTTCTGATATTCGAGTTAAGCCAGCTCCATCGCGTTTCTCAAAGAGGAGTAGGGCAGCTGAGATTCATAATTTGTCGGAAAAGGTTTGCCTTAGTCTGACTGATTTTTTATCTGTGAAGATTTTGACCTGAGCTTTTATACAATTAAATGATTTTTGTGGACAGAGGAGGAGAAGCCGGATCAATGAAAAACTCAAGGCACTTCTGAACTTAGTACCGAATTCTAGTAAAGTAATTATTGCATAACTTATCTCCATTCTCGAGCTTTAATCTTTCATGGGTCATCATTTTGCATAGTGTAGTCTTCATTCAGCTGATTGAAATGATTTTGATGTTTGTTTCTTAGACTGACAAGGCATCAATGTTGGATGAAGCTATCGAATATCTGAAACAACTTCAGCTACAAGTACAGGTTTGAGTTTCAGTTCATACTTTTGTTTCTAGATCTCTAAGTGACATGCTTTGAAGGAATACATGATTTTTTTTTTTTTGTAATTTTGGTTTTGTAGTCCATTCATATGACTGCCATATTTCAACTGCCTGGATGAGGATTCATGAAGCTATTTTTATCATTTGAAATGATGCAAGTTTCAATTATGTCATTTGATGTCAGTCTTTGTCATGCTATTCTCGTTAGATCTTGCTTAATACATTTGTTCTTACTAAAATTTATGAGATTTACAGGCATTGCTTTCACTTTTTTGTTACATAACTTTTGGTTTATGTCCAAGTTTTATCTTTGTTCCTTGAATAATTATCCAGTTGGTTGTCGCAAAGGCTGCAGAGGACTGTAGTCTGGAAAAACTACTTTTCTCTGGGCTTGGACGAATGTAACGAAATAGTAATCTTTAGACTTTTTAAGCCAAGATTTTTATTTTGTTTTCTATAAATCACATAAGTTTTCATCAGATAGTTCTGATATAAATTTTACATGCTGGATGCCTTTTTTGCTCGTGCTATTAAAGAAATACTGTCATTTCCTCATTGAAACTGCTATAGAGGGCGAAATTAGCTTTAGTTTTGTTCCTAATAAAGTCAGGATTTGCCATATGAATCCATTTCCTTTAATTTATTGAGTTAATTCTAGGTCCAGTGGAAGATCTAAAAGAGCTAGATCTTTCAAAACTACTACATGCCTTGTTAGTTCTGGTTTCTCCGTGGGATAATTCAAACAAACATCAGATAGAGTTTATGGCTTTATTGGAAACCTACCAAACAATTCCACACTAACACATTAGAATGTTGTATATTTATCAATCTTATATGCCATATATGAGTACAAGTTGTTTCTCTGCTATATTAAATTTGTGTGATATGTTGGCGGAGACCTTACCTTGGCCTATGGCTTACTGTGTCGTATCTTTGCTGACATAAAAAACGTAACAATTTGGCAACGAACAGTTAACGAAAAAAAGGAACGAGAAAGAAAAAGGGGTTTCAAGAAAAAAGAAGATTTTAAGGCAAAATTAAATCGAGTTATTTCATATGTTCGATGGCACCTATTACAAGGTATAAGCTCTCTTTATATAGAGCAAATAAGCTAAAATCAAAAGAATATCTAATAAACTAGAATTTTATCAAATTAAAAAATAATATAATCTAACCTAAACAAATATAATTTTGAATCAAACTCTACTTTTGAAATCCTATCTAAATTCTGTCTATATCTCCATTATTTGGCTTTTCTGATAGTCAAACTTCAACTTTCATTTCACCTACTGTGACAAGCATTAAGATTTTATAGTAGCAATGAGGACAGAGCAAGTTAGAATCTCTTGTTTATCAAAACAGCCCCACAACTTTTGGATAAGGTTGTCGACGAGTTGAGTTTTATCCTCGAACAGGCCTGGTTTACTGTTTACTAAAATCACAAATCTCTGCAAAGGCTCAAACCATATATGAAGCCTGAGATTGATCTGTGCTGAAAGGTCAAGGAAGTTGGTGATGTGTTGAAGAGGGACACGGGATTCAGGAACACAAGTGCGAGTGAACATTGTTGTTTCAATAATGGTCCTAAAGGAATTAGATATCTACCCGCACTAATTGTATATCAATCTAGCATTCTCATAGTGAGACGCGGTCTGTGAACTCGTTTAGCCTTCGTTTGAACTTGTCAGTGATAGAAATCCCTTTTGCAGATGTTGACCATGAGAAATGGATTGAGTTCGCATCCAGGCTACTCACCGGGGTCATTAGTGCCCCAATCTGGTGTGGCCTTCGATGAAGGGAACATATTGCTCAATACAAGCAGACAAGCAGATACACTTTCTCAGGAACAAGAAATGTTTAGACAAACAGCATTTGATACTTCCCATCATGCTTCCTCGACCCAGCCAACTGTCATACCTCCCATGGTAACAAACTCCAATTCAAAAATTCCAGCTGGCTTCATGCCACCTGCTCAAAATAATTATGGACTTCTCAATCATCTGGCATCTTCCAAGGTAACACTGTTCTATATTTGAAGTAAAACACGATCATCGATAATATATTTTGAGATTAGCGCAATTTATTATGCATTTGGCGGGTGTTGACACCATGTTCCCCAAAATTTGCAGGATATTTGCCGGGATGGGACACTCTCACGCTTCCAGTTGGATACAAGTTTCTTAGGTACAATTCATCACCAGGCGTGTCTTCATAATGAGTAGAACGACATGCATGATGTTATATTTGACTGCTGGTTACCATCTGAAATGTGAACCATTGTTTGAACATCTTAGAAATTGCAAATTACCCTGAAAAGTTCCAAGCATAGTGACTCTTAAGATTAACTGTGTCAATAAGGCTCAGAGAAGCATGGACTTCCATGTAATTATTGAACTCTTTAAATTTCTCAAATCACATTTTTGGATTATCTTATTGTTCTTTTAATAGCGTTAATTGTCCTGGTTTGAGATGCTGGTTCACTTTGGCACCTCTAGTTGTGTGAGGTTTCACATTTTTTCTGCACGGATTAGATTCTGTTCTAGAGCGCTATGTTAAATTTTTGAGACGAATAATGCTATTTATCATCAATATTGGTGATATGATAGTTTATGTGGAATAATGAAATTGAGAGTTCAATTTTTATGAGGGGGAAGAGGAGGGAGGGAGACAAAAGTGAGGAATAATGAGTTGTCACATTATCGATATTCCATCATCATCATGATAAATATCGTTACTCTTCTAATTCCTTCTCCAGTGGTACACCAAATTTGGTGTAAGTATAAAAACCACTCCAATTCATTAATACCCATTTTGTCCTTCATTTTCTTTTACACCAAATTTTGGTTCCGTCTATGTATCTTTATTTTTGGTGTAAAATTTTACACCAAATTTGGTCAAAGCATCTCCTATACTTCTATTTTTATGTCGGCAAGTTGCCAGCAACAATGATAAATTTGTCGTGAATTTGATTACCCAATTTTCAAGAGTTCGTCATCAAGGATCTCGGATGGCTACACTATTTCCTCGGAGTTGAAATTAAACAAATTCTTTGTATATCTTGATTAGGCCAGTTACCTTACAACGAGATAAAGTTCCCCTGCTTCGTTGCCACCAAGACTCTACTCATCCTCGAAATCTCGTGGCCACCAATGAAATTTTCTTGCATTTGGGAGCATCCTTAAAGTCGAGGATCTCCTCTAACAACCCAATCAAAAACTTATCTAGACATGGAACTTCGTGATACCAACCTTGTAATGCGATTTCAATGCTGTATTCCATCCAATCCACGAACCATCTGCGTCTCAAGATTGGGAGGGGCGAAGAGATTTTAGCTGACGTCGGAGTTTGACACTCCACCAACTCTCTATACATCCTCCTAATGCATTACCAACATTAACTTGTCTCCTCGACGACATTTTTAAGAAATATCACTATGCATTTGTGACAAACCGATATGCAACATAAAGCGAATAAGTGGTACACATAGATTGTTCGAACTAAAACGAGACAGGTATCAATACCTTCGTCAAGGGTATGAATACCAAAGTTTACAAATATCACCGCCATCCACACGTAAGAGAAACATATTGAAACCAACTTTTCTATTTGATAATTATTTTCACACCACACTTTTTATTATCTAAACCACATTAATTGCAATGAAGATCCTCAATATTTCTCATTTTTGTGCTTGTCTTCAATTTTTGTCGCATTTTTAACTTCAACTTTCAATTGATTAACACATCTTATCTTTGATGACAATTTTTGTCCCAACATTCTAATAATGTGCATCGAAATGAAGGGCAAATATTTTGTTTGTTGTATATTTTTTTTATTTAAAAGTACAGAGACATAAGTATTTTTACATTCTCCTAAGCCTTTTTTTGGACGGAAACCATCATAAAAAAACAAGACGCACAAACTAATGGAATGTTGATGATAAGAATTTGATGAAAAAATTGGGACTTAGTGCAAAAATGAGAAAAGATTAGGGATATTCGTTGCAACTAAAATGTGATTTAGTTAACAAAACCCGCGGTGCAAATATAATTACCATTACTATTTTCAGGACATCCCCCATTGGAGCCCCATTTTGAACAAAAAAGGAGTTGTAATAGTGATTTTTTAGAGATTGTATAGTGAAAAGATAGGTAAAGTTTTGGGTTTATTTGTAAATTATTTTATTAAAATAATGTGTGGTTAAAATGAATTTGAAAAAAAATGAGATTTTAGATATTGGGATCAAACAAGGTTAATTTTGTCACTTTTGTCTTTCCTTACAAGTTTATGAACTTATTTTTTATCATATAATATAATAGAGTTGTAGTCAGTCATAAGCAGTGTTTTAAAAAGCTCGTGCCTAGGCCTTATTTTTTTATTTTACAATTCTTAAACAACTGAAATTTTTTCCTTCCTCTCTTTCATCCTCCCTAAGAGCACTTTATTAAATTTTTTATTCAACATTAGTTTATTGATTTCTTTATTTTTTTTAAAAAAAATTCATTTGACTTTAATTTCAAATTTTAAAAGACTTTATTAGTTAAAAAAGGTAAAAATGACTTATTTGATAAAAAGTTAAAATAAGGTTAAGATTCGATGCTATTGATATATGTAATTACGATCTTGAGACTCGTTATTTTGTTGAAAATTTCAAAAACATGTATGAAGTTTCTATAAATCTATTAAGTATGATTTGTCTAGTTGAAAATTAAAACTATGAAAAAAGTTTAGTTTTTGCATTTCAAAAACTTGAAAATTGTATAATTGATTAATTATAGGAATTATTAAGTAAATATAGTATTTTAAAATTTTAGATGTATGATATGTATTATTTTAATTATTCAATGATTTTTAAAATGATTAAAAAATTAAAATAATATTAAAAGTAAGAAAACATTTTTTTTTATCATATTTATGCGTCACTTAAGCTCGTAAATGTTGAAACTTTTGCCTCCACGATACTTTTTAGAACACCGGTCATAAGTGCTTGCTTTTTTAGATGGAAGCATTAAAGAAACAAAAAAAAAAAAGAAGTTAAAATCGTACTATCATTTACGGCGTCACAAACATTATGCAATGGCTAAAGGCCACATCTCACTGATTGTAGCAAATAAAATCAGATACAAGGCAATTTAGAATCACCAGAGCACTGCATTTAGAAACAAATGGGTATTGGTCATGCAGATTCTATTCTCCTGATCTCATGGTTTGTTCGGTGTTATCATTCTTCTGAGGCTTCTGAAGAAAGGTCCACATACATTGTCCATATGGACAATTCCTTGATGCCTTTGGCCTTTTCTAGTCACCATCATCCGTATTCTTCTACCTTAACATCCATCAAATCAGTCAGTCCTGAATTGTCAGATGGGCATAATCTCTGGCCGAATCTGGTGTATACCTATCAGAATGCCTTTCATGGTTTCAGTGCAACTTTGTCAAAAGAGGAGGTGAAAGCATTGAATAAGTCACCGGGGTTCCTTTCGGCTTATGTTGATGGGGAAATCATACCTGATATACTACACATACCTACAAGTTTCTTTCCCTCAATACTGCCAGAGGTTTATGACCGGTATTTGAATACGGGAAAGATGCGATCAACGGTGTAGTTGACTCTGGTGTGTGGCCGGAAAGTCCGAGCTTTAGAGAGGATGGAATGACAGAAATTCTAGCATGATGGAAGGGAACTTGTCAATCGGGCCAAAATTTCAATTCATCATCGTGTAACAAGAAACTCATTGGAGCTAGATACTTTAACCCGGGAGTTGTTGCCGCGTCTCCAGATATTAAAATAAAGGGTTATGCTAAGCGTACATAATAGGTGCCATAATTGACAAATAACGGCCCCCTATTGGGAGGTGCCTTGGGGCCAAGGCCCCCCATTGCTAAGCGTACATAATAGGTGCCATAATTGACAAATAACGGCCCCCTATTGGGAGGTGCCTTGGGGCGAAGGCCCCCCAATGGGGGGCCTTCATTTGTCAATTATGGCACACATTATGTACAAATAGCATTTTTTAAAAATAAATATGAATTCCATGAGGGATACTTTCGTTCATGGCACACATGTGTCGTCCATCGCAGCGGAAAATTATGTTGAAGACATTTTGTTCTTTAGCTACGCTCCAGGAACATCAAGGGATGTTGCTCCTCATGCTCGACTCGTTGCTTATAACGTTCTTTGGGATGAAGGAAGCTATGCTTCTGATGCTCTTGCAGGCATTGACCATGCTGTGGCTGATGGTGTAGACATCCTCTCAATTTCTTTGAGTTATTTGACAATTGATTTGTACGAGAATCTGATTGCAATAGCTACTTTTGGTGCCATGGAAAAGTGTATACTTGTTTCTGTCTCGGCTAGAAATCGGGGTCCAAATTTCGCAACTTTACTTGAGGGTATCCCATGTGCAATGATTGTTGCATCAGGAACTGTTGATCGTTGGTTTGCTGGGGCGTTAACTCTGGGAAACGGCTTAACCATCCAGGGGTGGAGCAGGTTTCACGCAATGGCCAATGTCAGGAACTTGCCTCTTATCAGCTTGCAATTCAACCAAGTTATTAGCAGAAGCCTCGAATAGTATCATCATATGTGTCCAATCTGACCAAACTGCAGAATTGAATGACCAAATGAGTTACATTTCTGAGTCCAACATCCCTACAGCTATCATCATTTCTGAAGATACTTGTATACTACGCTTCACTGACTTTCCTCACCCAGGAGTCGTAATCTCTCCCAAAGATGCAGACAATGTAATCAGGTATGCCTCGAATAGTTCAGAACCTACCGTGAGCATCCAGTTAAAGGAGACAATCCTGGGGATAGAGCCCAGGCCTACTCCTGTCGTATCTGCACCATCTTCAAGAGGTCCTGCACGAGCCTATTTGGGAATTTTAAAGCCCGATATAATGGCACCAGGGTTATTAATCTTAGCAGCCTACATTCCTTATAATTCTGTGGCAACTTTCGTTCCAATATAGCATTGTCTAGTGATTATATTATGGAATCAGGTACATCAATGGCATGTCCTCATATATCTGGAATTACTGCGCACCTGAAAGCTGCACATCCTAAATGGAGTCCTGCTGCCATTCGATATGCCATGATGACCACCGCGAGTACAGTTGATAACACTCGAAAACCAATTAAGGACATGGGACATGATTATGATATTGCAACACCTCTTGACATGGGAGCAGGACAAGTTGATCCGAATCGTGCACTTGATCCAGGCCTAATTTATGATGCCACACCACAATACTATGTAAATCTCGTTTGCATTGAATTTTACATGTGAACAAACTCAGATCATCATAAGATCAAGCTACAATTGCTCCAATCCGTCGCTTGATCTTAGCTACCCATCATTTATAGCTCTATACGATCCACAACCAGAAGCAACTAACTTAATGCAGAAATTTCGAAGAACTGTGACAAATGTAAGCAAAGGTGCAGCCACATATAAAGCTAAGGTGAAAACACCAAAGGCTTCTGTAGTCACAATATCCCCGAAAACTTTTAAGTTTTCCGAAACAAAAACGAGAAGCAGAGTTATTCTTTGACAATACGTTACAAGACTTACTCGGAATATGTGATTAATCATGGTTCACTCACATGGACTGAAGAGGCTGGCAAGCACATAGTAAGAAGTCCCATTGTGGAGTCTCCAGCCCAACCCCCCTGATTTTTTTATTTTTATTTTAGGTGGGGCTAGTATTTTTCTAAAAATCTGGCTAATATAACTGAGTATTCTATGTATTGTCCATTGAACTTTTCAATCAATAAGAAGCATGATCTGTGATCGATCACTTATATGATTAGACTCTATTGTAAAGAAAAATAGATCAAGTATGAAAGGAAGATACTTGTAAGTAGAAGTGGACGGCATCACTATTTTTTGGAAAGTGATGTAATTGTGCTGAAAAGACAAGTATCTAATCCCACATTTGCGATTACTGCTTCCAAAATAATCCAAAGTTTTGCCCTATTTTAAAACAAGCGGTGATCAATCACCAATGGCATTTTTCTCGGGCTCAGTTGAATCCAAACGATCGACAATCTCAACTTACGTCCCAAAACCTATATCTATTCCCTCTTCGGTTGCTTGAGTATTACCCACAAAAGGGCACAATCGGGAAGGTGTAATGGCAGTCATATAAGCAGCCACTAAGGCGAAGAAGAACATAAAAACGACATAAACGAATTACAAAGAAGGAAGCGGCTCTCTCTCAAATGAAAAGCCAAAGAATTACATCATGTGTTAACCAAGCAAGGAGGCAACATATCTATTTAGAAGTGTCAATCCGGGTGGTCCGGGTCGAGTCGGCCCGTCAACATATGAGCCCGATAACGGCCCGTGTGAAAAAAAACCCGCTCGCTACGGATTACGGGCCGACCCACAATTTTGGACTACAACCCAAGCCCGCCCGCTGACCCATTCGGGTCGAGCCCATGCGGGTCACGATTTGTTCCGGTTTGGCCCGTATAATTGTATAAATAAAATTATAAAAATATAGGATTTTTCATATTTATAGCCCAAAAAAAAATGTAAACTAAGAATTAAACAAAATGATAAATTCATATTTATACCAAGAAATGTTTATATAGAATTCAAATTTAATGTTACATGAATTATTTATAACTTTGAAAAGTTAAATTTAATTTAAACAAATAACAACTAAATGCATTTCTAATTACTATTATCAAATATTTATAGTATAAGTACATCACAACTAGGTTGGTACCTACTTTTACTATAATTTATAATTTAAGTACATCTCAATTAGGTTGACACCTACTTAACCTTAATATTTAATTTTTTTATCACGGGTCACGGTTAACCGCAGCTCGCGAAGGTGCAACCTACGAAGCCCACGGGTCATACCTTCTTAACACGTGAACCACCCGCTCGGGTCACGAGTCGGCCCGCGGTCCCGGGTCGATCTGACCGGTTTTCACGGGTCTGATCGGCTCATCCGTTTTGACACCTCTATATCTATTAAGCACGCATTAGGTATAGTGATGGCCAAGCCCAAACCGGTAAGTACGCCAATAAATGGGCCAATACTTATAAGCCGTCCAAGAAGCAGGGCAAAAGCCCATGAGCAGCTCTAACTAAATTACGTTAGAGGGAATTACACCAAACCAGACCTTTTCTTTTACAATTTAAAACTTCAGGTTTTTAAGTTTTTTATTCACCTATCATGTTTTTATAATTTTAATTAATAATGATATTTTAAAATTAAATTACACTATATACCCCACCTCCCTCGCCCCCACCACCAAATTTCAATCCCCAAATTCCCCAACCTCTCATCCCATCCCGTCTCAACCTTCCCTTGCGCCTCCATCCCGTCTCTCATCCATTCACAGCAGCGTCGAAGCTGCTGTCGGCGTACAACAGCGTCGACGTTGCTGCCAGCGTCACAGCAGCGACGTCACTGCTGGCATTCGATCTGTTCAAGCTGCAACCATGTTTTCCTGATGTGTTGTTTTGTTTGGTGGATGTGCCGGTCCGATCTGTTCGCACGCAGATCTGTTGTTTGTTTGGTGGATGTGTCGGTTCGTGTGGTGGAGAGGCGGCGGGCCTTACTGGTGATGGCGGTTCGGCGCGCCTGAGCCCACACAAGACGCTATCATCGTCGACGTCGTGTGACTGCTGCGAAGACTCAAGATGCCACCACCGCCTTTTTGGGATTTTTGATGGGCTGTGATGGTGTAGCAGCCGTCTCTCTCTCTCTTGCTGTATTTTGCACTTTCCATTGTTGAGATCTGGTGGCCGATTGGGGTTTTTTTGTTGGGTGGTGGTTGTGGTGTGGAGATCTATGTTGTCGACGGTGATGGGATCAGTGGTGGTTCTTTTTGGTGGGCGGTGGATCTGGTGGCTGCGACGGAGTGGAGGTGGTGTCGATGGTGCCGATGTATGTGACCCACTGTTTGTGGTGGGTGGTGGATTTGGCGGCCTTTGCAAAGATGGGGTCTGGTTATGGAAAATGTCGTGGAGGTGGTGGATATGTGGTGGTATGTTTTGAGCGGTGGTGGTGGATCTGTGGTGGTGATAGTGATCTGTGTGGAGGTGGTCGTTTTTTGTTATTGTTGTGGCGGGGTCAATGGCGGTGGTGGTTCTTTTTGGTGGCTGTGACCTTAAAATTGATCATTTGTAACTAAAAAAAAAATCCGTGACCAACAAATTTGAAAATACACGACCCGTGACATATAATTTTTTTGATCTGTGACCAATTAAATAATCTGTGACCTGCAAAATTTTTGATATGCGACCGATAAAAAAATTGTGATCTACAAAACTTTTGATCTGTGACCAATAAAAAAATTGTGACCTAAAAATTTTAGATTTGTGATCTCAAAATAATTTGTGATCGGTGAACAGTGCCCGTCGGTCAACGGAGTAGTCACCGGAGCAGTAGGAAGTGGGGTGGGTGGATAGGTTAATTATATTATATTACAGTTTAATATTTAATTTAATATAATAATTGTGAAATATAATTAATTAATTTATGAAAAACCTGATTTTTGCAATTTTAAAACTTGGGCCCTGATTTTTGATTTCATGATAGATAAAGTCTGATTCGTGAATTTTTCCCATTAAGTTACTTCCAATGACCCAAATGATTTTAGGATCGGATCATTTAATTGAGATGTCAACTTTTGGTCAGTCATTTGGTAAATGTTGACTGAATAAATTTTACCAATTTAACATCATTGCTCGAAAGGTCGTTTGACAACAGTTTGCCCAACAAACGAGTGATGCAACCATATTACTATTCGTCTGAATAGGGGTTGACCAAAGCTAGTGGCTAGAAATTGAAAAGTAAGAGCATCTCCAATGTAATCGTGAATTGCTTAAAAACTTGTCAAATAAGCAAAATAGATAAAGCAAGTGGACAAGGACACCATCAAACTGATATGACAAAGAATTAAATAAACAATCTGGAGATGCTCTTAAAAGCTTTAACGTTTTAAGTATGAGATGATGTTTATGCTCATAAACTCAGTAATAATTTTTACAAATTATAGTTTTTTTGGTTCATTTCTTTCAATTAGCTACTTATTATTATTATTTTTTCCTTTTTTCATCAAATAGGATCCGAGTGTAACTTAAGGGTAAAATCAGACATCGTTTAAGTATAACTATACTAACCAATATATAAAGACTTGAGTTTCTATCTTACTATTAACAAGATTGACCTTTTAAAATAGAACCACATCGAGCTCCCCAGAGCTCCAATGTAGAAACGGTCAGGGCTTTTTACATATCAGTCAGTGCATAGATGGCCTGTCCATTTTGACACCCTTGTGCAATTTGATTGGGGGTTTGGCAACCAATAAAATAAATGAAATGCAGTGTATAAAATAATGGCAACTGTGCATTGTGGGAGTTACAGCTACTAAGGAATCTAGTTTGCTGAAGAAACCACATGAACTCATTCTCAAACATTCAAAAATACAAGTTGAATGTTCATCCTCTAAAACAGTTTCTATACATGAACTCATTGTGGGAGTTATTGTTGACTTTTATAACGGCTAGTTTTTTAATTTTAATCTCTACCACACACACCCTCTTATTTTTTGGCCTTATTAAGCTAGCTTGTAGAACGCCGTGCAATTGGCTTGTTGATTGACTTAACTATGCTATAAGGGCTTGTATCTAATCGTCATTTGAATAGTTTTTCTCTTCCTCTACACTTCATTCCATCCATCCTCTCACCGGTAAGTCAAACTGTTTAACTCGCTCCATATGGTCGAGATTAATTAAATTGAACTTGTCCATAAAGAAATTCGAAGAAAGCCCTACAAATAGACATAACAAAGAGCAAAAAGCACTGAGAAAGAGACTCTTTACACCGCTTAGCATTGTCAATTACAGATAGAGAGAGGTTAGATCAATATCTACTGTATTTCCTTTCTTTAGCCTAATTGTCCACTTCTTAAAGTCATTTTGTAAGATTTTGGTCCCCCTAATTTATTCTTGCAATAAATGTTATCATGTGTATATTAATCTCTCTCTCTCTCTCTCACATCCAAGAATTGGAGTATTGTAACAAATATTAGAATATTTTTTGTTCTTCATTAGCTTAACTTCATTTGAACTAATCATCGAAAAATATGTAGATTAGAGACCTTTGGATACTCCACGTGTCAAGCAATAATCAATACTCTATTAAAATTCCGTAAATATTTGAAATTTCGTTACTATTTTCATGACAATTAACTTCATTGACGAACTATTGTATAAATATTTATTCTTAGACGAGCCATATTTTTTGAAATTAAAATTTTCATGAAGTCATAACAGCTGAAATTTTATGATAGTAACAAGTCACCAAACATCTTTCTAGATATATATAATTTTCAAATTTAGATTTAATCATATTGTATCCCCTCTAAAGGATTAATTAACTTCTAGTAGAAGTAACTAAGTTCTATTTGCTTGCTATATCTACTGGTTGTTATCAATCTTCGACGTCGTGTTATACCAGAGAAGTGTCTTGAGTTCAAGTCCAGTACCATCAGTTCTTGAATTATGTACTTGCCATGCTTTCCGACAGAATCCTATCAAAATAGGCTTAGAAACATAACTTCCTATCAAAATTTTTGGATTTGCATGTAATATTATTTTATTGAATAATGTGTAGTTGAAAATAAGAGAAAGAAAAATATATTTTGAAAATAATGAGGACCAACCAATGGCAAAAAAATTGTTAGGAGGCTGAATAGGTTTTTATGAAAATTAGACCCGACTAGTTATTCAAAAGATAGAGACAATTACTTGCAGACATAGGCAAAGAACAGGACGAGTTCATAAGGTGCACTTGGTTTTTATTGTAATATGTTAATTTCTAAGAAGAAGAAACCGGTCTTGTGAATTAAGCCTTTGTTCGGTTTGATGAAAAAGTTGACGAAAATTTAAGTAAAAAATCAAGAATTGGGACATTTAATGGAATTCACAACTTTTATCAAAATCAAGTGGTAGTTGTTTTTCCTTGGCTTATTGAACTAGCGCATGCCCATTCCTCCTTTCATGACTCCTAGTAGGCGACCATTTCGCGTGGTACTGGGGGCACTTGAGTCAGCCGGCGGTGGCCCGACAGTGTCTTGACCCCCATCCAATTTTTGGGCCA
The DNA here is from genome assembly GCA_019097785.1 of Fraxinus excelsior. Classification (NCBI taxonomy): domain Eukaryota; kingdom Viridiplantae; phylum Streptophyta; class Magnoliopsida; order Lamiales; family Oleaceae; genus Fraxinus; species Fraxinus excelsior. The sequence continues at coordinate 7,974,532 of CM032625.1, read as the reverse complement.
AAACTTTTCAACCACAAAAATAATTACTAAAAATCTGATTTTTAGCAAAACCAAACATGGCTAAATAATTTTCTACACATATCTCAAAATATTAGAATGACACTACTGGATTGACACATAGAAATCAACTTTTACCATCTCAAAAATCTGATTTTTTAAAAGCCATGAACTAATATGATTAAACATGATCGCTCATTACATATCATTAGATATATTTATTCTTTAATGATGTTCCATATTTATAAGTTGGTTATAGTTTCGATATTTAAGCGATGTGAGATTTACTCTTAACATGCCCCCAACAAGTTGATGGCTCATGATAATACCAATCTCGGACTCTAAATGATAACGGGTCAAAATGCTCATTTGAGCTTGTTAGGCTCTGGTACCGTGTTAAGACTTCGTGTTCTATTTTAAAAGTTCAACCTTATCGAGATGAGTTGTCTAAACTATTATAAGTTGATTATTCTTTAGATATTTAATTGATATAAATTTTATCCTTTAGCATATATTTCTCTTTTCCTTCTGTCCCAAGACAAGAGTACTTGGAAATTTATAGCTGAATGTTTCCTTTTCCTAATCTTGTTAATGTCCAACATATGTTTTAAATGCCCAGGCCACTAAAATTGGTAGTCATTCATTATCTAATGACAATGAAAAGCAATCCTTTTTGCCTGCCATCCTGTCATGATCACTTGCCTTGCTATCTAATATATTTATTTAATTACAGAAGAAATCATTTTACTTCGTAGTTTCAGACCATTCTGTAAATGAAGAAATCTATTGTTGATTGTTTATAGGTAGAACACGAGGACCATTTCAATTTTCCCACCTTGTTTTGTATTTTTTTCTATCCATATCACTTCTTCGCGTGCGTTCTTGTGTCTGTCATCTTTTCGCTTACATGGGCGCTCACGAGGCTCTCAAGGAGTAGTTGACCAATGCCCATTGGCAGGGAAAGGCAGCCAAGGGTGAAAAGGATAGTGAATCAGGATTTAGAAGAAGATTTAATCGAGAAAAGAAGAGGTCGTTTATAAGAAAATGTCTACTGAGACCAAAAAAATTTAGTAGTGGACTGACTGTTTCTTATTTCGACCATTGTACTAGAATAATTTTAAATAACTTGGCATTTTGAAATGGGTTTTTCTTTTTATTCTCACGACCAAAATCTCCAACTTCTACCATAGATGGGAACGATTCACATTTCCTTCTCGGATTAAGACTTGCGCAATGATTCAGCGCAGAATGATTGGTACACTTAATTGGATTATGAACTATGGGTATTTCCGAATCCAGCGTACTAAACATATCATCATTGTCTTCGAATACATTGAAGGTAGAAATGGGCTCCCTATGGAATTGAACAAGTTTGTAGTAATCGGCATTTTCCAAAAAGATAAAACTTCTATAAAATAGGCCAATAGTTCAGAAAATTGTACAACCAGACATAATTTTCTTATGAATCAAATACATTGACAGGCCGGCAAGTAGATCAATGATTTGGCATAGTTTTGTTCGTCCAGCTAGCATTTACCAAGAAAAAACATTGGAGCCAACAATAGAAAACCAAAGTCGCGTTGATACTTACAAAGAAACCACTTAATAGACTCTTGTGGCTCGTTCTGTAATATGAATTGTACATGGACAGCATTAAGGAAGAAAGATAAGTTGAATCTTGTCTATTGTACCAGTGTCGTGTTATGAAATTTAAATAATTAAAAGTTTCTCATCTCTTAAGAGTTTAAGTCGTGCCCTAAAATTTGTGTATATATATGGAAGTCACAGCCCAATACATGGCACAACAAAAGTTTTGCAAAATGGAATTTCCTCTAGTATTCATGTTCACACTTTTTGCTATGGCATTTTTAGTCTCAGGAGAAAGATCAACTTACATTGTCCACATGGACAAGTCTTTCATGCCCAATGCTTTTTCACACCACACACACTGGTATTCCTCCATAGTTGATTCCCTAAAACTTGTTAGCCCCACATCCAATGGTCAGCATCAGAACCCACCAAGCCTAGTTTATACTTATGGCAATGCATTTCATGGGTTCAGTGCTGTTTTGTCGAAACAAGAACTCGAAACTCTTAAGAAATCACCAGGATTTGTCTCAGCTTATAATGACAGAGTTGTTACACTTGACACTACTCACACTTTTGAATTCCTTTCCCTGAATCCTGCCACAGGATTATGGCCTGCTGCTGAATATGGCAAAGATGTAATTGTTGGGGTGATTGATACCGGCGTCTGGCCAGAGAGTTTAAGCTACAATGACGATGGAATGGGGGATATTCCAGCAAGGTGGAAGGGAATTTGTGAGGAGGGACAAGAATTTAAGGCATCACTGTGTAACAAAAAGCTTATCGGAGTCCGGTACTTTAACAAGGGAGTTATAGCTGCAAATCCTAATATAACATTGAGTATGAACTCTGGAAGGGATACTCAGGGCCATGGCACACACACCTCGTCCACGGTTGCTGGAAATTACATTGAGGGAGCTTCAGTTCTCGGTTATGCCTCGGGAACGGCACGAGGGATGGCCCCACGTGCTCACGTGGCGATGTATAAGGTCATTTGGGATGAAGGGCGATATGCTTCTGATGTTCTTGCTGGTATGGACCAAGCTGTTGCTGATGGTGTTGATGTTATATCGATTTCGATGGGATTCGATGGAGTTCCTCTGTATCAAGACCCTATTGCAATAGCCTCATTTGGTGCAATGGAGAAAGGTGTAATTGTTTCCTCTTCAGCTGGAAATGAACATGATATTGGAAGTTTACACAATGGAATTCCATGGGTTTTGACAGTTGCAGCAGGTTCGATCGACCGTTCGTTTGCCGGAACATTGACTCTAGGGAATAGTCTGTCCACCAAGGGATGGACTAGGTTCCCTGCACCAGCCATTGTCAAGGATGCACCTCTTATTTACAACAAAACAATTTCTTCTTGTGATTCAACAAATGCATTGTCTTCAGTTGGATACGGGATAGTCATATGTGAAAATGGTTCGTTATATGAACAACTGCCCTATGTCTCCCAATCAAAAGCTATTGCTGGTATCTTCATCTCAGATGAAATATTTGAGGGCAGTAGTTTTAACTTTCCTGGAGTCGTGATCAGCACCGAGGATGCTCCACTTCTCATCAATTATGCCACAAAAAATGCAAAGCCTGTTGCCAGCATCGAGTTTCAACAAACATTTTTCGGGGCAAAACCGGCCCCGGTGGTGGCTTCATATACCTCACGTGGCCCTGCCCCGAGCTATCCCAGCGTCCTAAAACCAGACGTGATGGCGCCAGGAACTAATGTCCTAGCATCCTGGATTCCAGATACTGAAACAGGATACATTGGCAATATTGCTTTAACTAGTGATTATATTATGATTTCTGGTACATCAATGGCATGCCCTCATGCTGCAGGCATTGCTGCACTTCTTAAAGGCGCGCACCCTGAATGGTCTCCAGCCGCCATTCGTTCCGCCATGATTACAACTGCTAGCCCATTTGATAACACGGAGCACTACATTCTAGATTCGGGCTTAGACAACGAAATTGCTACACCTCTAGCCATGGGAGCAGGACAAGTTAATCCAAACGGTGCCCTTAATCCTGGACTCATATACGATGCCAGCCCCCAAGATTACATCAATCTACTCTGCTCGATGAATTTCACTCAACAACAAATCACGACCATCACAAGATCAGTATACACTTGCTCAAATCCATCCTCCGACCTCAATTACCCATCCTTCATAGCCTTGTACACCAATGGAACCACTAAGCTGGTTCAGAAATTCCAGAGGATCGTTACGAATGTCGGAGACGGAGCCGCAACTTACAAGGTTAAAGTGACAGCACCAGAAGGTTCCATTGTTAATGTATACCCAACAACATTAGTGTTTGGAAAGAAATATCAGTATCTGAGCTATAATGTAACTTTAAGTTACCAGGGGAACAGTTCAGAAGCAGTTACATTTGGTTCACTAATTTGGGTTGAGGATAATGGAAAGTATACTGTGAGGAGTCCTATTGTTGTGTCCCCTATGATCACGACTTGGTGATCATTTATTTAATCTTACAATGTTGTGAAATCTCTATTAAAGACCTCGATATGTATTCGGTGGGTAAATTTTATTTTGGTACAATCGGAACGTTGAACTTCAATGTTTGTAATGGTTTTGGGTATGAAACTTTTTTTCCCCTTCTGTTAGCACGAAACTTGTTGCAATCAGATTAGCCAAATCTTCTCTGGGCATAGATGGATCATATATATCAACTAGGGATATTATGTGATAATGAGATCAATTATTGTAAGTAGAAAATGAAACCAAGTTGTGATAGAAATCACAATTTCGTACAAGGATAGTATAAATACAAATAAAGCATGGATCATCACGAAAAACATATATTTTTAAGAAACATCAAACGAGTTTATGTGCATGTATATAGTGCATAATAAGTATTTTTAAGTTACAATAGATGTGAAAAGGATCATTCTTCAATTATCGACATTGGTGAGTGAAGTTATTGCAGCAGAAAGGCTATATTTATCGTCTATCTTATCCTTAGAGGCCCCTGCAAAACGGAGTTTCCATTGGAGATTCCGATCTTGGGCTGTAGGGACTGAAATTTGGCAGTTGATAGATGCTTTGTAAGAGCATCGACTAGCTGGTCATTCGAGGATATGTTAGACACTGCAAAGGTACAATTAATGACGTGATTCCATACAAGCATCTTTAAGTTTTGGGTGGGCTTTCTCAATTGTTAGATGATAAGAGATGATCGTGGCCATTGATCACATGTATATAAGGCTGCGTTTGATAGGCAGCGTTTTCCATGGAAAATGTTTTCTATTTTCCGATTTTTGTATTGTTTGATTGACGAAATTTTATCGGGAAAATATTTTTCAACTTTCTAAATTTTCTACATTTTTGAGGAAAATAAATTCTTAATATTTTGGTGAGAAAATATATATTTTTTTTTTTTTTTTGGGCAATTGGAAGAAATTCTAAACACAATGGTAAAAAGATTTTCACTTTTATTGACAATTTTCATGCAAAATAAAGTCAAACAAATGATATTCGGTATGATTATTTTTTTTCAATTTTTTTATTTTTTGCAATTGGAACAAATTCTAAACATAATAGTAGAAAATATTATCACTTTAATGAACAATTTTCATAAAAAATAAAGTCAAACGGAATCCAAACTTTCAACATTTTCCATAGAAAATTATACCAATCACACACAATTAATTACAATTCTCAGTAAAACAATTTCTAAGAAAATCTTTCCCCTGTAAAGCATATTCTTTCCACCTATTTTCCACCTTACAATTAAACGGACCCTAAATGATCGAGCTTCAACCCTTTTAGGATTAAGTCAAGAATCTCCTTTCTCCTTTTTGACTGTGTTGTCGAAAATTCGACTAACGCAATTGAAAGAACAAATAAAAATAACAGAAAAATAAAAGCAGAAGATGAAACGAGGTATGCCAAAGCAAATCTCTTTAAAACAGATTTCGCCCCTCAATAAAGTGCAAACGGGATTATAGACGTCTGTCTCCCAAGATACAACGCTTCTTCCAAAGTCGATATTGCACACTACCAACCTTGTTGGTCAAACCAAAGAATGAACGTACTCGAACGGAATAACGACGAATATATGAGAGAGTTTTGGAAACAGAATATAGAGAAAGAAGAATTTAGAAATCAATGGAATTGTAATTGATTTGGTGTGTCCAAAACGAATTTGGAGGTATCTATTTATAGATATTGAAGTGCCTCCTTGAATGAGCGTGTGACATTTCATGAACTAGTGCACCACTTGGTCACACTATTTCATAATCTGACGACCCAGATTAAATCAAGAAGTGTAGTGTCCATTCATCATGTCTATTCACCAATTTCGAACAGTCACCAATCATGCAGATGCCACGCGTACATCCAACTGTACCAACTGCCACGCGGGACGAAGTGATGCAACCTGCTACTTGTGTGCCACCTAGGATGCCAACTAAAGCGCCAAATGCGTACTTTGCGACGTGCGCGGGCCGGGTCCAGGACCGCGGCGCGAGCACGCTAATGGTTGCTAGTTTTCTAACCTTTGACTAGCCAAAGGTAGTCAAGTTGTAAACTTTCGATGTGAGATTCCTTACCATATATAAGACACTTAAAATTGACTTATCAACTTATGGTGGTCCTATATTGGAGACTTTTTCAATTCACCCAAATTAATTGTAATGGTCCACTCATTAAATATAACATTTAATGAAACTCAATTAATCAATTAATTCCAACTGACTGTGCATAAATGGAAATCTGTAATCGATTAAGGGTTGTAAAGGAAAAGATATCGCATTGACATATATATTTATAGTTAACATAGATTTACCCAACATTATTGAGATTATATTTTTAGATAAAAATAAAGATTGTTAGAAAAATACGATTTTTTTTTTCTAAAGTGAAGCTCCATTCTATTCATGACTGCAAGCAAGAATATTCATTGCTGTGGAACAAAGGATAATACGTATTTGGGCAAAAAGTCATTTGAAATTAACATGCTGTGCTACCACATGGTTTCACGTTTCTTGTGGATCCCACCATGTTATTATTGAGAAGCTTTTCTTCTCTCCAAAAACTGCACCGTACATGTGAGGAACCTCTCTCACATTTTCCTCTTAATTTTGTATCAAATATTTTTCATTCTATTTTATGAGTGCATGATACACGGTAAGTGAGTAGTGCTCTACAACTCACAAGTTGTTAAGAAATTGACCGATGCAAGTCATGTCCATCAACTTATTTGATAAAAATGTCAAGTTGTGTTAGGTTAAAGATTCGAGGTCCGTAATGACATATACGAAGAGGTTTGCATTGCCTAATTTGCCTAAATAATAAGAATTTGTGATTTCAAGATCGTTTTTTTTTAACTTCAATGGCATCCGAAATAATTTTGTACTAAATCGAGTGTCGGATCCCACTATCGTATTTTTGAAAACCCCTTCTTTCTCCAAAAACTCTACCCAACACGTGTGAGGAACCTCTCTCACATTTTCCTCTTAATTTTGTTTCAAAGAATTCATCCTATTTTGGGACTATATGATTTACACCTAGGAGTAAGATAAAGGGTACTAAATAAATCTCCTTGCCCTAAATCAAGTCATATCTTGAACTGATTTGCTAAAATATCAAGACATGTCAAGTTCAAGTTTTGAGGTATGTGAAGACTCAGATGAATAGATTGAAATTGGCCAATTTGTATAGACAGTAATAATTTATCATTTTGAGATTGTTGACTTTCTTAAGTTACAATACAGTACACAATGTTGAGTGTAAGTAATAATGGATATGAAGCTGGGTGGCGGATCAGAGGGAAGACCGTCACTTCTCAGGATTAGTCCTTCGAAATTTGAACACGTGAGTCATAAAAAAAATGGATATGAAACTTTTATCGTGATGTAACCTATAATCTACTTAATCAAACATCCTAAGAATTTGCAAGTAAATTGACCATGTTTTAGACAATACCTAGATATTACTAGGAAAATCCAATAAAATATTTAAATTTGGGATATGCAATCAAGTAATTTCAACAAGTTAGTAACTTTTTGATAATCTGAAATTTAAATATGATCCATTGACTTGACTAACTTGATAAAGAAAGTAGAAATTTTGAATTAAAACAACTCTCAAAAATATAAAAATAAAAACATAATCAATCTACAATATATAAAAATGGGGAATTAAGGAGAAATTTTTTATTACCAATTTTACCCTTATCTATTTAGTTATGAGTAATTATATTATCACCACGAAATTTAGTTACTACACCACACTATAATCACACCACAATTAAAATACACATTTGATAAATACACCACAAGATTTTTACAAATATACTCATAATCCAATAAAAATTAAAAATGAAAAAAAAAGGGTATTATGGTGTACTCATAAACTATTTTTTTCTTAATTGTTTTTTTTTTTTTTTTTTTTCACTCCTGTATAAACCCAAGACCCATGTTTCAAATCAAATTCTAACCGAATTGGAAGTTTTCTGCAAAAGAACAATTGATTCATACTGATCCGATTACAGAAGAAGGGTTTGCAGGTTTTGCTACTAAGGGATTATTTGCCTGGTTCATAAGGCTATATATACATAGGCGAGGAAGTCAGTGTCGGTTGCTACTAAGGGATTCTTTTGCCAGGTTCATAAGGATTCTCAGCAACAAATGATTCGATAACCAGCTCCTAGTATACCACCAATTGTAGTGAAAAGAAATTCTGCAAGATCATCAAAATGAAAGAAATTAAATTTGGTTAAGGGACTTGAGTATCAAGAGAGGCTCAAGATTGCCAGATTCAGCAAAAGTAAATGGAGAAGAATAAATATCTTACGTGGTTCCACAAACACGAAAATTTTACATAAACAACTAGAAGTCTAGAATTTACAAATATATTGATCTCAAAATTATACTGACAATTCAAAAGGTTAGATCATCACAACTATATTCATGAAATTAAAAGCCATGAGAATTTGACACAGCTGTTGAGGAAATCTGAGTTTACAAAATGACAACCAGCGTGTATGCATATAGAAAAAAGTTTATTCAAACATGGTTTTCTCCTTTTGCAAATTCCCCATTTGTCATTCCATTTTTCAGCAAGGGATTCCTCTTTCTTCTTCTTCTTCTTTTTCGTAAAAATGTCGAGGGAGAAGATGGAGGTGGAGGTGGTGGCGGTGATACAGGCAGAGGAGTTGTCAGTTTCATAATTTTGTTGTGGTAATATAATTACCATTTAGTTATAGGTCCAATATACCCTTATTTATCCTCATATTTTCAATTTTCCATTTTACCCTTGGGCCACATTGACAAAGTTTTCTAGGAAATTAGGAAAATATTTTCCCTTTTTCAATTTTTGTAGTGTTTGATTGGCGAAATTTTCCCGTGAAAATATTTTCCAACTTTCTAAATTTTCCACCTTTTTGAGGAAAATAAATTATTGATGTTTTGGTGGGAAAATATTTTTCAACTTTTCAATTTTTATTGTTTTTTTGTTTTTGCAATTGGAAAAAATTCTAAATACAATGGTAAAAAAAAAATTCACTTTTATTGACAATTTCTATGTAAAACAAAGCTAAACGAATGATATTCAGTATGATTATTTTTTTTCAATTTTTTTTATTTTTTTGGCAATTGGAACAAATTCTAGATCCAATGGTAGAAAATATTATCACTTTAATGGACAATTTTCATAAAAAATGAAGTCAAACAGATACCAAACTTTCAATATTTTCCATGGAAAATTATACCTATCAAACATAATTAGTTACAATTCCCAGCAAAACAATTTCTATGAAAAATTTTTCCCTGTAAAACATTTTCTTTCCACCAATTTTCCATCTTTCTATCAAACGGACCCTTACATTTTTATGTTTATGGTCAATAATATCCTTAAAATTAATTTTATTTCAACTAAATACAATTATCATTAAAATAATTTTTTTAATTAAGTCAATTAATTTCCACTAACACTATTATTACTAATTATCAGTGTATAATTTAATAAAAACTTATATAAAAATAAAATAAAAATTATATATGTGCCTAATGTTACATATTAAAAGAAACTGCAATCCTAAAAGATCCCATTGAAAGAAACATAACAGTTAAAAAAAATCCCATTAGATGAAAAGTCATTTTCTAATGACCCATCAACTCTTTAATCACCATTAATTTACATTAATTTGATAAATTATGAAACAAAAAGTCATTTTTTAATAACCCAAGTGTGAATATGTGATAAACATTCAATTCCGCGTTTTACTTTTACATAACTTTATATTTATTGTGAACAATACTCTTAATATTCGATTTATTTCCTCTAAATAAGATAATTAATAATTATTATTGCTTTCGAGAATTAAGTCAATTAATTTTCACTAAACAGAGTTATTACTAATTATTAGTACACAATTAATAAAAACATTATAACATACAATTAAAAGAAATTATAATAATACTATATATATACTTGCACAATTAATTTTTTTGAAACCCAATATTACATATTAAAAATAATATTGCATTCCTAAAAAATTCTATTGAAAATAATAAATCCAATCCATAATTGTAATCTTTGAATATTTTATTAATCAAATACATAATTATAAAATATTTCATTGTCCATAATATAAATATTTTGCTTTGAATTGATATTTTTTTAATAAGAGTTTTAGACCAAATGAAGGAAATAAGTGAGAAGGATTATATGAGAACTCCCTTACTCTTCGAGCCTCAATTATGAATTTGCCATTCGTAATTCATCACTCACAGATCACATATTCAGCTCCTGTTTGAGTCTCATTTTTTTTAAGAATACATTTTTTCAAAACCTATTTTCAACCACACATTCTCACATAAAATCATTACACACGTATTTCAAAAAAATTCTTATTTTTTAACTATACATTCTTCAAAAAATCAATATTTCATAAATACATTTTATCTCAAAGATAGGAATCAAACAGAGGTTGAGTATGTATTTATAAATTGTTTTCTTTCTCATCTTACTTTCTATAAGTTATTGTTAAGGTGTCATATGTTAGTAACTAATTATTGATTTATTAATTAAAATTATATTATTCTTATGATGGTAGAAAATCCAAATGTGACCCCTTTTGATCAAAATGGTGTTCAATCTTTTTTATAGGGCACAACAACCAATTGATAGATTGTTTTTTTTTTTTTTTTAATGATGAACATTTTAGTAGTGTGAATTATTTGGCGATTTATTATATTGGATAATAAACTTTGAATTTATTTTCGACAAATACTCTATTTTTTAGTCGAAATTTACTTGCATCTAGTTATCTAATTCATTACAAAAAAATTCTTTGTTTGCTCAACTTGAATTTTGTATATTTTGTCTTTATGATATTCATTGATTAATTGACATGCTTTTCTTCTTATTGTTACAATTGTATATTGTGCGAATATTAGTTTTGACGAAGCGAAAATTCTAATGCCACACTTTCACTTGCAAGGAATTTATGTATGAGTTGTAAGTTTAGAAAGCAATTTGGTGCTTATTGAAATTTGCATTTTTTTCACTTAAACATTGGGTGAGAGGAAAAATCACCAAAGTTTAAAATTAGATTCTTCCCAAATTCCAAGTGAGCATATGACACAATAATCCACTAGTAAATATCAGTATTCTAATAAGCGTAACGTGTGATTACATATGAATTCCAAGCTTTGAGCTAGGCAAGGCATGGATGTGAAAAATTGTACAAAAAAGTTTCTTAGTTTAATATTAGTTTTAACTTTTAATCAATCTAAAAGGCGTGAATGTCAAGCTTTGAGCCAAGCGTCTCCTAAGTGCGTTTTTCATAACACTAGAGAATAAGTCTGATAAATCTTGAATTAGATTTGTTATTCACTACTAAATTGATGCGTTATGTAATCAATGTCGAAGCTCAACTTATCATTTCTTTATTTTAATTTTGAATAGTTAAATATTCAGGGTGTGTTTGAGCCATATTATTTTGGAAGAATGTATTCTGAAATAATAGATTGATGGAGAATGTGTGCTTGAAAAAGAATGAAAAGTCATGAAAAATATTATTTTATTGAAAAATGTGTGATTGAAAATGAGTAGAAGAATGAAAATGAAAATTTTAATGTGTACCAACCAGAGGCTCAAGGGGTTTTATGCATTTCATCCCCAACCTTAGGGCATAGTAGCAGACCTGCCCCTATCTTTTTCTTTGTTACAAATACATCCCCAACCTTACATTAATTACTAAACTTCATTGCTGAAATTGTTAAGATCGCATAAAAGTCAACTTTTACTCTTATGAAATCTTAATTAAAAGTTAAAACTGTTATCATGGTGAATTCTGCTAATAAATGGAAGGACCGAAGGAGGGTGGGTTTGAGATGAAAAAGGTTGAGGACTAATATGCTATTAGTCTATAAAGTCGGGGATGAATACACAATAAAATCTATGGGTGTGTTTTGACTCACATTATTTTGGAAGAATGTATTTTGAAATAGTAAATTGATGGAGAATGTGCGGTTAAAAAAAAGGAAAAGTTATTGATGTGATGAAAAATATTATTTTATTGAAGAATGTATAGTTAAAAATGAGTAAAAAAATAAGAATAAAAATTTTAATGTGTACCAAACAGGAACATAGCCTAACAGGAGACAGCAAATTTTAATGTGACAAAAGTAAAGTTGACAACTGTGACGGATCTGTCACGGTTGTATTCCATGCCTAGCAGGAGACAGCAAATTAAAACATTCGGCTATTTACGGTTGGCGAGTACATTTTATCACCATTTAAAAATAAAAAACAAAATTAGTTATAACTTATAAGTAGTAAATAAGTATGTTTTAATAATTACTTTTGTTGATAAAATATAAGCTTGGCCAAACATTTGCGAAACCCAACCTCTCAAGTCTTTTTCCTCGGTGAAGAAACAGAGAGAATCACACTGAAAATGCATGCAAAAACTGATTCTGAAGTCACTAGCTTGGCCCCTTCTTCCCCAGATCACAATCGTCGCCAAGTGTACTACGTGCAGAGCCCATCAAGGGACTCGCATGATGGAGAGAAGACAACGACGTCTTTCCATTCTACTCCAGTGTTGGGCAGCCCAATCGGGTCCCCTCCTCACTCCCACTCCTCCGTGGGCCGCCACTCGCGGGAATCCTCCACTAGCCGCTTCTCCGGCTCGCTGAAGCCCGGATCGAGGAAGATTTTGCCTAACGAAGCCGGATCTGGGACAGGCGGAAGGGGGCAGAGGAAAGGGCAGAAGAATTGGAAAGAGATCGATGTGATTGAAGAAGAAGGGCTACTTGAAGACGAAGAATCGAGAAAGGGTTTGCCCAGGAGATGCTATTTTCTCGCATTTGTTGTCGGATTTTTTGTGCTGTTTTCGTTCTTTGCTTTGGTTTTGTGGGGTGCTAGTAAACCTCAAAAGCCTAAGATCACCATGAAGGTTCGTTTAATTTCTTCTAAATTCTCAAGGTTCTAGCTTATAATTCAATGCAATTGGCTGTTCTTCGTCTCGAATTGATGATTTTTTATATGATATTACCTATTCCTGAATGAAGCAGATCATAATTTCTGGAAATTTTAGCTCAAAGTTATTGCAGAGATCTATTATGTGATTTCTTTTTATTGTGTTGACCATGGTATACCCTTTGGATCATTTTCATTAGTATGTCGAGATTTTGTATACAAATATTCTTGACTCTGTATATATGCAAGACGCTATCACATTATTTCTACAATCTATGTGCATTTTCCATCTGTTTTACTGGATTCTGGAAAAGCCTTTGGGTATACCATATCGATTTGATTTTGCCATTTGTGTGAAATGCTTAGTCTGATATGAGTTTACAATTGGGTTTTTAGAGCGTTGCATTCGAAAGATTCATGGTTCAAGCTGGTTCGGATAATACTGGAGTTTCAACTGATATGATGTCCATGAATGCCACCGTGAAATTCACTTTCCGAAACACTGCTACATTTTTTGGAGTCCATGTTACATCGACTCCTCTAGCTGTCTCCTACTCACAGCTTAACATTGGCACCGGAGATGTAAGTCCCATAATTCTTTGTTAAAGTATCATAATTTTTGGAATGGGATTGCCTCCTTGTTCAATCGTGTTTGATCTTTAATTCAGTTGATGATATGGGATTTTACAGATGAAGAAATTCTATCAATCAAGAAAGAGTCAAAGAAATGTAGTAGTGTCCGTGATTGGTGACAAGATTCCGATGTATGGAAGTGGAGCTAGTTTGAGCATGCCAACAGGCACAGGGACGACCACCCTCAAGGTGCCATTGAAATTGGAGTTCACCGTTCGATCAAAAGCTTATGTTTTGGGCAAATTAGTGAAGCCGAAGTTCTACAAGAAGATCGAATGTTCAATTGTGATTGATCCCAAGAAACTTAATATTCCAATCTCCCTAAAGAATTCGTGTACATACGACTGATGATGGAGTACAATAAGCTAAGGGTTCTGTCTCATTTTCTTTATTTCGTTGAAGAGGATGAATGGACAGCTAAGATGCTGGATTCATGGCGCTGTTTTCGTGACTTATTTGGTTTCCCCGTTAGGGAAAAGAACATACAGGCTGGATCATGGCTGACTTGCCTGAACTATTGGTAATTGTTTAGAACTATGATAAAGAATATAGGAAAGTCATATTTTGATGTATTTGTTTATGTATGATAATAGTATATGTCTGAATTGTGAGAATAATTTGTATTCATTATTGCGGCATTGGATTATTTTGAAAATGATGTGTATGACCAAATATGTTCCTGAGCCATGTATTTGGTTTTAGTTGACAATTGGACTAGTTGTTTGGTCGTCCTCAAAAGCTATTGTTAGATTGTCATCCAATCAGATAAGAGATTAAATATAAACATTTATGTTGACCTCAAAAATTGTTAGGACACTGCAGTCAACAGATTTCCGATTATGCTCCTACGGTATACAGATTTTTAGTAATGTCTTTGCCAACTTATTTGTACACTGAACACGAATCACTAGGCACGGAGTTCACCGTGACCAAGGGAAGGGCAAGGGACTGGACATTCTGACGGTCAAGTTAGAGTGGGTTGGATATGGGATAGACAAGTAAGCACAAATTCAACTTAGTTTTGAATAGAGTGTAATGCTCCTTACTTGTGTATTGTATCAATCATGCTATTTGTACAGAAAATGATTGATAATGGATGACCGAACACTCACGATGTTTGGGGGGGTGTGGGTGGGGTACACCTTTTTTTTTTTTTTTGGAATTTTTTAATCACGCGAGATCCGCACTCATGTGAGAGGTTATCAAACTCCTTTGTCATCCATTTATGTACAAATGGAATTGATCGTATTGTATATAAGGGAAAATGATTCTTGTGGAACCAGGCAATACGTGATTTAGCTCTAACCCATTCGTCGTACTTTCATTGGTTCACGCAAGTTATCTTGTGCAACTAGGTTTCCTTGTAGAAATAGATTATAAAAGATTCTTCTTGATCTCAAAGGGCTGTGTGTTGGTTTCCTTATTCAGGCACATTGTAAGTTCGGATGCAAGCTTCACCAAGGCATTCTATCGAAACATGTTCATTCATTTGGCGATGTCGCTTGACGACCGAAAGGATGAAAATAAAGGCGAGGGAGAAGGGAGTTTATGTCAAACCTTCACCTATGATGGCAGCCTACGCGTCTACCTGTTGAGATGCTTGTGGCCTTCCTTGCCACGTGTGCCTTCGTGGGGCCTTTGCTTGATCCAGGACATAACCATTTCAAACACTCAAATAATAAGATTATAAATATTAAATTCCAACTAAAAGTTATAGTTTAGTGGATCAAATTCATTTAGTCCCGCATTATTTGCACTAAATGTCGAATAAAATTAAATTATTATATATCCTACACCAAAAAAAGTTTTATATAGGAATTAGGAACCTGGCCATAACCTGATTTTGATTCTTGTCAAATGCTTTACAGAAATCCCCCAAGTAAGAAAGATGCCAGAATTTTACTAGCACAAAAGAGCCTTTGCGAATATCCTTATCATTTATTTTTATTTTTTTCGTATTGATTTTTATGCGTTTACAATATGTAGATCCCGCAAATTGTGAATAAAAACGGTTGTTGATTAGATAAAAATAATGTTTGAACAACCTATTCCCAAAAAATGGACCAACAATGTAACCTACAGAAAATTAGAAATTGCTAAATCGCAATATACTCAAATCAAATTGCTAATTATATTGATAAAGGGGATGACCCAAAGTGTTTAATAAGTTGCTGTTATAATTGTTCGAGGTATAAAAAGGGGGTTGGCCGTTGAGTGGTTTAGAAAATCAAGGTTTTCTTTAAATGTGGTTTTTTATACTCAATGCAAGGTGAATGTGGTTCGTTGGATGATAAGGCACGTGGTTCTAATAAATCATTGGTTCCTATTAATGTCAATCAATCAATCGGACTATTTAATGCTGAGATCCTCGTATCTTTACTTCTAGCTTAAGGATTTGATTGCATAGTTATACAAATGTGTCGTTAGCAGTGTGTTGTCTTATCAATCATTTCATAGGATCCATTGTTGGTTGGCTGTTCGAGTCGTCGAGGATGGATTCGTATTGGGGACATTTGCCGGAGGGGGTCGATCAACTTGCTTTTATGTTGAGTTCATCTCGACACGCATGGATATGGAACCAAGTCACCTGCGTCGCTACACCACGTGTGAGCTCGTCTGTTTGGCAAGTGGAGTATTTATTTTGTGAATATTTATATGAGTAACACAACTTTTAAATTATCAGATAATATAGTTGAAAAAAAAAGAAATTAACCACCAGATCTTGACCACAAAATACGATAATAATTACGAAAAATAGAACTAAAAAAGACTTGAAAAAGAGGGAGGAGGAGGAGAAGCCGTTTTTCTCCAGATTTTCACATCCTGCAACGTGTGATTGTAGAACAGCCTCTGGTGTAAGGATGCACGGGCCCTTTAGCTCTATGACAGTTGGGAGTATAGTAGGATCTTCCAGAGCGCGGCGGGCACGGGATTCTGTCAGCAGAGAGTGCTCCGTACGAAATGTAGTAACGCCTTGGTGCTCGTGATTTCCAGTACAATGATCTACGATTCAATTCATCAACATCACCATCTTCTTCTTCTCTGTGGTTCGAGTCGTTATGCGGAATGGTGGGAAGTGTCCATTCGAGAGTATCAGTCATGAGGCGGAGGCTGGCATTGTCGACTTGGGCAGTGACATTGGGGATCTTGAAGCAAATAAGGAGAAGAAAGAGAAAGGGGAAAAGAAGGGATTTTGTTGCCATGGGTGCGTTTCAAGTTTCAACTCGAAGAACTGAAGCAAAATGGGATTGAAGGGGGACAGAGAGAGGCAGTGTCACATGAAGGATGAAGACATTGCGCCCATGGGTAATTTAATTTAATTTTGAGTATGAGATGCGGCAAGATGTACTTTTTCCCGTAATTCACGCTGATTCTTGTCCATACTATAGTGGGGGTGGGACGGGCTAAGAGTATTAGTGGGGTAAGTCGTTTGACCATGAGTCGAGCCAGAATTTTTTCACTCATTCCTCGGGATGAGTGAAAAATGCAATTTCAACAACCGGCCCACCATGGAGTAAGTTCGTAGGCCGAAACTGAGTCACACTTTAGTAGAGCGAACCGGCTAGCATGGAGGGCCGAGCCGAGCATGATGGCTTGGTTTGGCCCATTTAACACATTTAGAATTCAAATTTTTTATTTTATTTTCCATCTTCCAAATTCATAAAAGCTTCTTAATTTGCAACTATACTGCAATGAACCATCCGCATAATATAATTGCGTGGAATGTTAACTTACCACTAAGTCACATCGTAAAAGTGTTACAAATTTAAAATAAATCTTTAATCTTTTAGATTAAATACGATACAAAAAAACATATTTTACCATTCTGGTTTCTAGGATGAAACAAGGCAATTACGTGGAATTCCAGTAGATGTATAGCTGGTAACTAAGCGATTTTCATTAGTTCGGACGAATTTGTTAGAGTAGTAAATTTTGAAATTAAATTAAAGTTCAATGAATTTGTCTAGAAAAATTAAAATTTAATAATCTTAGTTGTCATCAACGACGCCAATCTTGGACCGAAGTGAGATAAATAGTTGCTTGGATATAAGGGCATAGTGAATAGATTGGCAAGTTGATTAATTGTCGAGCCATCGGATACCTTGTCCCTTAATAAGTGAAAATTGATGGCAATGTGCTTCATCCGGGAGTGGAAAACGCAATTGTCACAAAGGTAAGTAGCACCAAGATTATCACATAGGAGACATAGAGGAGATGATAAAGTGATGCGAAGTTGAGAGAGCAAATTGAGTAGCCGTGAAATTTCAGCAGCTGTAGAAGCAAGGGCACTACAATATGCTTCAGTTGAGAATGTAGCAACAGTATGTTGTTCCTTAGAACACCAAGAGATAGGGTTGCCACCAAGACAAATGACATAAGCAGATACAAAAGTGTATTTATCACCATCACTAGCCCAATTGGCACCAGAGTATACTGTGAGTTGAAGAGGTCGACTCCATTTAAGGTGAAGACCGAAATGAAGAGTATTCTTGAGGCAGCGAACCAGTGAATCTGGCTTGGAGCTTGCATATAGTGAGAAAGTTTATTAACAGGGTAAGTGATAGCTGGATGCGTGAGAGCAAAGTATCGAATCCTCCTATGATCCTTGGGAAAGAGGAGCCATCACGGCGGAGCTGCACTGAGGTGGATTGGAGTGACATGTTTCTTAACTCCTTTCGTTTTTGTTCTTTCAAGATGGTTTTTGATGTACTTTTGCTGATACAGAAATAGACCATGGGCTGTGGGAATCACCTCAACGCCGAGAAAATAATACAAGCCACCCAAGAGGGCCAGCCTAAGAATTTATAGGCCCTAGACGACTAATTATTACGAGTCACTTTAATAGCAAAATTTAAAAAATTAAATAAATAACACATTTATATTAAATAAGACGACTATATATTTTTCGAAAGATAGAGTAGCAAATTAAAACTTCTCTCACAACCCGAGAGATTAGGCTAGCATAAGATTTAACATTCTCACATTTTGAGATGTAAAATCAGTAATCAAGCTACTTAAATCAAGTTTTTTCAGCATATTTTTTTCAATAGAAATCATAGCCAAACAATAATGAAGAAATGAAAATTATACAATTTTATATTTTCATTTTATAGGGCTCTCGGTCAATCGCTCTTGTGACATAGTTGATCGAAGATAAGATTTAATCAACTTCAATTTTGAAAAATTTCTTTCAATAGAGGCAACTGTGACATGAATAGTCAATAATACTCTATAAGCAATCCAAGCATTTGTGGCCCAAGGCCATTGCCTTAGTAGCCTTGGGCCAAGGCCGGGCATGCCACCCAAGTCTTTATGGAGAATCATCGAGTTAAGGCATCAATAAGGTCAGCAATAGTAGCTTCAGTGTTGCCTGTTACCAAAACGTCATCCACATACACCAAAATATAGATTACAATAGATTTTGTGCTATAGTAAACCATGAAGCATCATGTGTCGATTAAACAAAGCGCGTGACAAGAAGAAAGTCTTGTAGTTCATTATACCATGCCCGTGGGGCTTGTTTTAGACCATAAATTGCTCTGCGTAACTGGCATACATGGTAAGGTTGTGATTCATCTATAAAGACAGTAGGTTGAGACATAAATACTTTCTCAGAAAGTCGGCCGTGTAAGAATGCATCGTTCACTAGCCGGATTGTGGTTGGCTTTACCACCAGACTCAATGTATCATTGTAATCAATGCCTATCTCACTACTTTTGCTGTTGAAGCGTGTACCGTTGGTTATCATTCATTGGAGGGAGTGAGGACTAAACTTCCCTTGTTTTGGCTCTCTAACCAAGCACACGATCTTGATCTTTTGTCACTCTGTATCCGAACTTCTCCACAACTAGAAATAAGAACTCCGGTCTGATTTATGTCGAAATGCAACTTCTATGAGTGGAATCCGTTTAGCACAAATTCATTAATTCTTCAATAATCTTCTCGAGAATTCCTCTATGCTCTTTACCAGTTGAAGCACAAGATACTCGAGAAAAAAAGTTATTATCATAAATACATTAATGACCAGAGCAAATTGAATTTTTGCTATACGAGGAAAGAAAAAGGTTTAATTTAAGTACAAAGGAGATTGATAATAAATAACCACATATATTTCACATACCATGAAATAAGTTTTACTGATATGGGTTAACAAGGAAAGACCGAAAGAGGCAGAAATTTTAAAATTCGGACTTTCGATAAAGTTGGTTCGAGTAATTGGCGAGTTTGAATCAACGTACGAGCTCACCGACTTGACTATACAAACATGTCAAGTTGTTTTAAATTTCTCCGATTCACACATTTCTAAAAATTCGAAAATATATAAATTAATAAAGTCAACGCTTATGTCTCATCCTAATAATTCTCCCCTTTAGCTTTTCTTAATTACAAATCAATTCTCGAAATTTTTAAACGTGAATTCAAATATCCCAACAAAATTAACCATTACTAATGTAACTTATCACGTCATTTAAATTATACTCAACTGCATAATACATCACCTTCCAATAGCAACTAACTTCACTCAAATCAAATCTAACATGTACTTCACCTAAATGAAATCAACATATCCTTTTTCTCCACCTTTTTGCAATTAGGAAAGCCAAAGTTATGACCATTTAAGCACCCAAGATCACAATATTTGACGTGAGCATCGATTTCAATATGCAGGTGCAATAACCATCACGGTGAAACTAGCTTCCCAAAATGTGTGGATCGTTGTTTCCACACAACACCAAATAGGCTTAACAAACAACCTACGTTGTTCAATCATCGACACAATGAGAAAACATCAAAATATGTGAAGATAGTATAAGTGTGTGTCCAACACATAGATCATGCAATTTGAAATGTTTCTTAAATACGATCATTTTTCAAATATCTCAAGCAAAATGTAGACCAAGCAAATATGATTGCAATTATTTAAGCAAAAGCATCCAAACATGATCCCAATTTCAGACAAGGTTATAATGAGCAATATTTGAAAAAATTTGTGATTAATTGTACTCTTTTTCCCTTTGTTTTGCATTTTCGTTCCATTGATTTTTATCGAACAAGATTTTTAACGAAACAGATATTATGTAAATAGTCATTCTTGAAAGTCTAAAATAATAAACAACGATGGATGACTGGTTAGTCTTATCAAGATATCTAGATGATAGTTCTACTTATTTTAAAAGTATGATCTTAATAAACGTTTAAATCTCATTGAATTCTATATATGGATTCATCATTATAATGAAACAAGCACTTGAACTTTGACTCTCTCTTTTTTTCGCTTCTTTTTACTACTCTCAGTTTTATAATGCTTTTTCATATTTTTCTCTTGTTTATTACCTCTATGACCCATGAAAAAATAAGGCGAGTGCCTTTATGAGTAATGTGGACAAAATAAGTGATCCATTTAAAAGGTTGATGACTAGATGTAGCAAGAGCAATAGGTTGGGATTATTAATAGCAATTTTCGCCAACTATATCCACCAATTATTACTTTTCATAAGACTTCGAGGACTAGCTAGCAAAACGAATAGGAATCTCTTTCCCCATAAACCAGTACTCTCTCTCTCTCTCCTTTCTCTCTCTTCTCTTCTAGCCGGCCATGGCTTCTTTCCCTCAAAACCATTTCCAACAATATCTAGAACCGCCACCTCAGCCACACCCACAGCAATCCAAGTCCTTCAGGTAGCACTCTCAAAAAACCCACAAACCCACAAAAAAATCTGATCTTTATTCTTTTGATTCTTTGATCAATTGCATAATTATTATTTTTTTTCAGGGATTTGTATGACATGGAGGGTCAGATTTCTCAGCAAGTCACCTACTTCAGCAACCCTAATCTCCCTGATCATCACCCCCCTTACATCCCTCCTTGTATTTTTATCTGATTTTTCACTGATTGCCTTGTGTTCCTATTATTGACAAATTAATCACTATTTTCTGATATTTATTTGATTTTCCGTTTTGGGTTTCAGTTCAAGTAGCAGGATTGGCTCCTGGCGGGGTTCAAGAAGAAAATGGGCTGGATTTACAGTGGAATTTTGGGCAAGAGACCAAGAAAAACCTGCCCAAAGAAAAAGATTTTCTGGAGAACAACACCAATAATGCTGGCAATAAAAATAATAATTCCCAGATTTCTTTGGATTTTTTGCAGGCCCGACCAGTGTCAACTGGGCTAGGGTTGTCATTGGAAAATCCCCGGTTAGCCTCTTCCGGTGAATCGGTTTTGCTTGGGCTGGTGAGCGATGAACTTGACCGTGAGTTGCAAAGACAGGATGCTGAGATTGATAGATACATTAAACTTCAGGTGGTAAATTTTGTGTCTTGATATGTTTTCCCTTTTTGTTGAAGAATGTTTGTTTCCGCGATTTAATGTTTGTGATATAAGTTATGCTTGCTTTTATGTCGCAGAGTGAGATGTGCCTGTGACTGTCAATTCTTCTAATTTTGTATATGATTTGACTTTTGTGGATATGAAGATGTACTATTTTGGATTATCAAGGGCTATTGGTTTAGAAAAGTGAATTGAGCAAAATAACTGCACCTTTAAGTATGAGCAGGTGTAAGTTTTGAGGCAGTTCTTTTTGTGATTTATTTGGTGGTGCTTTATGAATTATGTATTTGTTACTAAATTTGAAATGTTGTATATGTTTTTTAGCCTTAAATGATGCTTGTCTGAACGGTTAAACGGCAGTGTTAAATGTTAGGTTGATTCAAATGATTGCTGCTGTGTTTTCTTCAGACCCAAATGCAATCTGTCATCTGAAAGACGAAATTCGTCAATATTTCATGCTTATTTTGAGTTTAAATACTTCGAAAATGACTTCAGAAATTTTCCTTTTTGAAGAAAGTGACTTTCTATGTCAATTAGAGCATGTTTGGTAGTTTTCGGCTGCTGTCAGTTGAATGGTCTGAAAGGATAACAATCTAAAGATAACCTCAAAAGTGAGACTGAAGAATTTTCCATGCAAGATGTTAATTTGTACGTTTGACTATTGATGTGGTTCTTCGTTGAAATCTTCTATTGGATTGTCGGATTGTCATGCCAATACGAGAACACATTAAATATAAGTAGCTTACTTATATTTAATCCATTGTTTTGAAAAGCAATCTAAGGTTTATGATTTGAGGACTGCCTCACGTGAGGCTCTCATTAAATGCCTTGAACTTACACGTGAAGGCTAAGCCTTGGGCAGCTAGTCTGTGTCCCTTATGCTTTCCTTTTCCAGTTTTGAGGAGTTTTCGTTTTATTTTCTGCCTTTTCATGGAAGTGGAAGGTGAATTCATCATTAGAAGTAAAGTATGATGACAAAGAATTGTATGGTTCGATTTGTATTTAGCAAGAATCTGATAGTGATGACTATGATGGTAGAGGAATTAAATATATTGAGGATCTCTTCAAGATTCTACTAGTAATGATGATATGGGAGGTTGTTTCTACTCAATATTATATTACAATTTTGTCATGGTGTTACTAATTTGAAAACTTATTAGTTGCTACTTTAGCGAATTTTTTATGTTCATATGAAAGTTGAAATTTTTAGTTTTGTTAATTTTTTATTACGAATTTGCTTTATGCTTTATGGTTTATGGTTTATTATGAGCATAATTTTTATTTTTCTATTATATTGAATTATTTCATTGGTTTTTCTTGGACTTATGCCTCACCTCAAAAAGGGAAAATGAATGCCCTATTTGAAACATGGATTTACTCTCTGTCTTGTTTAAGTATTTAAAGCCTGAAACTCTTCAACTTTCATTTAAGAATATAAAATCTTATTGGTAGCTATGAACGATCATTGAATAGCTTTCCATCCTTTATGTTTGGATAGGGAGATCGTCTGAGGCAAGCTGTTTTAGAGAAGTTTCAAGCACACCAACTCCAGATGATCTCATATGTTGAGGAGAAGCTCCTGCAGAAACTCCAGGAGAAAGAGGCAGAAGTGGAAAACATCAACAAAAAGAATATGGAACTTGAATTGCGAATTGAACAACTTGCATTGGAAGCCAATGCTTGGCAACAGCGGGCAAAATACAATGAGAACATGATTAACAACCTCAAGTTTAATCTCCAGCAGGTCTATGCACAAAGTAGAGATAGTAAAGAAGGGTGTGGTGATAGCGAGATTGATGATACAGCCTCTTGCTGCAATGGTCGGGCAATTGACTTCAACCTCTTTCGCAAGAATAGCAATGAAATGAAGGAGTTGATGACCTGTAAGGTTTGTAGAGTCAATGAAGTGTGCATGCTTTTGTTACCTTGTAACCATCTGTGCCTGTGTAAGGAGTGTGATAGTAAGCTTAGTTTTTGTCCTTTGTGTCGGTCCTCAAAGGGTATGAGCATGGAGGTTTATATGTAATCAGATAATATAATCTTGGATAATGTTGATGTTACTTACATTGGTCAACTTTTTCATCCTTGTGATGGAGATTTCATTAAAAACTTGCCCAAAATATGCACTTATTTTATGCGTAAAATGAGAAAGTAAATTAATTTATTTTCTTATATTTTCATTTATTTGCTTGTAGTAATTACTAGTTTTTAGGAGAGGAAGTTTTTCATTTTGTTAGTTTTGGAGCATTCCACAATTGTCAAGTGTTTTTAAGCATAAACTTTGGTAGTCTATCTGATTAATGTAAACAATTGACTTTGTTATAGTTTTCTTGTTTCAAAGCATGAAACTATTTTCTATGCATATGAGAAGATACTGATATATTTGTATTTCTAATGTCATAGAAATATTAATGACAACGCCAAAAAGGTTGGTAGCTTAAACCAAACGATGTTGGGATTTTAAACGTTAAGTAGTTTAACTGTTTGAAACAACAACAGTAGCACAAATTTATAATCTTTGTCTTTCACCTTTTGCCAATTATATTATTTTTCTTATCTCTTTTAGTAAAAACTACTTTATCTCCAACATGGATTGGTTTCAGCTACCCACCCTTTTGGCATAGTGATTATATGCCAATGATATGCAAAATGCAAAATAATCTTTATCTTTTTATAATCATAGAAAATACCTTCATGCTGTGAAAAGAAAGCTGTCAGAAAAGCTGTCAGAATTATATGTTGTTATAACTTACTTTTCTAAATGAGAAGAAAAAAAGCTGTCGACTAAACATAAATTGTCATATTGTTTTCCTATTAATTGTTTGTGATTTGTCGATGGCATAAGATATTCTCATTTACTTCATTTGTGAAATCCTGCACGATGCTTTCCTAGTTTCATCGATATTTGGTATCAATGTAGTTGATAGTTATTTAATGTGTGTGTAGGTGGATTATAATTATTTTACATGCATAACTTTTTAGCCCTAGTTATTTTGTCATTTATTGTCTCATTGAAACTGATTTCGTAATCGTTCTTGGCTGAATTTGGCATGGTAATGTTATTGCATATGCCTGTGTTTGGACCAAGCATACGAAATATTCCTGTAAATAGAAATATTATAGATTTGTCAGAAGCATTCAACTTGATTACATTCTTACATTTTCTTTTGTTTAGAGGAAAAGAATCTAATTCTGAACAACGATTGCTGAAAATTCTATGAATTAGTTTTGGATTCCTCTGAACTCTGGGAGTGTGTCATTCCCCTTGTTCTTCACCATCTGTGTTGGTCACTGATATCGTTGATTAGCATTGGGATGCCTTGATTAAGTTCATTAACTTCTAGTGGATAAAGTAAGAGCACATTTCTTGATATTAAGTTGAAGTGTGCGACATACAGTATGTATGGGTCCCTTCTTGAATGCTATTGTTTTGTTATTTCTATATAAGAAATAATCATATTTTGTGTTTACCTTGCTACTCTGTTTTAGGACATAATAATTGGTGGCTTCAAAGACTGTCGGCCTACTTACAGCTGTTTATTATTCTTTGAAAATATCTCTCGTATAACATGTCTTATGCTGGATGTCCGTGATTTTGTACCAGTAGTCTTGAAATGTTTACTATGGCGTTCATTTATCTGTTATTAATACATCTGGAATTGTGGGCATAGTGTGGCTATGAAGTTTCTGTTGCTTGAATTCATAGCCATTGAGACGTTCTCTTATAATCTGTATTCCAGTTAGAGTTTTGATCCCTGCATTTTGTTTTCTTACGTTATGATGCAGTTTGTTATCACAAGTGAAAAACAGAAAAATGAGGTGTAGAAACTTGAGAGGTCGACCTTTGGATTCTCCATGCTATTCTTTGTTAGTTATATATGTGTTTTGTGGAGAATTCCCAAGTTGTTTAGGATGTCACTCACTGTACTGTCATAACTTTCCGTTTGGCTCTCGTTTTCTCTAGCCTCAAGGCTACTTCTACCAGGTTCGTACACGTAAAGAGTTCAGATGCTATTACAGTATCTTGTATATCATACCTAAACGTTTTCAAAACTTGTGCATTATGGGCTCCTAATGGTTTGCGTGGATATTCAAGTTTGGTTGTATATCCACTTGAAATTTCTCTTTAATTGGGTTTACATCTTTGTTTTATCAGAATCTTTTGGACATTATTCAGACGTATGTTGTTAGTGCTGTGCTTGAATTTTGTTGAGATGCTATGCTTCCTTAGGCCTTCTCTGCGATTACTGTTTTTCTCATACCGAAATAGGAACATGATAATTGGGTTGATAAAATTCGAAGGAGCATCTCTGGTAAATGGTTTTCTGTTCTAATCAATGGTTGTCGGCTTTCTTACAACTATCTAGAGGGCTTCTGCTACGGTGATCCCATCGCACGATCTCTTTTCATTATGAGTATTGGATTTCAATGCATTCAGACATCGCTTTTAAGCATGGCAACAAACTTCCTATCTCCCATCTCGCATTTGCAGATTGTCATTTTCTCTCATGAACATGAAAGAGACATTAAAGAGTTTTACACCATTTATTGCCTTCTATATGGAGCTTTCGAGTCAAATGGTTAACAAGGAAAAGAATGGTTTTGTAGTGGCAAGAAAGGCCTCATCTGCTATGATTCAAATATGGAAAGGCTCATGAGATGAATTCGGATTGGAAGTTTGGTACATGGGGAGGCTTTCTTTTGGCATGATGATTGCTAAATGTCAACTTAAAGTTAACTGAATCTTTTCCAGACCTGAGGACTGGCTTGCTAATGAGGGGAAAGTATAATAGGCTACAATGAATATCGTATGAATGAGTTACCATAAGAACTAAAGAGCACGGTCCTTGAAGCTCAAAATGTGCCGTATGTGAGAGAACATATAATCTTATCGTTGATATATATTTTTTGTTCTATTTTTGGTCCCAGTCTGATCATGTTGCGTTGCAATGAAAGTAGTACTTTCAACATAAAAAATAGGGTAGGGAATCCAAATCCTTTCCCTCATTGAGTTTAGGTATAAAATAGACTGAACATAAGCATGACTTTTCAAATTACGTTAACAATATTTTTTGGGTAAACATATTCAAATCACGATTTTTACTTGTTGCAGTAAATTTTAGTTGCTCCAAAAGTACTAAGGATTTGCTCATTGTTGCATTTATATCCTTACTTTTTTTTTTGTTGAATTTTTATCTCAAACCATCCTTTAATTAGCACATGTTGTGTTTGATTTTAATTTTCGCCCCAAAAGTTCATTGAGAGAACCTAATAAGACTTGTTTACTTATCATTAATAATAATAATATAATTGTTATATACATAAATTACGTGACATATTCAAGTGATTGGGCTTAAATTTGACCCATTAGCCTCATTTAGCCCGTTTTCATTTCCTTATATATATAGGTGAATCTATTTTACAAAAGGTACGTTCTCTAATTCTATCCAAATCTCGTATCGCTTGCACTTATTTTTCTCTCGTCCGATCATTAACTTGATCGTCGGAGTACAAACGGTCGACATACCATTTTCTCGTTCGGCGATATTTGCCTTTAAAAAGTGTTCAGGGTACCGGTGATGCAGATGGAGGTGGCCAGAATTTTGTTGGCTCATTTTTTGATGTAATAGATTGATGGAGTCCATGGGAAATCAGTCTGAAAAACATAATTTTTCAGCCAGTCTCTCTTACCGAAAAAAAAAAAAACTGAAGATAGCTTCCAAAGAATGAAGAAGGCCACTAGAAGCATCTGAAACTTTTCTTTAAAAATGGGAATTTTCGACAAAGGGTTGAATAAAGCCGCCAAGAAAGTGGTTATTGCAAACTCATTAGGAAAACGAATTTTTCGTCATGGTTCCCGTCGTGAAAATGGTTATCGCCGGAAAAGAGTTGAAGAAACCCGGGTTGAAAAATCCTCCATGAAAATGTGTATTCCAGTCTCCAGATATGAGTTGAACGAACCCACCATGAAAATAGTTGCAGCAAACAAAAAGGAATGATTGAAATTTATCGATGAAAAGTCAAATGAATCAACTACAAAAATGGCTAGGTAAAATATGATGTCGATGAGGGAACAAAACATAAGCCTTCCATAGTTCTACTTGCTGGATTTTGAAAAATGAAAACCATCATTTTTCATTTAGTGGCAGACAACAAGAAGAGAACCACAAGAAGAGAAAATCTTTGATTTGATTCAATCTAAATATAAGAAAGACCGCTCATGCGCCCATTTTTATCCCAATTTTCAGTGAACTCTATTCTCAAATATTACTTCTAATTGCTGCTAAAAAAATACCATTTGTGAAGCTTTCAACACATGCCAACTATAAAGCTTTGGCCAAGAATCGAATGAACACATAATTCTCTCGAAGAAAACCCTCACACATGAGACAAAAGAATCAAATGAATTAGGGTTCAAATACACACACATAGGATATATACCATTTAATCCCACCGTAGATCACAAGAGAGATCAATGGCTCAGAGTCACTTGCAACTTCTCAAACCAGGGAGACTAAAAGTCGCACTATTGAAGTGTGAGATAAAGAACCGGACCTTGCTATTGCGCTGGTTTCCACTTTAGAATATGTTATTGGGCAATAGCAAGTTGGGATGATAGGCCATTTCATCATAGCCTAGCAATTTGGATTGGATCTGGCATTACAATCCAACAGATCATCACTTTGATGCCAGTGGTAATACATGCAGCTTATAGCTCAATCCAATTATCCAACAAGGCAACCACAACCTCCATGCATATCCAAAAATTGCATCAAATTTTAGTACCTAAACCAATTTAAACTTAACTAGCATCAATGTTCAACATTTTTAAACAGGAATTAAACTTGGTAAGAGGAAGTATCTTTGTTCCCACATCAGATGGGTTATATTGTGTAGCAATTTTCTCAAGAAGCAAAGCTTCTTTAGCAACAGTAACTCTTATAAAATGTAGTTTAACATCAATATGTTTAGTTCTTTCATAAAATACTGAATTCTTACACAAATATATAGCACTGTGACTATCTGAGTATATAACAACATGATTCTTAAGCTCATTTATTTCAGAAAATACACCCTTTAACAACAAAGCTTATTTTACAACTTCAGTAGTAGCAACATATTCAGCTTCAATAGTAGATAGGACAACAATAGGCTGAAGTTGGGATTTCCAACTCGCTCATATCTCATACAAAGTAAACATATAGGAAGTGATAGACCTTCTATTGTCCCTATCACCAGCAAAAATAGAGTCTACAAAACCTTTTAAGTACTAACCTTCTTTACAGGCACTAAAAGATAAACATAAACGTGAGGACCCCTTCAAATATCTCAACAACCACTATAAAGCATTCCAATGTTTAGGTCTAAGGTTAGCCATAAATCTTTTAAGTGTACTTATATCATGAGCATAATCAAGTCTAATTCAAACTGTAGCATACACCACTCACCCCACAACATTAGTATACAGAAACTTTTCCATGTATCTAATGTCAAATTCATTTATAGGACATTGATCTTTACTTAATTTGAAATGACTAGCAAGGGGCAGTGAAACATATTTAGAGTCAGACATAGCAAATTTTAACAGAACCTTTTCCAAATAGGCAGTGTGTTTCAATATTAATGTCTTATTAGATTTTTTTTTTTTTTTTCTAACAATGTCCATTCCAAGGATTCGTTTTGCATGTTTTAAATCTTTCATTTCAAATTCAGAACTTAAAGACCTTTTTATTTCATTTATATCACAAATGTCATTGCCAATAAACATGTCATCCACATACAGAAACAGATAAATAGTTACAACATTTTCATCATTTCTTTTGAAGTATAAACAATGGTCAAATGCACTTCTAATGAAACCTACAAATGTAACAAAAGTGTCAAACATTTTGTACCATTGTCTGAGAGATTGTTTTAAGCCATGCACACATGATTAGATTTAGTTTTTTCAATAAAACCATGGGGTTGCTTAATATAAATCACTTCATCTAAATTACAACGTAAGAAAGTTGTTTTAACATCTATTTGTTCAAGTTCAAGATCATAATGAGCAACAAGAACAAGTATAATTCTTATAGTTATATTCTTAACAATAAGGGAAAATATCTCATTATAATCAATCACATACTTTTGGGTAAAACCCTTAGTTACCAATCTAGCTTTAAATCTAATAGGCATCTTCTCGGTATTACATTTCTTAATACTATAAATCCACTTGCAATCTACAAGAGATTTATTTGTAGGCTTAGGAACTAATACCCAAGTTTTATTTTTCATTAAGGAATTCATCTCATTCTTCTTGGCTGCAAGCCAATTTCTTGACTGTTGGAAAGTAACACCTTCCTCATAAGTCTTTGGTTCCTTAAAAGACTAAATCTTTGTATGAGAGAAGAGCAAGAGAAAGATAGTCTCTATATCTAGAGGGCTCCCTAATCTCTCTCATAATTCTATCTCTAGTTAATTGATATTCATCAAGCACCTCATGTTGATTCTCTTCTTCCTCTTGAATAATATCTTCTCCTACATTTTGAGGATCACAAACATTCTTCCTCCACATGTTCTTCATCGACAGGTTCATGGCTAAGCTCCACCTACATATTGGTCCTACCAATCTCACCATCATTAGAAGCTCTATTTGAGTCATCACTTGTCAAACAGGGCATGTCAGCTTCATTTAAAGTGACATCCCTACTAGTAATTATTTTGAACCCTTTTAAGTCTTTGACACATGGTCTCTAACCCTTTACCCCTACGAGGATTCCAATTTTCCAATACTTTGATATGAATAGGCAGCACGCCCAAAGATCTTCAAATGGGAATAGTCTGCTAGTTTACCAGACCACAACTCCTCGTACATCTTATCATCAAGAGCAATAAAATGAGTTCTATTCACTATATATGAAGCTGTCATTACAGCTTCTCCCCATAATAATTTAGGAACATCAGAGCTAACAATTATGCATTTAATCTTATCGAAAAGGGTTTTGTTCATCATCTCAGCAATTCCATTTTGCTAAGAGGTATAAGGAACAGTCTTGTGTCTTTTAATCCTAGCTTCTTTACAAAATTGATCAGACTCAATATTTTAAAATTCCAAACCATCGTCAGTTATGAGGATTTTACTTTTCTTACCAGTATGATTTTCCATTAACAGCTTCCAGGTTCTGAACTTCTCTAAAGTCTCTGACTTGTGTTTCAACAAGTAAGCCCAAACCTTTCTAGAGTAATCATCAATCAAGGATAAGAAATACATATTTCTTCCTTGAGTGATAGTAGATGAAGGACTCCAAAGGTCAGAATGGATATATTCTAAAATAAAGGCGGACTTATATTTTCCTTTGTTGAAATAAAACATGTGCCGCTTTCCCAAAGTACAATTTTCACGAAAGGGGACTTTGTCAAGCTGTCATTTCCAAAAACACCTTTCTTATGAAGGATCCGAAGATCCTTATCACAAACATGTGCCATTCTCTTGTGCGACTTTAAGGTAGCATCAAGTTCAACATTTGGGGACTTGGTATAAAACTCAGACACTAGTTCAGCTTTTGTAACATAGATCCCATTCATCTTACAGCTTTTGAAAATGAAAAGGGGACCTTTCATCACTTCCAATAAACCATTTCCAATTCCACCTTGTAAACCTATGTCATCTAAGTCTCCCATTGAAATCAAGTTCCTATTTGACTCAGGAACATATCTAACCCTTTCAGGGGTATAGATATAACTATTATCAAATTTCAATGTCTTATTACCAATGTCATCTAATTTGCATGCTATGTTATTACCTATAAATATATTTCCTCCATTATTCCTCTTAAAATCTTCTAACCAATGTTTCTTTATTATCTGCAACATTTGTAGTAATAAGATCAGAAGTAAGCTCGGTGACAACATACATATCTATAGTAGTGGGAACTAAGGGTTCAACAACATTTCCTTCATCATTATCTTTTTCCTTCTGTTCATTTTTCTTTTTATAACAGTCTTTATTGAAATGTCATATCTTACCACATCTATAACACTTCTTATTTCTTGTTTTTGACTTTGACATGCCTCTTCCTTTGAATTTCTTATTATTATTACTCACGTGATTATTTTGATATTCTGATTCACATTATACCTAGTCAGAGGCCTACCCTTAACAAGTGGATTCTAAGACCCATTATCATGTCGCTCAGCTTTAAGTTCTAGATCTTTGCTTCTTAGGGAATTAATGACAATGTCTTGGTCAAGGTGTCTCCGCCATATTTTATGGCAGTTTTAACATCCTTATATGTTTCATGAATAGCATTAAGAAGCACAACAACTTTATATTCCTCAGAAACCTTATCACCAGTATTTATGATATCTTAAACTACCTTGTTAAAAATATCAAGATTATCATCTAAATCTGTAAAGGGATCTATTCTAAAACTAAAAAACCTCTCCAACAAGAACAGATTGTTAGGTAAAGATTTGACTATGTACAATTCGTCTAACTTATCTCACAAGGCCTTATGTAACGCCCCAAAATTTCACAAATATTGGAAAGTTATCAAAAATTCAATTTTCTTTGAAATGATAAAATGATATTCTTTAAATAAAAATAATTGAAATATCCATAACAAAAACATAATCACAAATTAAATAACTATTTTTGAACAAATTAAAGATTTCCTCTTGGTAGTCGCATTCACCATCCCGTCATTGTTCCAATTGACCCGAGCTAACATATAAAATTTTGTAAGAGTGAATATTTAAAAACATCTAGTAAGATACGTGCAATTTTCATACATAATTGTACACAATAAAATAAACACTCAATATCACTCTCTTATGGAGTATATCAATGACTAAGCGACACACTCATCTTAGATCATCTTAAATTCTCGTAGGATCTTTTATCTCTTAATAAAAAAACTCGAATGCTCATTGACAATTCATGCATAAATTACTGAACATAAAAGTATAAGGAAACAAACCACTTGCACAGAAGTATCTTACCTCGATAAATAAAATGAGTTTTCTTGTGAATGAAATATGAATGCATGTTCCAAATTCTTTTCTCAAAATCGCTGCTTCACCAAATATGGGTAAGAGTATATATGCATTTTTAATGGTTGCAAATTGGCTCCTCGTTTTCTAATTTCAAAACAAGTATAAAAAGTTTATGAAATTTTCTGTAGGTAATTGCTTGGGAACCGTGTGCTATATATATGTTTAGGCTAGAGTAATTGATAAGTTTTATGTTAATCAAAATTGATTTGATTTGATCCTAATTAAATTAGGGAAAATTAGACAGATTACGTTAAAAAAATAACAAATTAGATAAGTACCCCCTAAACCTAATTACAATTTTAACTCCCGTATTAATTACGTTCAAACCCCAGAAACTTAGAAACCCCTAAAACCAGAAATCTGGAAACTCCCACCACGAATCTCCATTTTGCTTCCCACTATCAAGAATGGTTGCTGCCCATGACGAAGAATGAGAAGTATCATCAAAGTCGATGGAGGAGTTTCAGATTTCGATTATAGCAGACGGTGAGGATGTACAGAGATCTTATAAATGGAGGCATTGCCAAAAATTCTAGACAAAGAAAGGATGTCCGTATGGTGAGAATTGCACTTTCCTTCATGATGAGCAGTCCAGATCCTGAGAAAGTGTGACAATAAGCATGGAAATCACCTATAGATTTAGGTTCGGCTCAGAAATATGGATTGCTTGTACCACCTTCGTGGATCAATGTAGAAGTTGTGCTCGCCGTCCATCCAGCAAAGACGACTTTCAGCAGAGCTTGGCCATTGCATATAGGTAATAAATTTGTCAGATTCTTGCACGCTCCGATTGTCGTTTGGAATTTCCTTCGTCATTTATGTTTGAGGGTGAATTAGTTTTGTAGAGCTTTGTAATAGGAAAAAAATGTTTTGGGTTCTCTCCTTGATGTTGGTATAGGAGATCCTCTCTCTGTTCATTGAGATCACAATCCTGAGTTGGAATACTAGTGAGTGATGCGATCTTTTGTTGAGAATCATTATCTTGCAGGTTGTAATTTGTAACATTTTAAATCTCTGCAGGAAGCGGAATTGGACTCCTGTTGCTTTGTTACTCCTACGGGACCTCACTTTTTCCCCAGAGTCTTTTTGTGATGTTATTACCATCTTAATGATTCATTTATTTAGACAATTAACATTCATGCTTGCTGCTAAGAAATTAGCGGTTCATGACGCTATTACCTGTTTGTGTGAGGAGTTATCAATTTACCATTAATTTGGTGACTCATTTTTCAATTTCAGTTTGGTGAACTTGTAAAATATAATGTTCACAGTGATGACTCCAATGAAGTTAGACCATTAACTGAATATTTTATCAAACAAATTTAGTTTTTGCAAGAATACATGGGAACAATTTCATCTTTCCCGTAACTATTGCTGATGCATTCTGAAGCTTTTATACATACTTGTACAATGTTCTTTTTATCTGATAATATTACCATGAATTTGTGGAACTTCCAACAAAGGTATTTTTAATTTGTTGCTTTGCTAAGCCTCCTGCCAAGTGCCGAATGCAAATGTTTTCTTTTAGAGGCGATTTTTCTCTTTTCTTTTGTTGGACTCTGCATTATGCATTATATCACTGTTCAATGCAATTTTTGGGAACTTTTTGTGCTTGATTATGTGTTTTGTAGTGTATTCAAGATTGCAGATCAGGTGTAGATGCTTAACCTAATGCATACTTGAATGTGGTTATAAGCAATCTGATTTTGACAATTTTTGACTTATTTTCTAATCAAATCAAACCTTGCGAGGAAGTCCAAATTTAAACCAAAATACCCTATTTATTTAAATTTTCTAAATTATGGATAGTTCATAACATGCCGTCTCAGTTTGCTTGGCAATTAGAGGGATTTGGATTTGGAAAAATTCATGTGATGTTTCGTCACTTTTGAGTGATTCACTTTTTTTTTTTAATTTTGTCACTTTTTTGAGTTTGTCACTTTTTTTTTTAAATTTTGTCACTTTTTGGGTGTTTGTCACTTTTTTTATTGTATGTTATTTTTTTTAATATGTATAGCTTCTTTTAATTTGTGCCCCTTTTTTGAATTCGTCATTTTTTTTAAAATGTCACTTTATTTAGTTTTTTTGTTACATTTTAAGTTTTTGTCACTTTTTAAGAAGATAAAAAAATGAAATAATATGTTATATTTTCCTAACATAATCAGCATGCAATGGATGATGCTATTTTGATATTTGAATTTGTGTCACTTTTTGAGTGTGTTTGTCACTTTTTTTTTAGCTTTGTCACTTTTTTTTTGAATTTGTGTCACTTTTGAGTGTGTGTCACTTTTTTTTGAGTTTGTGTCACTTTTTTTAAATTTGTGTTACTTTTTGAGTGTGTTTGTCACTTTTTTTTAAGTTTTGTCACTTTTTTTGAGTTTGTGTCACTTTTTGAGTGTGTTTGTCACTTTTGTCACTTTTCGAGTGTGTTTGTCACTTTTTTTGAGTATATAATCAGCATGCAATAGATGAGTTTATTTTGGTATTTGAGTTTGTATCACTTTTTGAGTGTGTTTGTCACTTTTTTTAATTGTCACTTTTTTAGTGTTTGTCACTTTTTTTTTTAGTTTTATCACTTTTTTTAAGTTTGTGTTACTTTTTAAAAAAAGTGACAATTTTTATAAAAAAAAGTGACATTGTGTCACTTTTTTATTTTACACAGTATTTTTTACTTCCTAAAAATCTTTCATATGATTTTAAGAGTATTTTTCAAAACATCTCTAATTTTAAGGGTATTTTTGTAAGTACCCCATTAAATTATCATTATCCATATATGCATTCATAAATAAGATAACGTAATGCATATGTTCAGATAAGTCGGACTCTAAGTTGGACTCTTAATTGAGATATGAGGCCCATTTTTTTTTTTATACAAACAAACAATTAAACAATTAAACTCTTGTTTGGTTTCTATAAAAATAGTCTTTTATTATCTTTGATTTATCACAAATTGAGAGTAGTGGTTGACGGCTACCATTGGATTAGTAAATGGGAAAGATTTACCTTAGGTCTTAACCAATAAAATATTTGTGCTTAATTATGATTAAGACTTAAGATTCTACTTTAACTAAACCAACAAAGGAAAACGAATTCTAGGATAAAGTGATGTCTAATTACTAACAAAAGAATTAATCCCTTAAGATTCATTTATCTATAACTCTTTGATCGCTCTAAATTGGTTTGATCTAATCCCAATTGACTTTTTCTCGAGTCCATGATGTTTCGTTTAATAAGAATTATCCAACAAACCCAATATTGATATACTAAAACTCGCTCTATCAAAATCTAGTTATTTGGTCAAAATAAAAATGTAGCATATAAAATTTAAAATATTATTTTAGAAATTTTCGGGCGTCACACCATGGCATTACCTAACTTTCCTACTTTCCTCAAAACTTGATCGGACAAATGCAAAATAATAGAAGTATAGGCAAGTTCATCGTCTACATTTTTTTGGTCAGCTATCATGGTTTCAAGATATTATTGTGTTATAGCTTTCGAAACTTTTGCTTAACTAAAACATCTCTTATTTTTTGTTGTCAAATGAGAAAATCTCCTTTTTTTTTTCATAAAAAATCCCAAGTTCAAAATTAATAGTTGTCATGTTTTAATACATTAAAGAATAACACAAAGTATTTCTTTTGAAAAAGTACAAAATCAGGACAGCTGATCACAATGATTTTAAAAATAAATTCCTGCCTAAAGCTCAAGAGTGAATTATATTTCTAGTCCGACCCATATATAAATATTCGACTTAGACTTGTGGGACTATTGTAATACCGATATATTTGTATCATTACATTATTACTACTAAGATATGCATTATATTTTTGTTGCCAATCACTGTTAACATGCCATGGCACTATTTTCACTATTGCCAGTATGTTGTCACATTATCGACATTATCAACATGTTGTTTCACTATAGCACTACTATTATACTAACTTGTGTAAGCATATGACCTGGTATAATACATGATAGGCTCTATGCATATTATATCTAGGAGAAATTCGATATGTCATTATTCACTTTATTATCATAAGTAATTTGAGGAGCAAATGGATCTCAGTTGTTGTAATACAGGTTGGTTTAGTCCACATTACAAAGGAGATGTTGTCGAAATTTTGACAAATTATATGCAACATCTTTCGAGGCAATCTACAAGTCCTAGATTATTTAGGCTCACAAAGATTTTTTTAGACAATTCGTAGGTCTTCACTTATTGGAGCTGCACATATTTCTGAGACAATCTATAAGTCCTCACCTACATGACTATTTATATTTCGAAATCCAATCCACACATGAATGTATGACTCATACTTGGGGGACTATGGTTTGATACCTCATAATAAGCTCTGACCTCCGCTGCCATGGTGGAAGTTGCAATGAGTGTCTGCTTAGCACTTTTCCAGGAAATAGCACTTCTAGCAAGTAGGTAGATATAGTTTGAAGTGGATCTTCTACTATCTTGGCATCTCGCAAAATCGAAATCAGAATAATCGACGATTTCTAACTGATATGATATCTTGTATGTGAGTATGTAATCTTTAGTTCTCCAAATACCGCATGACCCGTTTAGCTGATTTCCTACTATCCATTCTCGGGTTACTTAAATATCTCCATAGTATCCCAACAATGTACGCTATATCTGGACGCGTACAAACCTGAGTATATATCAGACTCTCTATAGCTGAAGAATAAGGAATCTTTTGTATTGCTTTAATTTCCGAGTCTTTTTTTTTTTTGGTTACCTTATCCATCCTCATACCCAGTTAAAGAATTAGGGCGAGGACGGACAAGTCCCTTGCCCGTTCATAGTCCAATTTATTTTTTTCTTTTATATCTATGAGTATTATTATTATTTTTTATTTCCAATTTGTTCAGAACAACTCATGTCTTCTTTAAAATTGATGATAAATAATTTATTTTTGTTTAATAAAAAACTTAAATTTTAAAAGAGGCAAGTAGCAGGATAGGGACCATGATTCGCGTACCCATTTCGGGGCAATGATCTCCACCCTGTCCCAATCTCGTTTACCCGATTAGGCGGATAATCCCCATCCCATTCGGGGCGAGACTCGTGAGTATCGGATTGAACATATTTTTTTTACAATCCTTAGAGACAGTAATCACCATATTTTTAATGATATCGAAACTATATGCAAATGAATATTGTGCCCAAAAACGAAATGACAATAGTTTCTCAACAAAAATTTGGTCGACAAGTTGGGTGAATACGATTATTAGATATTTCCAGAATTCAATAACCTTTGTTAGAATTTACAAAAATCTTTTTTATAATCTACTCAATATAAAAAAATTTTTATTTAAAATTGTAATCAATATCTGAATTCAGATTTTACAAATTTAAATATCAAAATTGAAAAGGCCCAAACCACACACAATATTAAACAAGATACAAAAGGATCAACCAAACAGAAAGTAAAATTGCAGAAAATCTGAAATGAACATAAGATATGTTTTGGCCTAAGCCCCGGAGGTTCGGCGACCAAATCTAACGCCTACGTCCCTCGTTGAGCATCCAAATAATGGATATTGCTCGGTTGCACTAACAAGCCAAAATATGGCACAAGAGTTACAAGATTTGTACAAGACAAATGGCTACAGACACTTATCTTTTACAGCCTTAGATCGATCGCCTCTCAGAACACAGAAACAGCCAAGATCACACAAGATCTGCCAAAGCACTCATTCACTGCTCGAATCACAAAAGACTCAGCACAATAATCACTCAAGAACACACTAATCAGGAGTTCAACTATGATGATATACAGTTTACAAGAATCAGAATGTAAACCCTAAAAGAATGAGTTAATTCTCTCTAAGATCGACAGAGAGGAAACCCTAGAACACAGAGAGAATAAGGTCGATCGAATTGCCCAGCCAATGAGGCGTCTGAGCTAAGATAAAGAGTCGAAGACTCTAGAATCTCATCCAATGGTAAGTAACGTGCCAAGTGTCAACAATCCAGCCATTGCCTTTAATAATAAAAGTGTCATTCCAAGGAACACGTTTTAGCAATTGTTGGAAGCACAGCAGGCAGGTCAAAGGTTCGAAACTCAACAATCTCCACCTTGCTTTCAACAATTAGGTTAGTGCAGCCAAGAGCAACCTCACTGATCATTTTTCATTTGCTCCAAGTACCTGTGAAACATTAC
Organism: Fraxinus excelsior; assembly: GCA_019097785.1. Lineage (NCBI taxonomy): Eukaryota > Viridiplantae > Streptophyta > Magnoliopsida > Lamiales > Oleaceae > Fraxinus > Fraxinus excelsior. The sequence continues at coordinate 7,935,314 of CM032625.1, read as the reverse complement.
ATAGCATCAATAGATAACAACTTCAAACAGTTAAGAAACTTATTTAAAGGTATTATCTTAGTCCCCATATCAGAAGGATTAACTTGAGTAGGAATTTTACCAATTTTCATAATTCCTTTTGATATCACATCCCTAATGAAATGATATTTAATGTCTATATGCTTAGTCCTATCATGGAACATGGGATTTTTACTTAGGTGTATAGCACTTTGATTATCAGAGTACAGAATTGCATTTTCATCAACAAAACCAAGTTCATTTAATAGTCTACTAAGCCATATTCCTTCTTTAACAGCATCTGAAGCAGCTATGTACTCTGCTTCAGTAGAGGATAAGGCAACAACCTTTTGCAATTGGGATTTCCAGCTTATGGCAGTGTCACACAGAGTAAAGAAATAAGCAGAAGTGGACTTTCTATTGTCCCTATCCCCAGCAAAATCAGAATCTGTAAAACCCTTTAACATAATTCCCTTTTTGTCAAATTTAAACACAAGTCCTAAATGTGAAGTTCCTCTGAGGTATCTTAAAAGCCATTTCAAAGCATTCCAGTGTTCTTCACCAGGATTACCCATAAACCTACTAAGTATGCTAATACCATGTGCTAGGTCAGGTCTGGTGCAAACCATAAGATACATAACTGAACCAATAACATTTGCATATGGGACTTTTGACATTCTATCATAATCTTCATCAGTTTTAGGACAGAAGTCAGATGATAGTTTAAAATGATTAGAAAGAGGTAGTGTTACAGGTTTACACTCAAACATGTTAAATCTTTTCAAAAGTTTAACAATATAATCATGTTGATGCAAATATAACATGTCCTTATTTCTATTTCTCAAGATTTGCATGCCAAGGATCTTTTTAGCTTGACCAAGATCCTTCATGTCAAATTCAGATTTCAACATGCATTTGATATTATCAATTTCAGTCTTACTGCAGCTGGCAAGTAACATGTCATCAACATATAGCACCAAGTATAGAGAATTCTTACCTCCATCACCTTTATAGTACAAACAGACATCATAGTTGCTTCTTTGGAAGCCATGGTTCAAAACAAAAGTATCAAACCTTTTATACCACTGCCTGGGGGCTTGTTTTAGCCCATAGAGAGATTTCTTTAGCAAGCAAACAACATTTTCAGGATTGCCATTAACAAAACCAACAGGTTGTTTCATATATATCTTTTCATCTAAATCACCATATAGAAAAGCAGTTTTAACATCCAGTTGATCAAGTTCCCATTTAAATTGAACAACAAGAGCAAGTATACATCTAATTGTGGTATATTTTACTACAGGAGAAAATATTTCAGTGTAGTCAACTCCTTCTTTTTGTGTAAAACCTTTTGCTACTAGTCTAGCTTTATATCTTACACTATTATTTTCTCCTTCACCTTCTTTTATTTTGAAAATCCACTTGCAGTCAATCAGTTTTTGTCCTTTAGGTCTTTTAACCAATTCCCAAGTTTTATTTTTAAGTAGGGAATTCATCTCATCATCCATGGCAGCCTTCCAGCACACAGACTCTTTACAGTTTATAGCATCATCATAAGAATCAGGTTCATTTTCAGATTTATCTTGACAAGTAAATAATGAAACAAACTCATCGTTATCAAATCTAACAGGTGGTCTAATCTGCCTTCTTTCCCTATCTCTTGTAAGTTGATAGTCATCAAGAGGTAGGTAAGGTGGATCAAATTGTTCTTCAGATTCAGAAATATTATCAATTTCAACAGGTAGATTATTATTACCAAGAACAGGATCATTAACAGCAAGTACAGGTGGAACATTGTCAACAACAGAAGGCTCCACCTCAATTTGAACATCATTTTCATTCAAAGTATTTTCTTTACCTTCTAAGCATGGCATAATAGATTCATTAAAAACAACATCTCTTCTTACAATTACCCTATAGCCTTTTTCATTTTTAACCCATAATCTGTAACCCTTAACATTTTCTCCATAACCTAAGAAAACACATTTAAGTGATCTAGGCTCTAGCTTTCCAATATTTTGATGAGCATATGCAGCACAACCAAAAATTTTTAAATGAGAATAGTTGACAGGATTTTTAGACCACACAGTTTCAGGGACTTCAAAATTTAAAGCACTAGAAGGTGTTCTATTCACAAGATATGCAGCAGTTTTTACAGCCTCCCCCCAAAACAGTTTAGGCAAGCCAGAACTCAAAAGCATGCATCTAACTTTATTTAATAAAGTCCTATTCATCCTTTCAGCCATACCATTTTGCTGTGGAGTGTAAACAACAGTTTTGTGTCTCAAAATGCCATTTTCTTTGCAGAAATTGTCAAACTCATAATTGCAAAATTCCAAACCATTATCTGTTCTTAAAGTTTTTATCTTATGATCAGTTTGATTTTCTATTTGTGTTTTCCAATCTTTGAAAACAGAAAATGTTTCATCTTTTGATTTTAGTAAGAAAACCCAGATTTTTCTAGAGAAATCATCAATGATCAAGAGATAATATTTAAAACCAGATAATGTACACACAGAAGCAGGACCCCATAGATCAGAATGCAGATATTCAAGTATTTGTTTGGATTTATGAGTTCCAAGTAAAAAAGGTAATTTAACTTGCTTTCCAATAACACACTGTTCACATGCACCAAGATCACCAAGATTTTGTTTTCCAAAAACTCCTTTATTTTGTAAAGATTTCAAACTTTTCTTGCCAATATGGCCAAGTCTTTCATGCCACAGTTTGGCCAAAATAAAATTGTCAGATATGGCAGCAGCAGTTAAACCAAGTAAAGGCTTTGCATTCAAGAAATAAAGACCATGTCTCTTAGGGGTACTTATAATTAAGTCAGATCCTCTAAGAATTTCAATATGTCCTTGACCCAATTTTATGTTAAACTCCATGTCATCCAACATCCCTAGAGACACCAGGTTTCTTTCTAATTCAGGTACATATCTGGTTTCTTTTAAGAAAAGAACCTTCCCAGTTTCAAGAAGCAGTTTGATAGTACCTATCCCTTTCACCTTACAAGTCATGTTATTTCCCATAATAACCTGCCCCCCAGAGGTGGCTTCAAAATCAAGAAAACAATTTTTATATGGGCACATATGAAAGGAACATCCAGAATCTAAGATCCACTCATCACTCAGCTTCTTCTCATTATGGACAAGGACTAAACCATCTTCAGAGTCAATCTTATTATAGACTAAGGCAGCATTCCCATTAGTGAAGCTTTTATCTTTTGCTTCATTCTTTTTCTTGTAACAATCTTTAATAAAATGACCCAATTTTCCACAATGAAAACATTTCTTACCTGTTGCCTTGTTCTGAGACTTGTTTTTCCCATTCCATTTGGTTAAGTTTTCATTTGAAGACTTGGAGTGAAAGTTAGGTCTACTAAACCCTTTTCCCTTAGCAAGCAGGTTTTCTCCATTGTGACTTCTATTTTCAGACTTAATCTCTAAGGCCTTATTTCTCAAAGCACTAATGATTTCATCAGTGGTGACCTCAGTTCTACCATATTCAAGAGCAACCTTGATGTCTCTATATTTGTCACTAATGGAGTTTAACAAAACTACAGCCAACTGATCTTTTGAAAGTTTTTCATCACAGTTGGCCAAGTCAATGGTCAGTTTTGTAAACCTATTCAGATTGTCATCCAAGTCAATAGAAGGATCCATTTTAAAAGAAAAGAGTTGTTTTAACAGAAAACACTTGTTGGGAATAGTTTTGGTCACATATTTGGATTGAAGTTTAGTCCACAGTTCAGAAGCAGTTTTGGTCTCACCAATTTCTCTTACAACATTATCAGATAAGTACAAGAAAATGGTACTCCATGCAACCTCTTCAAGTTCAGTTTTCTTAGCAGGCAATAAATCTGCAGGCCAACTATCATCAAGAGCTCTAGCAACTCTCATTTGCATTAAGATTGCTTTCATCTTTTGACTCCATATATTAAAATCACATTTGCCATCAAATTGTGGAACATCATACTTAGCAGTGGCCATATGTAAAAGCACTTATGATGCACAGATGAAAAACTCAAGATAATAGAGAACACTCAGACAGATTGCAACAATTTCAGCAACTCAGGAAATCACAGTATCACATGTAGTAATACAAGATATCAGGTATCAATCAGAGAGATCAAAGGAACACACAGCACAAGCTCAATTAAGGATCACAACAGAGATCATATTCTAAGTTTCACAGATCACTCCAACAAGATTCTCCAGAAAACACACCCAAACTTGATTTATCTCAGATTCCAGAAGCCTCGCAGGAGCTACTGGACAAAGATTAGTCTCAAGGGGGTTTCAACGGTGTTTTGGTAAATCAGGGGTATGATCAAGAAACCCTAAAAGAAATTCTAAGAATTTTAGAGATAAAAAGAAAAGATCTCACCCAATCGAGTTAGCAAGAACTCGAATTCTTTTACTGGCTTTTAGCAGTTCCAAAAATTTTTGATCTACAGTAGATCGAACCTTTCCTCGAAGATCCAGGTATCTTGTTCCTTTCAGTTCCAGGCTCTGATACCACTGAAAAGGCCCAAACCACACACAATATTAAACAAGATACAAAAGGATCAACCAAACAGAAAGTAAAATTGCAGAAAATCTGAAATGAACACAAGATATGTTTTGGCCTAAGCCCCGGAGGTTCGGCGACCAAATCTAACGCCTACGTCCCCCGTTGAGCATCCAAATAATGGATATTGCTCGGTTGCACTAACAAGCCAAAATATGGCACAAGAGTTACAAGATTTGTACAAGACAAATGGCTACAGACACTTATCTTTTACAGCCTTAGATCGATCGCCTCTCAGAACACAGAAACAGCCAAGATCACACAAGATCTGCCAAAGCACTCATTCACTGCTCGAATCACAAAAGACTCAGCACAATAATCACTCAAGAACACACTAATCAGGAGTTCAACTATGAGGATATACAGTTTACAAGAATCAGAATGTAAACCCTAAAAGAATGAGTTAATTCTCTCTAAGATCGACAGAGAGGAAACCCTAGAACACAGAGAGAATAAGGTCGATCGAATTGCCCAGCCAATGAGGCGTCTGAGCCAAGATAAAGAGTCGAAGACTCTAGAATCTCATCCAATGGTAAGTAACGTGCCAAGTGTCAACAATCCAGCCATTGCCTTTAATAATAAAAGTGTCATTCCAAGGAACACGTTTTAGCAATTGTTGGAAGCACAGCAGGCAGGTCAAAGGTTCGAAACTCAACAAAAATCAATTCAAAAGGATGCAAAATAATTCAAATTTTACAAATTTAACTATCAACATCAATACAAAATGATGAAGAATATTTATTTGAATTACAAAATCTTTTGGATAATCTACTCAATATAGAAATCTTGTTATGTAATGTTGTATTAAGTATTTCTAGATTCATATTCTACAAATTTAACTATCAACATCAATTCAAAAGGATGCAAGATATTTCAGATTTTACAAATTTAACTATCAACATCAATACAAAAGGATGCAAAATATTTATTTGAATTACAAAATCTTTTGGATAATCTACTCAATATAGAAATCTTGTTATTTAAAATTGTATTAAGTATTTCTAGATTTAGATTTTACAAATTTAACTATCAACATCAATACAAAATGATGCAAAATATTTATTTGAATTACAAAATCTTTTGGATAACCTACTCAACGTAGAAATCTTGTTATTTAAAATTGTATTAAGTATTTCTGAATTCAGATTTTACAAATTTAACTATCAACATCAATTCAAAAGGATGCAAAACATTTATTTGAATTACAAAATCTTTAGATAATCTACTCAACGTAGAAATCTTGTTATTTAAAATTGTATTAAATATTTCTGAATTCAGATTTTACAAATTTAGCTATCAACATCAATTCAAAAGGATGCAAAATATTTATTTGAATTACAAAATCTTTTGGATAATCTACTCAATATAGAAATCTTGTTATTTAAAATTGTATTAAGTATTTCTGAATTCAGATTTTACAAATTTAACTATCAACATCAATTCAAAAGGATGCAAAACATTTATTTGAATTACAAAATCTTTAGATAATCTACTCAACGTAGAAATCTTGTTATTTAAAATTGTATTAAATATTTCTGAATTCGGATTTTACAAATTTAGCTATCAACATCAATTCAAAAGGATGCAAAATATTTATTTGAATTACAAAATCTTTTGGATAATCTACTCAATATAGAAATCTTGTTATTTAAAGTTGTATTAAGTATTTCTGAATTCAGGTTTTACAAATTTAACTATCAACATCAATTCAAAAGGATGCAAAACATTTATTTGAATTACAAAATCTTTAGATAATCTACTCAATGTAGAGATCTTGTTATTTAAAATTGTATTAAGTATTTCTGAATTCAAATTTTACGACTTTAACTATCAACATCGATACAAAATGATGCATAATATTTATTTGAATTACAAAATCTTTTGGATAATCTACTCAAAGTAGAAATCTTCTTATTTAAAATTGTATTAAGTATTTCTGAATTCAGATTTTACAAATTCAACTATCAACATCAATTCAAAATGATGCAAAATGATTCAGATTTTACAAATTTAAAAATCAATTCGAAAGGATGCAAAATATTTATTTGAACTCACTAAATCCATTGGATAATTCCCTCAATACAAAAATAATTATAATTTTTTTTAAAAGTGTAATGAATATATATTAGAATTGAGATTTTACAAATCTAACTATCAACATCAATATAAAAGGATGAAAAACTTCATAAATCTTGAACAAAATATCATAAAACTACAAGTACAAAATGGCTAAGTTTTTACCTTCTTTTGGATTCGCAATTGTCCTTCTATCTCTCTTGTCAGGTATGAATTCGACTTTTTTATTTTTATTATTTTGATACACAACGAGATGAGATCGTGTTAGAAAAATGTCATAAATGAATACCAAAACTGCAGGAAAGAATTTACATGAAGAAATTGTATTTTAATATAGAATTAATGAGTCAAAAAAGTATTTTATCAATTATATTAATTCGTGATATTAATTATTATATGTGCAGGGTGTTGGAGCTTTGAGACTACTTGTTTCAAAGATTATTTTCCTTTCAAAAACTGCTTCGAGGGAGAGACTAATTTATGCCACAAGTTTTGCGAGGGAATTTACCATAGCGACTATATTAGTGCTTATTGTCTTAGTAACGATTCATACAAAACTGTATTCTGCAGATGCGATTATAGTTGCATTATTGAAGATTCTAATGGTTGACAGTGCTAACCCTCCAGAGTTGGCTTAAAACTCGAGGGATTTTTCACGAGTTCAGAAATGTCTATTTCATATATCGCGTGTATTGAATGTTTTCCTTTTATGGGAATAGAATCGAATTGCTCATTTATGAGGGCGTGTTCGACTCTGATTTCTTAATATTTATGAATTCTCAATTGAGTGTCTTTATCTTCTTCTTTTTTTCTTCAAACCAAATGATGCAATTATATTTATGAATTCTCATTTTTGCTTAATATGTGAATAATAAATCATAGTAAAAAGATTAATTCAAGCACATAATATGCAATATGATGTGCTAACCCCTAAAGAAAACATGCTCGACCCCATGTCACGGGTGAAAATAATTCAATATAGAAGAATGATGCAATTATATCAGGTTTTTGGTATTACAATTATTTGTATGACTATACGTGTTATAAATAAGTTTGGTGTTGCGATAAGATATGTTGAAAGGTTCTGTGATCTTTTGTGAAACTAACCCGTATTATTTTGAAGGAAAATAATTTTAAGATAATTTGATATTGCTCTAATTTTAAGATAATCAATTTTAGTAGGGATGACAAAAAAATTCGTCCAACCCGATACCAATGGGGCCCGTCCCATTCTACTCGCCTAATTGGGTAAACGGGGCGGGGACGGGGCAATGATCATTACTCCGAAGCGGGTATGAGACACATAGTCCCCGTCCCGCTACCTGTCCCGTTTAAAATTAATTTCAAATTTAAGTTTTTAATCGAACATAAATAATAAATTTATAAAGATAATATAAGTTGCTTTTAACAAATTAGTAAAAAAAAATATTTACTAACTAAAGACATAAAAAAATAAAAGTAAAATTTAAAATAAAGAAAAAATAAATTAGGCGATAAATGGGGTAAGGGACTTGCCTCGCCCCGACTCCTCTCCGTCCAATTTTAACTAGGTATGGATATGGGATAATGTAATAAAAGATGGGGGTGGAGTGGGAATGGCCGACATGTCACATACCCGCCCCGTTGCCATCCCTAAATTTTAGCCATGCTCAAGAAAGAATTTGATGCTGGAAAAATCATTTTTAAGTATTTGATAAGCTTTTGTTCCAAAATTCTTTTATGTTTTGAAATTAGTAAACAAAAATGCTTTATTACAGTGTCTTATATAATTATTAAAATGGACATTGATTATAATAATGTTTTTTTGGTATTATTATTAATTATAATCGTAATATTCATTTTTACTTTTATCACTATATGTGATTTATTAAAAATATATCGAAGGATATTCACTATACTAAGGTTAAAAGAGAAAAAAATAAAATCTATTAAATCCCAAAATTAATATAATCAAAATTCTAATAAATGATGAATATCAATATATAATAATGGATAATAGGAAAATTATTTGAAAGCAAAATCTGATAATCTATCACTTTATTACCTCTCAAAATATGTTATTAATGGTATAAATTCTTCCATGATCATTTAAAAAAAAAAAAATCAAATCTTAAAGCTACTGTTTGTTTGACAATAAAAAGTTGGGGGTATTAAAGTAATTACAAACAAGGCCTAAAAGCAAAGATTTTAGATTAAAATTTAGTGACTTGATTGAGATTCCTCTGAAAGTTTAGTGACCTCTGATGAAATTACCCTCATTTAATGGATTACGGAATACTGTACCAGAAGTTGTTGGTTTGCGTGCTTTATCGGTAGCAGTTAATAGTCTTCCTTTCAACACGACAACACCATACCCCACCCACCCAACAACCCCCACGTCCCCTTTATCCCGGAACCTGGTACGTCAATCGATTATTGACGCGCAAAGTTGTGGAATTTACCAAGAAATAAGGCATGGCAAACTCTACTCAGTTGAAATCCGAAGCCCTCATGGAGCAAATGAAACTCCATATGTCAACTGATGCAGGCAAAAAGCTTGTTGAAAAAATTGGCTTGGTTTATCAGATCAACATAGCCCCTAAGGTTTTGTTGTTATTAAAAATAATTATTTGATTATTTGTGTTGATATTTATGAAATTGTTGTAATTATGTATTGTGTTTTTCGTAATTGGCAGAAAATTGGATTTAACGAGAAGTCTTTTGTTGTTGATCTGAAGAAAGGGGAAGTTAAGGAAGGTTAGGGTTCTAGAAACACTTCTCTATTTCATTTTTTCCTGCTTAATTTGAAGTATATCGACAGTAATTTATGAGGAAATCTGGAATTTACCCATCATCAAGATCTAATATTTCCATCTACTAATTTTTATTTATTTTTCCCTAGGGCCGTACGAGGATGGGAAGCCTGATGCTACCTTTTCATTTACTGACGATGATTTTATTAAGGTTTCCTCTGGGAAGATGAATCCTCAATTTGCATTCATGAGGTGCCTTTTTAGTTCGTTTTCTACTTCAATTTGTAAATTTGGCTGAATTGATTTGTTTTAGTGAATGGAAATTAATAGTTTCAATTTTTAATGTGTTGGATGGATGCAGGGGTGCTATCAAGATAAAAGGGAGCATAAGTGCGGCCCAAAAATTTACGCCAGATATTTTCCCCAAACCCTCAAAGATGTGAGCAGTCAGTTCACAATGTACTAGATTATGTTCTAGCCAAAACTTCACACATGGTTTAGGAAGATAGCATTGTTATCAAGTCAGCACTTGTATCTTTAAGATGAAATGGATGTTTTCTTGTGTGTCTTAGTACTCGACTGAAGGCATGCTTTTCATAAGGATTTCAAGACACTCAGCCCATTGAAATAAATACTCATTCGTTTTTGTGTTTCTTGCTTATGTACTTACCGGAAATTGGCTGATATTTTTCTGTTAGAACATAATGTCTCCTTTACATGTTTTGTGGTTTTCCTGTCCGAGGTCTAAAGGCAATTTAGATCAGACAGTTTTGTAGTTGATAATTCTTTATGATCCTTGTTCTACAGATTTGGAAAAAGCCTATTCCTTAAGAGGTCTTCAGACATAAAATTAGACACATTAGGGTCTTGTGGCGGTGTATCAAAGTTATATTTAATTACACCCGCAAACAATACAATATAAATTGAGGGAAGAATTTTAAGGAGGTGTTGCATGTAATATTCTCTGAATATGTGCTCAAAATTGAAATTGTGGAATGTAATCCACTCACATAAGTAGATTTTGTTCTATAGCCAATATTAGTTTAATCGTCTGTTTGTCTTGGAGAAGTTGCTCTGTGATTCGTATGCTCAAGGATGATGGAGGATTGTAAAGTTTGTTGTCAATGCTTTTATCTTATGATCTTACCGGATGTTCACTCCTTGAGAGCTGGTTTACTATGAGCATGCCTTGAGTTGTATGATACGATGCCTTTTTTTGGTAACATAACTTTATTTACCTATCTAGAAAATAAAGGGATGGTGTCAGTTTTAGGGTGTCAAATGCAACTAATTTTTGTCAAAAGTCTAGGCGCTTATACTAAACATGTAAATTGACTGAGTGAAGTGCCAAGATGCTGAAAGTTTAGTGCTAAAAGTGCTATATCCTTTTGTTGGTTCAGAACTGACAATGGATGATGATAATCTGTGACATAAAACGCCTGGATTTTTCAACAGGAAAGAATAAATTTTGTTTTCATGTCAATATAACATTAGTGCTGTGCCAATAATTGTACTTGATCAATTATAAAGGTTTCCTGGGATTTTCTTCAGCATGAAATAAGCTGTAAGTTAATTTTCCTTCTTACTTGAGGATAATTATATTTATGATTTATTCTACATTGTTGATCAATCTTCTAATTTGGAAGAAATGCTATGTGAGCTTTTATATTGGGAGCTAATTTCAGTTTTGGAAATACGTTACTATTTTAATGTGAGGGCTAAAGATGAAGCTGTCACGATGGTACAGAAGTCTTCAAATTGCTTGAACATTTGATACGATATGAAGACAACATGCAATGTATTAGAAGAATGGAAAAGCAAGAGCCAGATTACCGTCCTCCGTTGACAGCAGGCTTTCTTTATCTTCAAGATTTCGAGCTTCATTTTCTAGAAAATGATTTCTGTGAATCTACCACATCTGGATTTACGTGCCATAATTCGATTTATGTGCTATAAATGATTCTGGATTTGACTCTGTTTAGTTTTTAAACATTTGCTCAGAATTGGTACAATGTAAATTATTCTTGAGGCAGGTTTATTTAACTTCCATCTTAGTCAAACTTGGAGAAGATTGAAGCCTATATCTATGAAAGCAGTATCTATCATACAGAAGCTATATGGCAACTTGAAAAAATACACAATATTGTGAGAAAGATCTCTTTAAAGGAAAAAATGAAAAAAGAAACGAGACAGGCAAAAAAACATGAACCACTTTCTCTACAATAATGATGTCTTGAGTTCACATCTTTCTTTTATATCCATCTTTATTAATGATTTTGCATCTAGGATTTGTTTTTCCCCCTAATCTAGGTGGATTTAACAACTTGATATCCTAGTATTGGCTGATAACTCGAATTTGTTGTCATATTACAGACATTGAAGTTTTGTTGATAAATTAGGGGTTTTAACATCAATTATCGATGAAATCGAACAAACTAATGTCCTCTGTCAAACTTTGCACATACTCATTTGTCTGTATGCTCAAGTTTCCTGAACAAGCTTCCCACCCCAACTTGAAATACTGATTTGTATGTGGCATCAGTTCATCATTATATGTCATCAAAAATTTCTCTGCAGCTACTTGATTCTTGAATAATAGAAGACCATAGCCCTCAGACTGGCCCGTTCGAGCATTCCGAATAACCTTTATAGTCCAAATCTCTCTACGGACTCTATAGAAACACTTGTGATAGAGATAGTTCTCGTCCATTCCGGGCTGTAAGTTATCGACCCGAATACAACAGCATCTGTTTCTGATAGTTTCTGATGATTTTGCAGCATATGGAGCAACCCTAAATATTTGCACCTGGTAACCCGTGTGCATTTTTTCCCATACTTTTGCTTGATAGTGGTTCACTTCACCAAAGGGATCCACAGCTGCTAAGGTAATGTAATAGATTGCAGCAGCGGCAGGCTCCATGTTGAGATTCAGAATTCTCAAGAACTTGAGGTCTGTATCGTGTTCCTTCTTGTTGTATTGTTCTACTGCAAAGCGCGCTGCACGTTCGCCTCTCTGATAAATATGACTCTGATTTTTGGCGCAGATTCTTGTTATTCCACCATGCAAAGTGGAACCGTCGTCTGCTGGTGTCACGTAGAATCCCTCGCTATTGTTCAAATCGTCCATGTACTCCGAGTACGCTGCTTCATCGAACGTTAAATTCTCCATATTGGCCTATTGCAAGAAAAAGGATCGAATTTTTAGAAGAATTCAAAAGTAGATGAGAAGACGTTTTATTTCATGCTAATGTGTAGGTATGTGTGTATATATACAATATATTGGTAGGTTACGATGTCCTAATCCAAATTGGAGTAGGGGAGATAGAGAGAGAGTCCTTAAAAGTTACCTTGAGCATGTTTTGGTAAGTTTATAAAGTTGTTTTTTTAGGAAGTAAATATATAATTTTTCTAAATAGGAAGTCATTGAATTAAAAATCTTCGAAAATGGTAAATATTAAAAAACAATCATGTTTGGCTAATATGAAAAGTTCAATAATTATTTTATTCATTAAAGTTGAAAATAAGTAAATTATTTATACTTAAAACAAGTAATTTTTCTTTAAAACTAAGAAAAATTAACGTATCTAATCTAAATATCATACTTATGGTTGATTTCGGTTCTTGAAAAAATATACTTTACATAATTTCCTCAAAATCCTCTCTTACAACACCAAGCTATAAACTTTATTACATCCCTGTAAGAATTTAATTTGATCAAATTATTGTACACTACTCGGCAAGCACAGACACAGAAATTCGGACACAATTTGTGCAAAACTCGGCACACCGGTGAACAATGGCAGAACAAAACCACTAAATAAATGACACTGTAACGTGTTGCTATATGAACATAGGATTACATTGATTTTTTAGATGCCAGTGATTTCTTTTTGCCCAAGAACATGAATAATCGCGGCAACAATGATTTCTTCTTTTTCTTGGTAACTTTTACATCTGGAGATGAATCTGTCTCTGCGTTGCTGCTCGTGTATGCCCTTGGACTTGATCTTTGATGTAACGAAGATGCATCAGACTTTACGACAATATTCTGGAGTTCCATTTTACCCACAGAGCTCGTTTTTGGACTTCTACTCTGCTTTGCCACAGATTCGCCAGATTTACGCCTTTGTTCAAGCTCTGCTCTCCACTTTCTTAGCTCTTGCTCTACACCCAACTTTCCTCTCTCGGCTATAGCGGATTTCTGCAATGCAGTTTTTAGTGCATCCTTTCTTTCGGCCATTTCATGATTGACTTCCTCCAGCTTATTCAAGATCCTTGATTCGGACTCCTTTGCTACCTCAATTTGGGATATGGCAGCAGCCACCCGCATTTTAGCTTGCTCTTCTGCCTCATAAGCCCGCTTGCTAAGATCGTAATATTCTTCTAAAGAGAGTGTTATTCCAGTTGGCGGATTCTCGGATAAATCACTCTCCTGCAATGCATTAATAGCAACCCTTGCCAGCTTCTCTGAAGCCTTGGCTGCTTCTATTTCCTTTAGAACTGCTGATAGTCTACTCTTTACAGTACTTGCTTCTGCTTTTGCTTGTTCTGCTTCCCCTTTTGCCCTCTGGAGTACTTCACGAGCCATTTGGGCAAGTGCTCGTGCTCCATCTACCTCTTGAGCAGCTTCTTGTAGTTGCTCGGGGAGTTCAACCATCTTCTCCGTTTCATCTTTCTCCATCCCAACACGGGCAATCTCCGACTTCGTCCTATTCAGCTCCGCTTCAAGAGATGCAACCGCAATCGAAGCCATTCCGTCCCTCTGTCGAATGGCAGCAAGTTCGGATTTTTCTTTTTCCAGTTCCGACTTCAATGCCATGGATGCCAGGTTCAAGCAGTTAACTTCAGCTGCTGCTTTCTCAATGCTGAGCTTCATTTCTCCAAGTTCCTTCTTTGCTGAAACAACAGCCACTTGAACATCATCACGAGTTTTTCTCTCTGGTCTTACCGGTGCATCTCTCAAGTTTCCTTCCTCAGTTTCCTGCTTTAGCTTCGATTCCATATAAGTTGTCAATTCAGCTTTTAAATCCTCTAGTAAAGTTGATGCAGTATCTAACTTCAGTTTGAGGTCTTTCGCCAACAAAATACGCTCGTTTAGTTTCTCTAATTCCTCCTCTGCTCGCTTCAATTCCTTCTCCCAATTCAGAGTGTTTTCTTCTTTTGCCATAACTGCTCCAATTCTGAGTTCCTCCGCCTCAAGATGTGCCGCATGTGCCGACTCCAAAGATTCCTTTGCAGTAATGAGTTCAATTGTCAAATCCTCGACCGACTTTTCAACTTTTTTTGACGTAGAAATGGTTTCTTCTGCCTTCTTGACTGCAGCATCTTTTTCTGCCACTAACAATGCATAATTTTTCTGTAGTTGTTCCAATTCATCTTTAACAATTTTAAGCTCGGAAGCAGCAGCCGCATGCCTTGCTCTGAAAACCTCAAGCTGTGCCTTGGCTGCAAAACTGGCTTCATCAGCAATCCCTTTCTCCAGCTCTTCGACCCTTAGTTTTGCAAGTTCCGAATCCTGTTTTGCTTGTTCTTCTTCTGTAAATGCTCCTTCTAGATTAAGTTTCAACTCTTCTATGAGTAGTTTAGTGCGATCGAGCTCTGTTAAGACCTGAATTTTCGCATCTTCAGCAGCCTCGGATTGTTTCTTGTACAACGGAATCTCCTCCAGTGCCTTCTCCAGTTCTTGCTCTATAAACTTTCGTCTCTGCATGTGCAACAAGATCCACTAATAAAACTATATTATGAGGTTGTAAAACTATAAACCTTGTTAATAGCAACAAAAAGCAAGATAAAATTATTTGCAGGAAACAAAAGTGGGAACACTCAGGAAGATTAAACTACAGTTGCATATTAGTTTAGAAACTGTCACCAATATATGTTTCTTGATAAACTGGAACACGGTAAAAATATCCGGCAATTTGAGAAAATACAAATATCCACAATTTTGAAATCCAACTCAATGATGAACGTAAGAAAGAAGTAAAACGTTAAGTGCATGTTTCATAGGAAGATTTGGATAGCACCAAACTATTTAAGAAAAAAAAAAGTTAAAATCTTGTTAATTATAATATATTGTCTTGTCTAGCACCGCATACCAAATATGTAATAAGAGAATTGAAGAAGATTATACCTCCTTAGTCTGCACATGATGGGCTTTCCAGTCAACAATTCCCCCAAACTTTGAAACAGCAGACTTAACAGAATCAAAAGGTGCCTTTGTATCAATTTGACCTTGATTCATGACAGAGTTGTTAGGCTGTCTAGAGTGCCCAGTGGATATTGGCGTCTTATCAGAATACATGGGAACTTTGGCAATAATTGGTTTAGGGGATAAAATGGTAGGTATATCATCATCTTCTGGAGAGAGCCGCGCAACAATTTTGGATTCTATATTTTCTTGTTTATGAGGCTTAAGAATGTACAAATCCCCAGATGGTGCAATTGAGCCATTAGAGGTATCATTTGGTTGAATACTAGGACTATTGATGGTACCACTATCTAACGATTGCACTGTAGCGTCATCAAGCTTTGCTTCCATTATACTTGATGATTGATCCTTGCCTGAATGGGAAAATACAGGTGCGACAGAAAACTTGAGAGGAGCATTGTCTTTAAAATCTTTAGTTTCCTGCATTCTGATAATATCCTAAGCAGAGCCAAGTGACCTGGAATTCAAGGAACCAGAAAGAGTACATAAAAATTAGCTAAAGTAAAAAATGTATTATCTTTTAACATCCCCCAAGAAGAAAAGTACAAAAATAAAATAAGGTAAGTGGAGTTGATAACAATGATAAGAAATAAAGATCAATTTAAGGTAATGTGAGTCATCTTCTCTTTTTTCACTAATTTATATAGCAACTTTTAGTGTAAATGACAGATTCCTGGTGAAAAGCGTAAAACAAAGGCAAGTCAGAAGCACCATGATGAATAGCATCAAACACCACCAATTCATGAAAATTATTCAAGTTACCATCCTTTGATGAAAAAATGAATATCGCATAAATGTGGGAGGACGAAAACTGAAGATTAAGCTTTTAGATAAAGTTAGCGGCGGCAGCCGAGCCAACCTGTGAGCCCTTCAGTTTTATTTTTCTTTTGTTTCAGTATCAATCTCAGTTTAGTTCCAAATTTTCTTCTATTTATAGAAGCAAATCACCCATAGGGTCGGGCTGGCTTGTGAAGCCCACGAGCCTAGGACCCTGTGCTTGACTCGGTTTACTTGGCCAAAATTTGAGCTCGGTTTAATGAGAGCTCGAGCCGCCCGAGCCTGCCTGTGGTTCGAGCCCGTCACCATCCCTAAATAACGTAGTTTAAAATGGCATGTACCTTATCCAAGTTGCGGATAACATAATGGACATCAATGAGAAGCTTACTAAAAATGTGAATCAAGGTCCTAAAATAATAATAAGATGTCATTTTATCAAGCACCCCATTCTACCTACATATGCAACCAGCAACATCATTAATTTGAATTCAACATTTAGAAATTTAATAAAATCAATTTAATTTAACTGCCCTCTGAAATACAAGCAGCCTATGAATTCAAGATGCAGAACACAGACAGATGCATCTGCTTCTCAAATTTTTATCCTTCCTCGATTGTTCCATTAAACCACCCCATTTAAAATATTTTGCATGTTTGATTCATTTTTCGTCAAGGACTAACATATCTACAATTTTAACAAAAGGGTAGTGGCAAGATTTGAATCTTGGACTTTTGCCTGCTTTGATATCGTATTAAACCATCTCGTCTCCACATTTACGTACTGCAAATTTATTTATCCAAATCTTATCTTCTAACAAATCCCACCTCCAAAACACACACACACTTAGGCCATCTGAATTGATGGTTTATTTTACATTTTAATCCAAATTAACAAAATATTAATAACATTGAATGAACATTCATTTAAGAATTCAAGAAATTTAAAATAAAAGCTAAAACAACTTAATTAATCAAATATTAAATAGAATTACAATAATTCAAAGATGAGAGAAAAGAATGTACCAAAGAATCATCAGATGCGAAAGAACATTAATGGGCTTCTAAAATCTCCCAGCTTCATTCACTGCCCAAAAACAGAAAATTAAAATTCAAAATACTAATCAAGAAAATCAATATATGCATGTAAATACATATTTCCGTATGTATGTGTACATTCTTTGATAAATTCATTGGCGTAGCTTTGTTTCAGCTTTTGAGTTTCTATTTCAAGGAATGGTTTCTCTTTTTTGGGTAAAAAATAAATCTGATTTTTCCAATTATTTGCAATTTTTTGTGGCAAAAAATTGTGGTTTATATGAATCAGCAATTTTGAATTCAATGGCTGGAATACAGTTATGGGTGGCCTTTTCTTTATCACATTTTAGCGGGTAAATTTCATGCAACAGTCACTGGACTTTCAGTCAAATATCAACTGGGTCCCAGGACTTTAATATTGTTTTACATTCAGCACTTTGTCATATTCCATCACCTATTGTCCCTCAAAAAAACGAAATTTATTTAGTGGACAGAAATACCGTGATTGATTTTCCACATACTGTTTTGTGACACTTGAGAAACCAAGAAACTAAAAAGGTAATTGGCGCAAAACGTCCATATCTTTGAAGGTTTTTGTGGAAAACGTCCACACCTTTCGTTTTTTGGCGCAGAACGTCCCTACCTTTCACATTTTTTTGCGTTGAATATTTTTTTTTACCAATTTTTAACATAAAACCATTATACCCTCATATATAAATAAAACAAAAAATAAAAATAAAGAATAAATTGCAATCTGCTTCTAAACTTTTTAAAAATGCAAATCAGTCCAAAAAAGTTGCGAATTTTTTTTTTTTTTTTTTGTGCCTTTTTTTCAGCCCAAATGCGTCCAAATCCCGGCAGCCTCCGACCACCCAAGTTGCCGGATGTTGACAGTGGTCAATAGCCTTCCAATTCTCCCTTCAATTACCACCAACCACTCCCAATTTCATCAACTGTAGTGGTCAGAATTAATGCTGAAAGTTCACTACCCTCAAATCTAAAAATCGTCGAAAATTACATTCCGGCCACCCCCATGATCGGAACTCACCTTCTATCAATTGCCTATCACTAGACGACCACACCCATGCCAACAATTTACAACAAACATCAACAAAAAAAAAAAAAATTTAATTTCATGCCAGATTCTTTGTCAGTCGCGACACAGCCTGCAAACCTCTCAAATTCTGACTCCGTCTGGAACACCCATGGTCGCGGACCACCTGGGCTTGGTCCCTCTTCACCAGGCGCACCCTAGACCAACCATGGGTCTAAGTCAATTTCGTCCTGAAGCCGTTCAATTCGTGGGAGAAATACTATGTTCCAAAAATTGTAATTAGATTTCGACCTGAAGTTCTAATGAATCCAGGTAAAATTGTGGAAGACTCATTGGTGGAATAGCTTCGCCATGATGAGAAGGTGCTGAATGGAGTTGTCCGCGACCATAGGTCAAAGGGACGACGCCAGAATCAGCTAAGTTCAATGCTCGGCGTGATAGTCATAACTGTGTTATTTTCAATTTCAAATTGAACCCATTGGATAAGTGTTTTGGATGAATTGCCCACATGGCTGAGATCGTCTGGGCGTGGACAACCGGATGGTGGTGGTTCGCGATCCTGTTGTTGGCCGAATGTGCGACTTCCAATAATTTGTCCATTTTTCGAGTAACTGATTTTGCTTGCTGATTTCTGCCGGATTATTAGATGATATGGAGAATCTTGGGATGAAATTATAGAAGGAGTTGATGAGATTGTGTTGATACCAATGTCCGGAGGTTGTGGCGATGGAGAAGAGTAGATGTGGTCATCAGACGGTGGAGGTGGAAGAGAAGAGATAGTGTGTTTTTGTTATTTTAAATATTTTCATAAGTTTTGGACTGATTTGCATTTTAAAAAAAAATTAGGAACATATTGCAATTTATTCTTTATTTTTCTTTTCTTTTCTTTTCTTGTTTGTTTTATTTATATAGGAGTGTGTATTAGTCATTTTATGTTAAAAATTGGTGAAAATGACGTTCTGCGCTAAAAAAAGAAAGGTATTGACGTTTTCCACAAAAACCTTCAAAGGTAGTGACGTTTTACTCCAATTACCCAAAGTAAAATGAGGTTTGTTAAAATGTCTTCAAAATAAAAAGTAAAAGTGTTAGTTTTTTTTTTTAAACATTTTTATGATGTGGCGTAGCGTCAAAGTTGGCATGACATGCATTTAACGATAGTTGATTATTAGCTAACCTTAATTATTAACCAATTTAATTACCCTTTCATTGTAATTAAAGGAAACCACAAAAGCGTAAACCGTACCTAATTTGTTGGGTCCAAGATCCTTTATAGGATAGGTAGTGTGCTTACTGCATATGACTCCTTCTACTCGCACATAATTGTACCACGTGGCAGACGGTGAGGGCCCCATACAAATACACGACGATAAGGGCAACTCTGTTATATGTGTGGAAATGACTCCTTTACCATGGAACAAAATCGGACCGATCCCCTTTAAGCATAGGCCCCAGTACAAGTCGGTCCTGGCGAGACAACTGGCGAGATCCCTAACAGATCTTGTGGCGAAATGATTGACTAAACAATTCACTACCAACGCCGTCCCTTCACACCTATACAATCAAATCTCACTTGCAAAAACTAGGACTTATAGATACGAAAGAGATCCTAACATTTAACGCCTTGACTGATTGATTGATGCTTACGACAAGGGCCAATTGATTTGGTAAAGCCACGTGCCCTATCATCCGACGGGTCTCGTTTGTCTTACTCGAGTATAAAAGCTCACAATTAGTGTTATTCGAGGGTAATGCAAGTTTAGACTCTCAAACATATATTCCTGCTACTATATCTTTTGTATTTCATACCCAAGCCGACCCCTTTTTACCGATTGGAGTCTCATGTCCAAAGCTCTCCCATACTCTAATTCGTTCTTCCATTTGACTTGATCGGAGGAGGCCACGTGTTACCAATGGTTTTGGCCAAGTGTGTCGAAATTCAGCTTGTGTGGACGTGAGAAATGTAAGGATTTGTTGGTCATGTCATTGGTACAATTTTTGGGATCAACACAGGGAGAATCGTGTCATGCATGATAAGTTCTGATCGGATTGTGCCTATGGTTTCTGATAATGCCATATGGTGATTGCTAACTGTTGGAAGGCTCGCTTTTGACTTTAGCTTAAACTATGCCAAGATTTTTCGAATTGTTGAGTAAGGTGGGTGGCTTTTAGAGATTTTGAAGATGCAAATTGACTTTCATTTCATTTTTTGTCCAATGGGAGAATGCGATGAGGTGTACACTCTATTGGTGAGATCATCAAGTCCTATGTGACATCCACGTGGCCCCACATGAGGTGAAAGTGTTCGTGAAATAATATTAACAATTGCGTAAAAGAATGTTAAAATACTTGCATTATTTTTTCTTCAAATCTATTTGATTCATCATATGCTAATCTTTTTTTTTTTTTTTTTCCTTTTTAGGTATACCTAATTAATTGGTTTGCTCAACTAATACTCTTTATTTTCAATTCCTTTCATTATCATATCCAATTCTTGCCTCCAACAAATCATTTATCGTTTCTCCAAGTAAAGTTTGGCTTAGTTATTGTCAATATCTATAGGCTAACTCTACCCGAAAGTAAAGCCAAAATTAGGGCAACTAATAATATTATTGAATGCTAAAGAACTTGTAAATTTGCTCTCCCGATCTATATATTCAAGATTTAAATTTAGGACACTTACGAGCAAGTAATTGATACTTTAATTACTAGGTTAGCCATCGATCTCAATATATAATGATTCCGATTATATCTAAGTTCTAAAGTCGCTATCTGGATATCAATAACTGTATACTTTACTATTGTTTAGCTGTCAAGATTTGACTGTGACTATCCTTATCTTTACGCCACATATATTAGATAGTCGAAGGACTATTAATCAATAACTTCCATTTGACACCTTCAAGTGCTCGAGCTAAATATCACGATTTCATTGCGTTTGATTTAATGACTACAATGTATTAAGAAGAAATTTGTTCTAAACGAGAGCGGATGTAAAATAGATAAACTTCTCTTATGTATAACAAAAACAAATTTCTAAAATTTTAACACATAAATTATGACAATAACAAATCCCGTATCTACGACAACAATAACAAGATGTCGAACAACAGAAAAAAAAAAACCCCGAATGTTTTCCCAAAAAATTCAAATATATTTTCTTGGATCAGTAACATTGATTCTCCAATGTTCATCATGTAATCTCATTTTTCTTGCATTCTTCCTATCCCATTCCAATTCAATCTTCCTCTTCTCCGTTAAACCACAAAATTCCTGCAAGCTTTTGTCCATGGCGTCATGCAGTTTCCACCATCGCTCGTGCGCGACGTCACTGGCGTACACGCGCTGATCTGGTATATCCCAATTACAATCATAATCTCTGTAACACTTCCATGGCTTTAACCCTAGATAATGTATCGAATACAGCTTTGGAGGATCCGACCCGAATAGCTGGTTCTTCACACTAGACTCGACCGAACTGTTGGACCAGAAATTTTTCAGAAAATTGACTCTTCTCGGCAATCTATGCCACCAGACGAACACTTCGTTGAGAAATCCCTGGTCGCCGCCGTTGTAGGAGATGATGTCTTTACGACGTCGCATCAGCATCTTGAATGTGCAATTCGAAGGCTCGATCAACATTATACCCGAATTGAATATGGATCCATCGTTCCCAGTGGCTGACATTTGGGGGAAATTGAATATAATATCCAAATTACGTAATACAATGATATCTGAATCGATGAATATGATTTTGTCGTAATCAGTGAGCTGCCATAGACGGAACTTGCTGTAATTGTATTCGTTGTAGGTATATTTCTCGGCTTTTGGGTTTCGGATCCGTTTGATGAACCGGAGCTTCCACCCGGCATGGGCAAGGGCTGCTCGTGTGGATTCGGATATCGAGTTGTCTATTAGGAGTATTAGGTCGCGTTTGGTTCCAGTTCGGAGGAGACTTTGGGCTAGGATTATTGCGCCACAAACGTAGGCTTCCGAGGAATGGAGAATCGTGGCGTAGGCTTCTCGTTTTTCAATCCCTTTGTTGCGATATATTTTGGAAACATCGTATGTTTTGTCGACCCCTGCAATAAATATTTCTCAATTACGTTAACAGGACTTGCAAAGGATATGAAAAAGAAAATAACGTGCATCGTGATATTCTTGACTGATATCCATATTCTCAATCAGTCAACTTATCTAAAACCTTAAATTGTTAATGAAAAGATCAAATAAGTCGACTTGAGAAACCTTTTGCCAGGCCATTGGGCCTAAGTATGTATTTTGTTGGTTTTTTATGTTAATTTTTCTTTATGAAAAGACGAATAAAGAAAAAATGGAGATGGTAATGGGGTTGGGCATGACTCTTCTCGTCCCTCTGCCCCTAGGAATTTTAACCATCCTAGCTTAAGGGGATGCAGGCCTGGTCGAGATATATATTTATATAAAGACAAACCTGCCCTCCACCTATAGGGGGCGTCACTTGGCGCCCCTGGCAATATTGGCCCATGAGGCCCTGTACAACCATTATAATCTTTATATAAATAATTGGTTCTCAAGCGTTCAAGTTGGGCCAATGTTTCCCGTTCCTGACTTGAGGGGAGAACTCCCCTGCTGCACTCCTGCCTCAATAACGCCATTAATCAAGGAAACCCACCCCATTGAGTGGGTGGATTTTGCCATCCTTACGCATAGATGACCCACTTGGGCGGGCCCCTCACAATAGTGGGGGGCCCACCTTTTCCGGTAAAATTAGCATTTCTCTATTCCGTTTTTAGCAAAATATGTACAAACTCTATTTTATCTTTTAACAAAAACATGACACGTATGAATTTTATAAAAGAGTGACGATGAGACTTTAATTCAATAGGGTTTTTTTTTTTTTCTTTTTATGCTGTGTTTATCTTAAACCATAATAAATAATCATTTCGACATGGTTGTACAACAAATTAAAACATGGTTAGAATAATTAACCAAGGGCCACAAGCACCAACCTTTGAAAATTAGCAATTAAGAAACCAAATATAAGATAAGATTTTTCCACTAAGCTTCTAATATCATTCCTTTAGTTTTAAGCTTCGTGGGGGTGTTGAAAATAAGGATACTGAGACGGACATATGAGTCTAAGATAGGAAATACGTTAATATAATAATTAAACAATCCAATTATCTTAAGGTAACGAATACTGAAGTTGGTTAGATGTGTTTTGCATACGAGTGACTGACGTAATCTCAGTAAAAATATGTTAGAAGAATCGGCTAGCAATGTACCTTTTCCCCATAGCGGCAAAGCCAAATCGCAGGAGCCAATAGGCAAAGACACCTTCTGCTCCAATTTCACCATATTTGGCGTATAATACCACCAGTACTCCCCTTCTCCTTCTCGTCTAACCAAATCATCGCATCGAAACAGCTCGACCATTGGCATGCACTTGCTCAAAAACACAATTTTTGTCCTCTTTGCCCAATCCCTTCTCCCTCTTTTCACAGCCAAATTTGCTGCAATCAAATGCACTTGAAGCCTAAACACATCCCTATTCCACCCTTCTTCAGGAATCTTGCATGGCAATTTAGCGACTATCATGTCCATATAACCATACTTGTCAAGATCTGGCATTGGAATGATGGGGCATAATGGACCATCTCTTTCTTCTTCTTCATCTATCCATTCTGGAAATATGTCCTTCCATTCAAAGTAATCGGAAACTTTCTCGAAAAGGATTGGTGTAGTATGGCCATATGCTTTCCATTCAGTAGTGTCTTCATCCTCCATGTTCACCATTCCAATCTTCATATTTTTGCCCCTCCCAATTATGTCGTTTAGAAAACTAGGTGTCTCCCTCTTGATCATCGTCGCTCGAAGAGTCTTTGGTTGATTTGCGCGTGGCTCTTCCAAAACCGCTTTCATTTTAATAGTGTTTTCTGTCTAAAAAACAACCCAAATTGGGATATAAGTCAGAAAGATCGAGAAGTAGAACTATTCAACTTAATTCGTTCATGAAACTTGAAAAAAGAAAAAGTTTCTTCTCTTCTTGGCTAGCTTTTCTGGGGGCGTTTACAAAAAGAATAAGCCCTCACATTAAGATGAGTCTTTCTATCCACGTGCATTTCCTACACAACACGAATTATCTCACCTTACCTTCTGATGGCACTCACGCAACGAGCACGTAACGATAGACGACGCGTGCTGGTGATATTCCGAAAGCGAAGGCCAAAGGAGAAGAACTGCATAGGTAATGAAAACACAAGCTAAGAAAGCCAGGTTAATTTTGAGAATAAGAGCTCTTGAAGAAGGAGATTTTATCATCTTCTTGAACACCATTGCATAAGGAAATATATCCACAAAAGTAAACTCTAAGGTCCTATGCAACTAATTTATATATCTATCTCAAGGTATACAAATTTATGTACAAGGGTATTCATTATAGCTAGAGGGACTTGGCTGGTATATACGTTGTTGTTAGAGCCTATAGGCATTTTTGGGGATAAAGTTACAAGAGAAAAATATTTGAAGGATATAAGACCAATTAATGAGCTCCAAGTGTCACCAGCTTCATTATCGTACCTTGAAGACAAAAGGATCGGTCATCGGAGCTAGTGAGCTTACTTGTTGACTTATGTTAGGAATTTTAAGAGAAATATTTCTTGAATTTCCATTAATATCCTTCCCAATTTCCAAGACTTGGATATTTTATATTTTTAAAATATTTTGTCAAAACCCACTAATCAAGTAGTTTTTGTACCTCCAAAAAGTATAATGATATGTTTTGTAAGGTGGTTGATAAAAGAGCTAAAGTCTTGTACGTTATATTATTCAGTATGCTAAATATACACTAAGGTCTAAGGTTACGTGCAGTACATTAACAGACATGATACGAGTGGACATGATTTAAGGAAAAGAGATTCAAACATATTCGCCCCAAAACGTATCTTAATAAATTAAAGAAGAAGCTAGGGACAAAATGGTAAATTTTGCTATGCAAGAAATGGTAGGAATTGCTTGTAGAAATCTTAGAAGGGATTGACGATGTTGCCAACAACCATATAGTTGTAATGTCAACTTCTTTCATGCATAAGAGTCTCTACCAACTTTTGTTATTTTAAATCAATTAATAATCACTTTAATTACATCATGTTAAAATAAAGTAATATGTTTTTATTGTGTCAGATGTATAGTCACACCAAACCAAAATTGTTGTAATGTTTAGCAAACTCATCAAATTGTATGTTACACAATCACATTCTATGCTCTCAACATCAATTATATGATGATTTAATTAATTACCATTGCAAAATTGATAATGAAAGATTATGTTTTGGCATCAACATCGATCGGGCTTATGATTTTTCATTTTGATGGGATTTGATTAATCTTAAAGCCAACTTAATTTGTATAGATTGTAATTTGGTAGTTAATCAATATTTAAATAGGTATTGTTTGGAGAGTTTCTTTAATTATACTTATAAGTCAAATGATGATAATTAAACTTTATGAACATTGTGCTTGTTTTTAATATACTATACTATTCTATCCTTTGAACTCGTGTCAATGGTCAAAACGAATTGGATTGTGTATTAGTTAAAAGTTAAATTTGATACATTTGAAGATATTTAGCAGATTGTGATAGAAATTTTTGAAATGTGTAGTTGAAAAGCTGTGAAACCCATGAACGATGTGGTTAATATTGATTGTTTGACTTTGATTTAGATTAAAATCTGATTTTAATCTGAAACAAACAAGGCCTAAGGAGATTAGTGTGATCGGACCCCTTCCGCTTCTTGGGAATTCGTTCGAAGAACAAGCAATCTTGGTACTTTGAGCATAGGGGAAAAGGCTTACATGTCGTCGTCAACTTCAAACGAATGCTTAAATTAGTTTAATTGAGAAATGCGAGAAAGACGAGGCACGCTTGAGAAGAGGAATGAACAATCAAGAAAGAGGTTGATAACTCAAATTAACGTATAGATTATTTTAAGTTAAGTCATAATTTACATTATAATTGAGATATTAGTTACTTACTTTACTATTAGTTTTTTTTTTTTTTTTTTTTGAATTTACATTATGTTTATTGGTAAATTACAAAATTGTTATCTACGGTTTATAAAAATTACACACATCCTTTCTTATTTTTAAAAATAATAAAAAACCTATCGGAGAGTTGAATTCTATAACGAATAAGTTTTAGAATCTGAACACTCGATTCACAAATTGAAATTTTTGAATAGTCGTCATAAATCCCACTTCTTCCACATAAGCATTTTATTTCCTTTTTTTTTTTTTTTTATAGAATGTGAAACTATTAGTGAATAATTGTTTTTAGTTAAAATAAATATAGTTAAGCTAGGTGATAATGTTTGAATAAAATATTTTTTTTTTATCAGTAATTTTCAACTAGCACAATTTTATCCTTAAATAAATGCCCTAAAATCAGAAAGAAACCTTCTTATTAGTGTACCTTCCTTTACTAAATAAATAATTCTTTTTTCCTCGTAAACAAAAATTGAACCCCAATTTTTTTTTTTTTTTTTTTTTTCTACTCGGCTTTTGCTCGACGTTCTCAGAATTCTCGATCGCGTTTTGGACCACTCATGAAATAGTTAATTTATTTTACAATTGTTCCGCAGACTCGTACAAACTATTGAAGTAACTCAATCTCCAACCGTCCAAAGATGAAAATCTTTGTAATATTCTGAACCGTTCATGTACATCACATCAAAAATGATTGAACTGGCTGGACAAAGATGGATTGAAGGTCAGAAAGATTGGAGTGAAAGTGGCACAAGACCTTTGATCTACCATAGGGCGTATTTTACATTATATTTTATGAAAATAGGTAATTTATATCGTCAAGGATAAACGAATGATTAAATAAATGAAAATTTATATATTTATTAATTATAATTTATATATGGATCCTTTTTATTTTTAATTAATAAATGTTACGTCTATTCGATCCTTCTAAAGTAAGAAAATAGGTTGATAAGTAATTTCTGAATTATTTGATAGTCCCGTGGTTAAGAGAGTAACATCATGAAAATACAATAGAAACTTGAAATCTTAATTGAAGTTAAGACGCTCTACTTGAAAGCAGCATTTAATCTATAAATAAATATAGATATATATTTTGGTAGAACTTCTCTTAGTACTAGTTTCTTTTTGAAAGTGTTGTTCGGAAGAGGCGATGGCTGATTTTGACATAAATTTTGAGTGGGACCCGTTTGCTTATTTTGGAAGATCGACATTGATTTGTGCTCTCCTCCGTGAGAAAATCAAAATCATGTATTTGCTTATCAAAAATGAAGTTCGAATGAACGAGATTTTTTTTTTTTGGTGAGGGGACGAATTTGTTTTAAGGAAATTGTGTTCACACAGGCCTCGGGTTTTAAAGTTCAATTGAATTATTTAGATTATTTGTTCACGATTATTATTATTATTATTATTATTTGTAACAAGTGTCTCCGAAGGTTATTTTGAAAATAATAATATTTGCGGATCATAATTCTTTACAGACTGGTCCGGGCTTGAACCGGGCCTATCAAGCTGGCCCAACCCTTTTGATATCGCTAAAATTTTGCAGTTCCATTTGATCGAGTATACATATCAATTTGATAGGAATATAATTTCAAATTGAATGCTCCAATCAATCTATTAATTTATTTACAAATGAAAAATAAATACTCCTCCAATTATGTAAAAAAAAAATTAATTAATTTTAAATAATAGGTATAATAAGAGATATATTTCATGAATAAGATATAAAAACATATTTCCTCGGGTGAGAGATCACCAACCATTGTATTAAATGAATGATGTAGAATTGACTTATGAAATCGCTCAAAATCGTTACACAGAATATTGAACGTAAACGACTATCAAATGCAAGATTAAGGTAAGTAATGAGAACAATATCGAACATCAATTAGTGATGCTATAGTTGGATCCACTATACCTAATGATATCGACACCTCTTCCTTCCTTCCTTCACGCCACAAAATGAAGTTTTCATATTGATCAATGCTTCGTTACCTTGTGAATCTTTAAAGCAAGAGAGAAATTTAAATTACTCTTCTTCTTATTATTATTATTATTATTATTTAATAATGTGCAATTTCCTTGACAAACGAGCATTAACTTAATATATTCAACGTGTGTTGCACGTATTTTTAGATTCTTTTAAAAGAAAATCTGATGAAAATTGTATATATGAAAAATAGAGACTTGAAGACAACTCGTTAATATCACGGGTAGACAAGAAATTTAAAGAGAACATCATTGATGCCTCAAGTTTGATCGTAGATTTCTTTGAATTGCCTTCTACAAAATGTATAGGATAGTAGTGACAATGGGCCAAGCCAAGCTCGTGGCAATTGGACGCTCGGAGAGCCGAGCCGAGCTAAAGCTCACATGCTCGTCCTTTTTTTATATATAATTATATTAAGCTAAGCCTATTTGGGAAAAAAAAAATTGGGCAAGCTCACGAGCCTCGTCAAAAAACGAGCTGAGCGGCTCGGGCTCAGGCTCGGGCTCCTCTTTTTGACGAGCCCCGAGAAGCTCGTGGCTCGTCAAAACAAGTCGAACTGGCTCGACTCATTTGCCACATCTAGTGTAGGACCAGATAATTAATTATAAGTACTTCCATACATGAATCATTTGCTATATGAATTTAATTATTTATACTATGTCACAATATTATCAATACATGAATATCCAAATATATGAATGTAAGTTGCATTTGATTTATTTTTCAATAAAACCAGTTCAATGAATGTATGGATACACCTGTCAACCAATTTAATCAAAACTAAAAATGGCACAATTGGATTTATCTAATAATAATAGTACTTTATTTATTGTCGGTTTAAGTCCTTGACCTTTTTTCATCGCACTGTTATTCTTAATCTTTCATTAATAGACGTTTTTATTCATTTTCTCTAACCACGTACGTTTTTCGTCCAAAAAGTGTGCTCTAAATTAAGGTTTTTTTTTTGTTTGTTTATTTAAAAGTATGAGGAATAAAAAAATTTCTGACAAAATTGTGATAAAATGTGCTAATTAATACAAGGTTGATTATAAGAATACTATTAAAATAAAAATTAGAAACAAAAGCATAACAATCATAAAAGTTATGGACCTTTCATGCAATTAAATTATAGCGTCCCTATATTTAGCATGTGATTATAAGATGTAGGTCATAGGATGTATGAATAAAAAATAAATAAAAATTATGAATCTTAGAAATCTATATATATGCATAAATGACGTTTGACCAATTTATAAGCTTTATTAAATGAATAATGTTGCGTCAAATCAGGGGCGCCATATTGGAGGGGGAGCGCCATTTGGTTTGACCCGGGATTAAATCCCGGGTCAAGTAGCACGCTTCTTATTAAATATATATAGTTTGGATTTTCTTTCGGGAAATGTATTCTTCAATAAAATTATTTTATCCGGCAATATATATAAAACTTGTACAAATCCTCTCTTTTTTTTCCCTTGCCCATTAGTTACTCTCTTCATCTCCATAAGGGCATTCTCAATGGCTACAAAACAAGCATCTTGTTATTGACAAGTTGATCATTTACATAAATAACAACAAATTATCATCATAATTATTCATCACTTTTGAATCTTAAGCATCCCATATTAGAGGAAAAGAATTTTCAAATTTTTTGTCATATAACTAGCGTTTCTTCAGAAAACAATAATGTCACCAATATGGAATTTATCGTCAATTGTTGGTGAACCTTCATATGATTTTTCTATTCAAGTACAAGTAATCTATTTCATCGAGATCAATGTTCGGCTTGCATGTGTTAAACATATAACTAGCGTTTCTTCAGAATATGATCAAACTCTTCTTTTTTTTAAAAATACGAATTTTAGTTCCTTGTTTGTAACCCTAGATGAGATATGATATCATTTGCTTCTGCCTAATTACTTGAAAAGATCCTATCCCAAAGATCAAATCACAAGACCCACAACCATTTTGTCTTGTTCGTACTTTTGCAATTCAAAAATTTTGTAGATTATCTTGACGTGAAAGAATTGTCTCAATGCCCGTTACTAACTTTTGTAACAAAGATGTGCACGTGGGTATGTTTGGTCACAATACGTGTGAGTATCCTTGACCTTTCAAACTTCTTCAGAATCCTCAGAATACCTTCAACCTTTCACATGCAAATTTCCAATTGAAAGTAAAATCCTATTATCATCAAAGCCGAAGGAAACCAAGAAAGAACTATAAGTCGATAGTATTACTTTGCAAAAATACTCTCAAAAATAACATAAAACTCATCGAAGTGTACCACAAGAATTACATATTCGCACTGAAAATCCAAACTTTCTAATTTAATCATCAAACTTTCCGCATCGATCGAGTTCTCTGCACCCTTCACTAGAATAGAGAGAAGTGAGACGAGTGCATCGCCATCCCAAAATTCGACAACTTCGCAATATTCTTTTAGCATCAACTTTAAATTAAACAAGAAAAGAAAACAGAATTAAATTAAATAATATAGAAAACATCTATCTTCCATCCATATTAATTGTGCACAGAAATATGTTTATATCCAGGCCAAATATGAACAAAAAATAAAATAAAATCATATATTAAAGATTTTGATCATCAAGTTCAAACCTATTCATGGGAATTCAATTTATCTTCCATTGCTATTGACTTTTTGCAATGAGCAATTGCAGCTTGAATTGCTGCCTGCAATTCTTCCATGGTGCTGTCACTAGTACAAGTTGGAGTAAGACTGCCAGTAGCCACTAAAAGACCACTATTTGTTGGGGATGTCCTCATTGAAGCTGGTGCTGAAAATTCACCTCTCTTTCCTCTCAATGCTTTCTTGTTTTTAAACATTAAATTTCCCGAAAGCGAATAAGGTTGCCTCTCAAATTCAGTATTTCCTCTCCTGTTTCTGAATAAGAACAATGGCCTAACCATTCTGATGTACCTTTTCACCACATGACGTAGCTCGAACTTCAATTTCGTTGTCTTCTTCTCTTCTTTTTCTCTATTTTCACAACCTTTTCGCCATTTTGGTAGCCCGAATAAAGAGAAAGATTTTGACTTTTCTCTCCCTTTTGCTTCGAATTCAACGCTTTGATCAAAGTTGTGGTGATCAATACTCTTATCTTCGTTGCTTAGTTCTTTTATAGGTAGCGTAAAACTATCCAAGGAATTGGTGGAAGAGCGAGGCGAGACGGGAAGGTTGGAAAGGAGATGAAGAGGAAGTAAATGGCCATGAAAGAATATATCATCTGCTGGAGATAAATCTAAAGCAACTGAAGGAAGGGTTGATTTATTTTTACCAAGTGGGATTTTCACGGCCGATGGATGTAGAGAAATGGAGAAGGAGAATTCAGGAGATGAAGAAGCTGAAGGTGGTGAGGCTGCTGCTGCACACGGCTCTGGATGCTGCTTCTCTTCATCTCTCTCTCTTATATTCTGATATTGTCTTTCCATGACTTACTGTCAAATGACTTAACAATATTGGCTCGATATGATGGTTTGTCTGCTTAGAAACGCAACACAAGCAAATGGTTTGAGAGTCAGAGAGTTGTATGCTGCGTTCATGAAGAACGAATCGTTCCCGAGAAAGATAAGGATAATCAAAAGCTGTGGAGTTTGTGTCTTTCTGTTGGGTAGGGAGGGGTGGGAGTAGGGGTCCAGGCTTTAGCTTAAACTCATTTCTGAACTGTACACTTTGTATCAGTAAAATTTATGGACTAAAGTGGGCATGGTGTGGCTATGAAATGGAGGGAGGAATAGTGGGGCATTCTTTTACGGGTACTGTTATGAGGAAATGACAATACAAAATCAAATTTTTTTAGGTGTAATAGAAAAATATACATACAAAAATAAATATAAAAAGTGGTGAAGTGTACTAATTTGTCTTTTGTTTTTGTATTTAAAGTGATTCCTTCGTAGGAGGATGTTGAGAAGTCATGGTCTGATATACTATCAACATCGACTTCAAGAAGACCCGTAAATTATTGGATCAACATATTCTCAATATTGATAACAAACTTATGTTTGGTAAATTACATATAGTAAAAGAAAAGGTTAAAATCAAGTCGTGGATAATGGTAAAATATACAGTAACGTATTGTACTCAAGACCTTTTTGTGCATATCACTTGTTTATATATCATTCTCGAAAAGTTTTCGTATAGACCTCGCCAAGTCAAACGAGTTTAATCTTAATTATTATGTAATAAATGAGGTTAGTTGTACAATTATATTGTGATGGTACTAAATCATTTTATAGGTGATATACCATTGTTTATTCACCTAAAAAACACATTTTATGATAATTCGATGAGTTTAATGCATACATGTGCATATATTTCAAGGTCACAACATGTGCACACATTAATAGTCTTTAATTATAGACACAATTGCGCAAATGGTGATCACATCACACATCACATATTTTACTTGTTGCACCAATTTTAATTGATTAAAGATCTATAACTTTTAACCATCATTTCACTTATATTATTTAACTCTTTTATAACACACTCATCGTACATTTTATCCTTAATGATTTATGTTCAATTTTCAAATATTCTATCATACTTCCGTATTTGTTATTTTTATTGCTTATAAAAAATTTAAGGGTTGAACAAGTCTTTTGACGTCGTTCTAACATACTTTTTTGGACGTAACAATCACCTAGACAAGATGTGAAAATTGATAGAAGGACAATAATGTAAAGAAGAAAAAGTTAGGGATACAAGTCTAATCATGAGCAAAGGTTGGCGAGCTTTAGTGCAATTAAAAACTAATGAAACAAATAAAAATTGTGGTATCAATATAACGATGTCCCATATGAAAAATATACAC
This sequence comes from Fraxinus excelsior, assembly GCA_019097785.1. Lineage (NCBI taxonomy): Eukaryota > Viridiplantae > Streptophyta > Magnoliopsida > Lamiales > Oleaceae > Fraxinus > Fraxinus excelsior. The sequence goes on along the minus strand of CM032625.1, from coordinate 7,902,016 downwards.
GCACCTCCTCTAGTTTCAAAAGTTATAAAGACGCACATGCAATTTGTTTTTGACAATAGATTCTTCGTTTTAATTGTACCCATCATGCTTGATGTTCATAAAAAAGACAACATGAATGACTTCATTCATCACTTGATTTAGTAACTAGATAGAACTAAAAAAGATAGACATGCGACGGAATTCATCGGTTACTATTTTTAGTACTACTTAATTTAACAAACCAAACATGACCAAAAAGTATTTTTCTAAACACTAACTAATAGTTAGTATAACAAAACATGTTACCGAAGAAACAGTAATAACTTTACCCTTCATTTCAGGAATTGTCTAATTAAATGTTCCAAGCATATCAAGAAAGTCGTTTGAGTCCTGTTTACCAATAGGTTGAAAGTGACAGAGAGAGAAGAATGTGTGTTACTATATGAAGATCCCATAACCTAAGCCTAGGGTAAAAGTTATCTAGTAGAAATTGCTTGTCACACACACACACACACACAGAGAGAGAGAGAGAGAGAGAGAGAGAGAGAGAAGGAACAATAATATTGTGGACAAAAACATGAAACAAATGACAGTTTGGTGAGATGGTAAGAGCCCACACACGTGTACTATGTGGTCCATTAGTCCAAATTGGCAGAGAAAAACATCTTCTTTTTTCCTAAGTGAAGGTCAACATCTCAATCATGGAGGCATTATTTGGGTTTGACAGACTCATCTTCTCTACTTAGCCACCCAAAGTATTGTTGTATGTATATGTATCTAAAGATAAGAGATGAGAAAAATGAAAGGTGGGTGGGGTAGGTGGGCCAGTAGGGGGAAGATTGTAAAGTTTTTGTCTCATGTCTTGTTGCTTGCTGGTTTCTCCTTCTATTATAGAGTCGTGTCTTTGAGAAAGCACAAGATTTTGTGGCCAATAGCAAAAGGCAGAAAGGACAGAGGTTATACCAGCAAGGATCTTTGCAGGATGACACTGATATCTTTGTTACATAAAATGTTTGGTTAGCAAAATGTCTTGTTATGGACGGGAAATGCTCGAGAAAATACAACCATTTGAGATCAATCCACAAAGTATTCCTTGAAGCCTACAATCAATTTATCGTCTATTGAAAGAAAAAATAAATAAATAAATACATGCGCTCCTTTAATGATTTAAGCTTTTAAATGAGACGGATGATATGGTACCAAAGCCATGCAAAAGACTTGAACTCAAGTCTTGACATTATTAATTTATGAAATTTGTGCACATAAAGATTTAAGTCATTTTGTAGACTGTACTTAAAAGGAAGTGCACATAAAGATTTAAGTCATTTTGTAGACTGTACTTAAAAGGAAGTAAGATGGTCAAGAAATAAAAATTACAAATATGTCTAACCATTATTCTTGTAGAAATTGTCCATCTAACTAATACGTCTTAATCTTTTATATGGACAATACTACATGTACATAATTTTTTTACCTAATCTTTTACCTACACTCACAATTGGGTGTGGAGACCACATTTTTGGAATTTTTTATTCACGCGGCTCCTTCGCACATGTGAGAGGGTGTAACATTTTCGGTATGGAAAATTCGGTACAAATAGTTTTATTCCTTTTATATAATATATTTTTAGTAGATATCAATGGTCAATCAATTCAAATATGGTTCGAATAAACCTTCATTCAAAGATTGTACAAATTACGAATGATTGGTGAGTATACCTAGTTATCTCGACCGGAATAAATAAGAGAGGAAATCATGACAAATTTGAAATAGAATCATGTACGAGATAGTTGCACTCTCTGAGTACTTGAAAAGTGTTGATCGAATCCAAGAGAAAACACATCACATATCAAATTTGGTTTAACCAACCTCGAGAAATTGAGTTTATCGACTCTAGAAGACAACAGTGTCTAGCATCGTTCCCAGTGTCTGAATAATGTTGGAAGACATTAGGTTTGAGACGTGCTCCTCGAGGTGCTTCTTGGCATCTTGCCTTCCCACATTAGCAATAGCTAACTTCTCCGGGGGTAATTCATCCTCCTCCTGAACTGCTTTATTGTATTTGGTAGCTAGATTTAGCATCTCCTGTGCATTTGAACCCGAAAAAAAAGTGCTTGAATGAGTACAATATATAGTAGAAAAGAGATCATATTAGGACAAATAGGGTGAAGCTCGAAGAGAGATGTCATCCATAGATAAAGAAACAAGTCATATAACCTCAGATTTTACCACAAAGAAAAAGCATTAGTTACTATTGCTTGTATATCACACGCATTTACAGAAAACACGGATGAATGTCAATTAAGGACTGACATTTACATAAAATCAACATCTTTATTAGGTCTTTTACAACTATGACCTAAATAAATCCTAAATGCCCATGTTTCATATTATGAGAAAGATATCGAGAAATCCCTCACTGAAATTATATGGTCCATTCACAAAAAGATGCTCAGGTTAATTTTGTCATTATCTTTTAAATCTTCATCAAGTCCAGTCCCAGAAATGTCAGTTTTGGAACTAGGATAACCGCAAATAAGGCATTATAACTCCACCCTTCAACCTATCACAAAATTAGATCGATTCTAAATCACAAACTAGTGAATTAAAACCACTGTGGCACTGTTTCTCGCCCTAGAGAAGTCAGTTCTTGAACTGTTAATTATCAAGTTTGACTGTACTGACAGAAAATCTCCACTTCAGCATTTTTTATCAGACCGAAAAACAAAAGCTTTAAGGAATTGTCTTCATAAGCACCGAGCCTTTCCCAGCAGACCCTTTACTAAATGATTGATTGGAGAGCTCCCTGGGTGTTTAGAAGCCTACTTCACTAACAGTGTATATCTAAGATATTTCCTGTTTCTTCTTCCATTTTTCTAAACCACTATATTCACTGGCTATATTTTATGTAATGCTTGTTCTCTCACACTAGCATCCTGTACTTGCCAAATGACTTCATGGTTAAGCTCCAAATCCTAGGCGTTGAAACAAAAGAATGATCAATGCATGTGTTGGTCAGCTAGCCATTTTTTACATGATATTTCCAACCACTCGAATGATTATATTTCAGTCCAACCAGTTGCCATTCTGCACTGATCGTGTAGCAAAATATAGCTCAATCTCTGCACTTAACAGTGTTAATTTGTTTCTGGAGAGAACAGTTGATTCATTACGCATAAAAAATCAGTTAAGCATAAACAGAGACACAAGCTAATAATCATGTTCCTTGCTTCACAATAACGAAACAGACAAACCCCGTAGCAACCACATAATGTCAGGCAACCCTGAAAAGTACCTGAACTGTGTGTTCATTTGTTTTCGAATGGTCATCAAACCGCTGCAGGGTCAATCCATCTGTCCATTTCTTTTTGTGAAGATTTAGAAGCATCTTCTCTTCAAGTTCATTCTTCCTATAATTTATGGCTATGGAGTAGTAATGCCTATTCAAACCATGAATCAATGCCTGAAAAATAGATAACCTCTTGAAATGAAAATCTAGAGACTAAATAACGCTGAAATGAATAACACCAAGTTGCAACATCACAATTACTTGGATAGACGGCTTATGGAGGTGCCCCAGGTTGGATGTTGTCTGGCGTGGTTCTTGGCCAAGCATCATGGTTTGAGGGTTAATCAAGCGGAAGGCATCAATCACCACCTTCCCTTTAACACTCTGAATCGGATCCACCACCACCGCAACTGCTCTTTGATTCAAAGCTTCAAAACTCTGCATAATACAACAGATGATGGTAACTGGAAGCACCAGAAGATGTGCTTTTTTAAATTAAAAGAACATAAAAAAAATTGACTCAATGGAACACCACAAATAATACAAAAGCAACTAGCAATCTTCCCATATGCATGTGTTGTAAAATCAACTCATCCAGAATCAAATAAGAGTGTCAACACCTCCGTGTTTAATAGTAAACCCCATAAAATTTACTGGTTATAAGACCAATCCCACATGCAGTAAATCTAAATACAAATGAGGAAAAATCATTGTGAAAGATGGTCATTGGCCTAATGTGACACATACCATAAATAC